>CM021108.1:409537941-409982506 GCA_007115665.2 Sequoiadendron giganteum | reverse complement strand
GTGTTGTTGTTCTAATAGATGTTCAACCTCGTAATGGCCAAACCATTGAGTTACATGTCATTTATTTCACCAATGATGATGCACCTAGACATGAACCCGATGGTCCTCTCTACATTGCCGATTATATCAATAAAAAACCTATATAAGGAATACTCATTGATCTCACCTATGTAGAGAGTGTGATCACTGAGGAGTTCATATTTGTGCAAGACATTTATCAAGACTCTTATGAACAATCAAAAGCATGGATACAAACTCATAATGGTTTTGTCTACCCTACAATAGGTTCGATCACTCTTCCTCTAAAAACTAGACCAAAGCAATTAGATGTCTCATTCTCCATCATCCTATCATCAAACCAATTTCATCTGAAGCTAGGCTACCCATGGCTATGCTCCATGAATATTGACCCGTCAATTATTCACAAGTGCATAAATTTTTCCTTTGAAAATGAGATATTTATTGTGCATCATAGTGGGTTTAAACCTTTGTCTCCTTGTGGGAATTTTTCATTGGATTTATTTTGGCCTCAACCTATGGAACCTATAAAGTCTCGTGAAGATTTCTTTTTCAAGTCATATCAAAACTTCATGGAAAACTACATAGTAGAGCTATCTCTTAGCAATATTCCTTAGAATAATAGGTCCATGGTTGTTCCTCCTTCCCTGCCCATTATGGATGAACCTATGACTCAAGCCAAAACCCTTCCAAGTAATCAAGGTAAATATGTTGCAATCCATCCACCCATATCCTATAAGAGACCAGGAGATAATAAAATTACCCCTTTTGTGCCGCCAAAGATAAAACAAGTGTATAAACCTAAAGATATAGTGGTTTCCCGGCCCTCAATGGTTCCTTTAGTTCCCCCCCTAGGTGAAGAAAATAAACCAATGGTTGAAAAACCTACTCGTACCCCATCACAAATTAAAAATTGTGCAAGAAGAAACCAAAATGCTTAAGAGTGTAGGTGTAGATATCATGCTATTGCTTGCCAATTGGAAGAAAAGAATAAATTAACACATGATAATCCAAAACCTATGGAAACAAATCAAGAAGAAATACAACAAAAATTAGAAATGGAACCAATATGAGAAATTAAACAAGAAAATTCAACTGCAATTGTCATAAAACCTCCCATTGTGATTAATTTGGACGATGATATTGAAATTACTAAAATTGATGAGGAGGTGTATAATGAGCTTAATGTTTTATTTTCAAAGCAAATAAATTTAGATGGGGGCATTCATGATGCTCCTCCTAATGAGAATGAACCACTGCGTGTTGCACCTATAGATTCTCCTAGTACAACACTTGTTGTAGTCCCTTTAGTTAGTTGTCCTCCTTCCATGTATGTTGAAAAAGTTGGGATGCAAATGAGCTAATTTAGGTCATCTTGCATGTGCAATAATCCTTTATGTTGTTCTTTGTGTTTTTTTATATGTGATGTGATCTCTCATTTTGTGTTTCTTGAAATTTCTTTATGTTTGTGAGTTTTCTTTGGATGACCCTTGTTGGTCCATTGGCACAAGGATATAAAGGAAACAAATCTTTCGTAACATTCTTCTATTTGTATCTTCATTATTATATATGTCATAAAAATTTTCTTGTGTTTTCCTTTTGGGGACGATGTAGGGTGTGGATATTTTGGTCTCTTCCATGTTAACCCAAGAGTTTCTTTGTCTTCTCTCTATGTGTCATTCCTCCTTTGTTGTTCCATGAGTACTTAAGGAATGAGGTAAGTTTTGAGCTCTATTATATCACTATAGAAAAGACATATACTAAACCCAAATCCATGGATCTCTCAATGCTCCTTTCTATGTTGTTTATCACATTGTATTTGGGGCCAACCCCTTCTCATGAAATTAGAATTCAAATTTCAAGTGTTGGCTTTTGGAATATAATTTTTTGGAAAATTAGCACAATTACATATAAAAACCTAGTCATTTTATCATTTGAAATATAACAACAAGAACAAGAATTCATCAAAAAATACCGTTGTCAATAGAAAGTCAAGAGAAACTTTTCAAAGCATTTTAGCAACAATTCAAGATCCAACATCATGCAAAAATTTATGTGTGTTCATTTTCATGTTTTGTGAAGGATAACCTTTGTTTTAGGTCTCCAAAGAACCCAAGCATTCAAAAAATCAAGATCTAAATCCTTGAGGTCATGTGCATGACTTCAGTCCTTCAAGGAAGCCATTGAAGGGTGGCGAGTTGCAGCATTTTATAGTTCCATCATTCGTTCCTTTTAATTATCATTCCTATCATTGATATTTCCAGTGTGGAAATGGAAACACTTACAGGAAGTTTGATTGAGGCAAGCCCCTAAATGGCCTAAAATATCTTCTCTTTGTGAATGTACAGATCTCAGGTTTGAAGAGGATTGAAAGAAAATTTTCAATTGTTGCATCCAAAGCCCTAAAAGTTATCAAGACATAAAAAATCAATTATAGAATTTATTGACGACATTCCAATGAATCTGAAACCGAGAATCAGAAAATCACATCCATCATCAGAGAACCGCCAAATCAGTTTCATGACCCTCCATCAATGACCCATACACCCCTAGGCATCTATGTCCTCCTCTACATTATAGATACAAATTTTTATGACAAGTGTGCAATCTCTAGCACTTCTTAGATTTGCTTGTAGTTTATAGTTTCCATCTGTGAATTTTTTGAATATTGCATTTACATTAATAGGTCATATAATTCAATTAGGTTAATCATTTCAAATCCATTTCTAGACCTCTAAGAAAGGGAGATCTAGGTTTGATTGGATCACCTTTGTGATTGATAGTTAATCTATTCATCTTGTTGATCTCCCCTTCTAATGTAGTTTTGGGAAAAGGAAGGCATTAACCCTAGGTTTATATATTAAAACTTAGGGAATCCATTTCCCCACATAATATGTAAGTAGTGCATTACTGAGGTAGTAACCAGATTTTCAGAGGAAAGTATTTTACAACATTTTCGTTGTCCATTTACATTAGTTTGTGATAATGGTCCAGGATTTTCATCATTAAAATGCTATGGTTGGGATTTTTATTATGGGATTACTTTAAAATTAAAATCCAATTATTATCCTAAGGGTTACAAGCTAGCTGAATCAATGAATAAAAGCCTTCTAATTGTTATCACAAACTGCTAGATAGAAATCCTAAAGATTGGCACACCAAACTGAAGTTTTCTCTCTGGGCAGATTGCACTCATAAGAAGGTGGTCTTAGGGAAATTTCCTTATCATTTGGTGTATGGTATAAGGCCCATTTTATCAATACATCTGAAAATCCCCACTTTGTAGTTTATCAATGATTATTATGATGAAGGGAATAAGTTAAAATCCCACCTTGCCCAACTCCTTCATTTGGAGGAGAAGCGTCATGTATCCATTGTAATTTTTTCTAAACACCAAGGTGTTAAAAAAAGGTTTGATAGGTAGGCTCAAATTGAAGCTTTCAAAATTACCGATTTGATCCTTTATTAGGACAAATCTCATGAGAAAAAGAGAGAGCATGGTAAGATTGACAAGTTATGGCTAGGTCCCTTTCTAGGCTTGAGTTTTTCTCAACTCAACCCTTTGTACATAGTTAGGTTAGGTTGTTTTGTTTTGTGTCATTCTCATTTTTTTTCCAGGGTATAATTTTGAAATAAGTGTCAATCCCTTTTGGGAAGTGAGTTTAGTTTTTTTCTTTGATAAATGGTGATTTTTCTCCTAACATTTATAGGTTAGTTGGGTCAATGGTGGGCCTCTTTGAATTTCATAGTCTATGTGCCCATTTGACTTTGAAAATTTCTCGCCATGTTTTGAAATCTTGCACATTATATGAATAAATTTAAGAAATAATCTAGACTCCTTTGGGGTATATGTGTTGCTAGGAATAAAGTGAAAAATATTTGTTTCCTTCTCCAATGCCACTATTATTCTAAGCCTTGAAAATAAGCTTTATTGCTTGCAATTTTAAAAGAATATCAAAGGAAAGAACAAAAAATCAATAAAACTAAAAGAGTTCAACTATTAAGGGGATTCAAATATCTCTACCAAGGCTATATATGCTCAATTGGCAGTAGAGATATGTTCGAGAGGATAGCAACGATAACCTCATTGGGGCTATAGATACTTGACTAGCAACAAGGCCCTATCTAGGTTACTTTTGAGGTATGCTTATCTGCGTAGCTTTGTGCTTAGAAATGGACTTTTATTCTAAAGGTGATCTACCATTGCATTAATGAATATCCTTTGCACACACTTTGGTTTCTTATATGTCAGGATTTTTCTTGTCATATTGGACCCTAGGCCTTGACATTTCAAATTTGTTTGTTTTCAATTGTTTGTGAAATAAAAGATGTAGGTTCATGATTCCTATTAATCTCTAAAATTCTTTGGAGCATTTTTCCAGTAGAGTCACCATTTGTTGTGCCTTTTACACACGCCCCATTGAAAATGAGGAACCAATTCCTTCTTTTTGATTTTTTCAGTTTGGTTTTGGTTTAGGGTTCGTATTTTGGCCCTTTTCTTGTGTTAGTTTTAGGTTATAAAATTTCTTTTGGATTGTCTTTCCCTTTTGTAGGGATTTGCGTTTGTGGAGATTCAAGTAGGGGAAATCTTATTTAGAAGTGCTCTTTTTGACTTCCATTGGTTGGAATCCTACGACCCTTCGAATCCTACAAGCTATCAAAATATGCATGGAATCTAGACCCACAGAGGTTAGGTGCATGTTAAATCTTCGCAAATACAAAATTTCACATAGGTTAAATCTCTATATGAGGCAAAACCCACAATCCTTGATTTTCCACATTTTTTTGTTGCGAGGAGTAGATAGGCTAGTTTCCTACAAAGTTTTGTATCCTCTGATCCTTGTAAATCCCAAATCCCACATATCACAACTTTCCACAAAATTATTCAAAACCCTAATTTTTTGTATCAAAGTGCACAAGGGGTTGTCAAGGGGGCATTAATGGCGATCATTTTGGGAGAGGGTATAAATAGGGTTCTCCATTTCATTTTTGTGACCTCGATTTATGAAGTGATTGGAGAGTGATTCGAGTTATTTTAGAATCCATTTGATCATTTTGAATTGCATCCCCATTCCATTCACCCTCGATCGAGCTTGTAACCCCGAATCTTTCGTAACATTTCAAGGTTGGTACTAATTTTTCCCCATAATTCCCATTTTGGATTTAATTGGAGTTATATTTTGATCTTAGGGATTTTTTATTAAGTACAACCTTAGGGTTTACATGGGATTCTTTTGCAAGGTTCTCCCCATGGGTTTCCTCATTGGCATCTTCAAAGCATTAATAAATTTGACAAAAACCCTTTCTCGCATACATTTAAATTCCACAAGATATTATTTGCAAAGATTATTGTGTAGGAATCCTATCTCCTAAACCCACAAGTAAAATTTGGTGTTTCCTACAGATCCATGTTGCTCAAAATCCTATAATCATTTTAATCTCAAGTTAGTTTGAGGCCTGCAAAAGTGAAAATCTCACAACTCATTGGAACCTGCATGCACTCTATTTTTGTAAATCCCCAATTTCTACAAGGCTTTTCCTGCAAAAATCCATTTGTAGGTTTCCATTCATCACATTCCCAATTGATTAAGTTTAAGGTCTGAGATTCTCTCAATCCTCATAAACTTCAAATTTCACAAAATACTTAAACATGCATAAAGTCAAGACTCTACATTCTAAAGTTACTGAGTTTTTAGATGTAGGAACTTTGCATGGTTTTTATTGTAGATTTCCAAGATGATATTTATCAAAAAAAAATTGATCTATCCAACCTATCTTTAAATCTCGCAACCCCTATAGACTCGCAAACACTCAAAACTTGCAAATTATATGTAAGGTTTTTTGAAATATCTTTTGGTTTGCATCATTTCATTCATTTGTAGGATAAATTTTTATCATATTCGTCTATGCATTTTGAGAAATGCATGGGCATGATTCTAGATGTTGGTAATGACATTAATTCTTAAAGTTAAAACTATTTTAAAATGTTGATTATGTGTTATCTTTGTAGATTTTATGGAAAAAAATAATAGAGCATCGAAGATGAAGTACAAGTTATAAGGAGTGATAATCCTAAGATCACATCTACATGGGACGAATTCAACAAAACAAACATTGGACATGATATACAAGAATTAAAGGAGAGGATATTTGGGGTTCGAAGAACTGACTTGGACTTAAAAAATAAATAAAGTGGGATAGTGCATGTTTTTGGATTCCCTTCCTCCATAATATTCTTGGAGTTGATCATGGGATCCTAGGAATACTACCACAAGGATTCCCAAAGGTTAATTTCTATCGAGGGGAGAGTCTTGGTCAACATGTCTCCTGACTCCATCTCACAAATGCTTGAGATCCCATCATTCTCATAAATGAATGTTTTGAGTCAAGAGTATATAGAAAAGGTTTTTGATATCGGCCCTAGTAACTACCTTCAAATTATCAATGATCATTGGATAAAAAGTTGAGAGAAAATTCTAATAAATTTCCAAAGACCCTATACAAGAGCAACTTCAAGGATGAATTTAATGATTTGGTGACCCTCCTTAGTAGAATAATGGGACTGACCTTCATATCCACATTCAAAAATTGGATGTTCTACTACATCAAGGAAATATTAAGGGGAGAGACAAGGTTTTATTGGGAAAATATTGTCAATCACAATCTACACAAAAATTTTTATGTTGTGAAGAAGTCTTATGTCTTCTATATTACTTCTTACACTGTGTATTTATTTGTAGCTAATTTCAGATATAGAGGGCTAACATGTAAGGGAAATGTGGGTATTAGCCCCGATGACTTCATTGTATATGAATGCTACCCACAATTGCAATTTCAAAATATAAATCATCATTACAAGAGGTTCAATGATGCGTTCACAATGTTCATCATCAAAACATTGCAAGGGGGCTTAAGAGAAAGACTATCTTTCTCTACCATGGAGATGGTCAAAAGGTTCGGGTATTGGTTTATCCAATTCCCCAATATTACATATTTCATAATTGAAGAATTCTTGAGGGTGTCATATAGATTGCCTAAGTACCTCACTGACGTAATTGTGATGCTAGAAATCACAAGCAAACTTTATACATCACATCATTTTTTGCATGGGAAGAATAGAGTGGGGTTCCATACCCTCTAACTTTGGGAAGGGGAATCTTCCCATGTCCTTCGATGCCCTCAAATGAGTATTCAACTATGGAGATCAAGAGCTTTGGTTTCAATTTCCACAACCAAAGGGATAATTTTTTCCTTATGACAAAATGAAGAAGCAAGTAGGGAAATTATACACCAATTAGTTGCATATAAAAGATTTATGGGTGAATTTTTCAAATGATTATGAGGTCCAAAAGACGTCCTATATGAGGGTAATCCTTGAATAAATTTGTACACTACATCTCTTTGAGGTGATAGATTAATTGCAAGAGGATGAGCTAACTCTTGATGGGGAGGAATATGGAAAAGTAGCTAGTCAGCCCATCCCCTTGCCTGATTGGATAGTAGAAGAGGAGACTAACCTTGATGTCATCACTTAGCTAATACTCTGAAGAACTAAAAGTTGGATAGATACTCAGGTATTTTCCTCAGGTCACAAGGGGTTCAACTCACATTTAGGGAAAAGGAAGAAGAATCCTCATCTATAGATGAGGAGGATAGAGGACGGGGGAGCTTTAGGGACAAGCTCAACAAGCAAGGAGGTTGCCACTCATCCAAAGGTAAGAGGGAAGATAAAGAGCACTGAAGAGAATCATCCCACTAAAAAGCCTCGTGTTAAGAAATGGAAGGTCAAGGATGTAGGTAGGTGTCTCCCTAAGAGAACCAAGAAGGTCAACACCACCACAATGGAGTTGATACTTGAGGAGGTGAAGGCACCTTCCCCTCCATCTCCACCTTTCCAATATTTTATGTTACATATTCCTTGTGGTATCATTTAGATAGTTAACTATGACGCATGTAAGAGCATCTCCTATTTTCTAGGGATTCTTATGACAACTTGTAAGAGGGTGTAATGACATGGAGGAGACCATGTTAACATGTAAGGGTCATATGATTTTTTACCATGGTATTTTAGAACCTTTTTTTGACCCATGGTAATGTTTTATGGTGGTATTTTGAGTCCTATGAGTCTATATATTTAGGGGATGAGCTGAAGACATTATAAGAGGTTTTACATTTACTTAGATACTGTTGGATTGAAGATTAAAGAGGAGTTAGAGTGGATGAATTGTAATTACATATTATGTTAATACAGTCTATTCATCTCTTCTTTTGTGTATTTTTTTCTCGAAAGGTTTTCTCCATGTTAAACATCATGTTTGTGTTCAGTTTTCTATTCTATGCTTTCATTATTATTTTTGATTTAAAACTCCATATGGTAAACACTATTAGATCTAATTTACAGTTGATTTAAAATTCTATTATTGTTGTTCACCTTTCGTATTCTAAAAAATCAAGGTCTCATATGACCAAAGATGCCTTAGGCTCCAAAATTCTTCACGTTGCTACTCTCGTAGTTGATAAGGACAAGATCACAATTTTTCCAAAGGAATATATGTCTCATCAATAAACATTGACCTCATGAATAGAGTGTAGGAAATTAATGAGCTCCATGGGTCTATATCAAATATTTTGGGAAGGATGGACAAAGATGAAGCAATGAAGGCAGAGTTAAAGGAACAAATTCCATAATTGACAACCTTTATTCAAAACCTTGTTACTCCAATCCAAAGTGCTCCAAGGAAGATTACCACCCTAGTCTTGGTAACTAGTGATGACATGAATAAAATGGAGCAAAGGAAGACATGGTCCCAATAAACCCATGATTGGATCAGAGGGCATTGTAGATACCAACAACAAGGCTATAGGAATGGTTGTGTAGGCACGTGACAACTTCCTAATTATGAAATAAGAGATGGAAAAAATGGTTGAAGATTGTGCGACCTTCTCCAAATACTATTCCATGGTGTATCTCAAGCTTGAGGCGATAAAGAAGTTGCCCATGGATGTAATAGAGAGAAAGAATTTTGTCTAAGGAGGAAATAAGGGAGCCACCTTTTTGGATGTATGCTCTCAATTTCAAGAATGAAATCATAGCACAAGTGATACCTAAGATGAGCAACATCGTTGATAAAATCAATGAAATTTTGGATGATTGCCACCAATTTTTGCAAGACATGGTGAAATCACTAGTGGATGCTTAAAAAAAACTAGATGATGTAAGTTTGAGACAAGAATGGAAAATATTTATGCATAAGGAACCTATTGATAGTTTGATTAAGGAATTTTTGGATGTTTTTGTAAATTTTTTGGTTAGATTAGAGGAAGTGACCAAACAAAGATCCTCTTGCATTGAGCTCCACACAAAATTAATGGATGAGTATGAAGATTTAGGCTACAAGGTGCATGTTTCCCAGGGTCCTCTAGATGGGAAGGTTAAGACAATATTAACAATTTTTGTTAAATATACAATAAAGGGAAAAGATGTTGGAGAAGTGTAATAGATGATAAATTTTTGTAAAACTAGCTAGTTGTAGTATCTTTATCGAAGTGCATGTAACTAGATTTTTCTGGGATTTTGTAAGATGTATTTAATAAAATGGGATATTAATATATTTTGAGTTCTCCTAGGTTTATGTGTAATAGAGTTTTAAATTGGAGATAAGGAATATTTTGTAAGCATTTAATGTGCCTCCAATATTAAATGCAAATGTAATTTGGGCCATTGGTGTTGAGATGATATCCATCATTGATTTTGTAAGTCTTCTATGTAAAAGGTAGCCTTCTCTCATTTGTAAAGGGTTGAATATGAGTTGTTGTAACAAAATTTTGGAAAGTAATACAAGAAAAGGCATTGGAGTTTTTGGTGAATTTCTTGTTATTTTATAGTACATGCATGGTTCCTTCTTCCAGTTGTTATTTCAGTTCAGTTATGATAGTAGAAAAGTGTTAAAGGTATTTAATAAATCTCCTGCTCACACCATTTCTAATTTGCTGATTGTAAGTTACTTTGCATGGTTAGTTTGAGCCCTTTTACAACATCAGTTCAATTGTGGATGTTCAATTATATTATGCCAAAAATTTGGTATATGCATGAATATTTATAGTGTAAAAATATTTGTTTTCTTTTGAAGATTGCATTATTCTTGCAATGTTGTGGGTCTAACCCTGATTAAGAAGGATTTAGTTTTTAAGAGGTATTTATCTATCTACAACATTAAATATTGTTATTATTGACCTTAGGTTTTTAGATTTAGTTTATCTCATCTCTATATTTTTTAGTTTGTTCAAAAATTGGGTTAGTTTAGGAAGAAAACCGCCATTTTAAACTACCATATTTGATGTTTGAAGTCATTTTCAGATTTTAGATCTAAAAATACAACTATGGTTTTATTTCATTTTTAGAATTTACAAACCCTTGTTTCTAAAGTTCCAACTTAAAAAGTGTAAGGAACCTTGTTAAAACAATAAAAAATTATCCACTCAGTCATTTTTTGCAAAGTTGAGACCTGACTATTGAAGCCTTGGGGTTATCTTTCTGAAGTTTCTAAAGTTAGATTTCCGTTCAAGAGATGAGGTACTTAGTACTTCGTTTGTGTTGTGAATGTGCAAAAAAACTCGTCAAAAAAAACCATAAGATGAAAACCTTATGGGTAACTATTCTATCCTAGTTAGTTTTTTGGAGAGATTCTTAGATTTCTCACATTGCATCTATAGGAAAATTTTGAGAAATTTGGGAAGTCTCTTTTAGAGACAAGTTTCAAAGTTGTGTGGTTTATGCAGCCAAGGAGGATATCTGTAATAAATATTTAATATTATTCTAGCGGTGGGTCCAACCATGCCATTTTTATTATTTGTGGAAGAACTTCATTTAATGTTGGTGGCTACAACAAGTGGGTCAATTTCTATATTAAAAGGCTTGAATAGCCTTAGCATTATTTTGCAACATCTTGTGTTGAATCAAAAATATTTAAACTGTTGCAAATTTCCCTATGGACACATGAGAAATTGAAAGGTCAGAGGAAGGAGAGGTCAGTCATCATCAAACATTTCTTCATCAACCACAACCTTCTCAAGGCTCTTTCATTAATACTACCACTTCCTAAAGGAATCAAAACCTTGCTAGAGAAGATGTGACTTATACTAGGAGTCACTTATTTCCATTTCAACCATATGAGTGGTGAGCCTTAGGGAAACTCAACAATCATATGTATTTGGACTCCAACATATCATTTAAGGGAGAAAATCCAAACAAAAGATAACAATTTGGTGCTATTGCACAAGTTAGACAATACAATATTACTGTATGTTCAATATGATAAATATTAAAATATCTCTACCATTCATGAAAGACTAGCTTTGCAATTTATTTGTTAATAATATTTGCCACATTCATATTACTATGTCTACAATGTTAATGTTAAACTAAATCTCGAAATTGTAGCTTTGAGATGGGATGTTGTGGGAAGGTCATTAAATGAATGTATTGCACATAAACAATTGAAAATTATTGGCAACCAACTTAGAGTAGAGTATTGGTAAACTATTTGACAGAATGTCTATTCACACAAATTCATGAAACTGAAAACAAATATAGACAAAATTGCCTTGGGATATTTCAGTGGTATTAGAGTGAGATCTTGCCAGCTAGTGGGTTTTGATGCTTGTTTTTAGTAGCAAAAATTTATGGATAGATTTGAAGTTTTAATTTGATTGTATGCAATTTAAATATTTGGAAGATAGGGAGTTCATTACTTACAAGAGAACTAGAGGTGTTGCTCATTTTTATTTGGAAGATGAAATCACGAGGGACAAGAACAAATGGATACTAGAATTTTGGCTATGCTCAATGATTTGGCTAAGGGACAATAATAGTTGGTCCAAATTTTAACTCAGATAATACAAACCATGAACACCAATAACATAAATAACCATGGTGAAAATGAAAATAATGGAAACAATAATGGCAACAACAGACATAATGGAAACTAGGACATTGAAGGAAACACCACTAATGTACCTGTACACACACCCAATACAACAAGTCAAACAACTCCTAGGCCACTAATGCTTGAAATTTTGGAGGACCAACATAGAGAACAAGCATGAAAATAAGGAGGTGGTGAAGGGTGGAGATATTATTCGCATGAATATCAATCCTTGGGTGAAGAATTTCATGCATCAATTTCCTTGGAATTTTTTTTGTGGTATCAAATATAGGAATAAACCTAGAGGAGAAAGGGTCCAAGGAAATAACAGAGATTTACAATGTAATGTGGGTAAGTTAGTAATTCCTAACTATGATGAGTCAAGAAAGTGTACAACACATGCTTGGGTTCAAAAGTTGAGCACATAATTTTAGCTAAATCCCATGATGAAAAGAAAAGAAATCAAATACAAAACCCTAAATTTGGATGGAGAGGCTCATGAGTGGTGGTACCATGGGCTAGTAACCTTAGGTCGTGATAGTATAATCTCTTATGTAGATTTCAGTCAAAGGTTAATGGAAAAATTTGACAAGAAAGACTCTGAATTCAATTTCAAGGAGTTGGCACAACTAAGACAGGTGGGATTTGTTGAGGCATATATTTCAAAGTTTTAGAATTTTTCTATGATGGTTACAAATGTATCTGAACATAGATTGATAACGTTGTTTATGGAAGGATTAACATAACCTCTTTGTGGATGGATCAAGGAATTTGAGCCTAACACCCTACAAGATGATATAAAAAGCGATATGAATATGGAGAGTGCAACCCCAAAGAACAAAATCCAACCTAAACCTTTCCAACTTAAGAAATATTTTAAGAAGCCATTTCAAAAGGAAGAGACTAGAAGACTTCACATGGATGATGAGGTTCGTAATGAACTACGTAGGAAGAAGTTATTTTTTAGTTGCAAGGAGCCTTGGGAGCTTGGATGCAAGCATTTGGGGAAATGAAAGGTGCATTAAATAGAGGTTCTTTCTAATGATGAAAATGAATGAAATACAGAAGTTCAGGGCAGCGAACATAGTGATTCACATAGTCAGAGTGGAGATGAGGGTGGACCACCACCTAAGGAAGTTAAGGGTGGAATTATTGCTACTCTTTTAGGTACCCCTAAGTTCAATTCTTTTATGGTTCATGGAGTTTTGTAGGGGAAAGGTATGTCAGTCTTAGTGGATAGTGGGGCAACCCACAACTTCATGGACTTTGTCTTGGTGGCAAAGAGTGGTATTCTAGCATAAGACTTTGAGGGATTCAATGTTATGGTGGTAGATGGGTTTAATATGAATTGCACCCAACACGTTCGACAACTTAGTATCACATTAGGGAATTACACTCTCACAAATGATTTTTATGTGGTGGACTTAGGAGATATTAATGATATCTTGGGAATATAGTGGCTCCATTCCTTAGGGTAGTATTCTTACAATTTCAAATTATGGAGCTATTTAGAGCAGATGGTACGAGTTTTGTGTTGAGGGGTATGTCTAATGGTACTTCCAAGATCATGTCAACAAAATGGATGGAGATAATATTTATGCATGGTGATGTAGCTTGGGCAACATATTGTCTAGTTTTATCTAAGGTCCCTACTAAGGATAACAATCTATATCATGTAGGCATCCAACCAATATTGGATAAGCACAATTTGGTCTTTTGTGAGATTCCTCTCAATTGACCTACAAATAGAGGACTTGAGCATGTTATTGAGTTGAACGAGTCCAAACTAGTTATCATCTCTTCTTATTGGCATCCTCAAAAGTTCAAGGAAGAGTTTGAAAAATCTATTTCAGGATTTTCTTGATATGGGTCACATTAGGCCCAATTTGAGTCCCTTTGCTTCTTTTGTTGTCTCGGTGAAGAAGAAGGATGAGTTTTTGGATGAGTTTCATAGAGAAATATACTTCTCGAAGATTGATCTTCGATTAGGGTATCATTAGATCAAGGTGATAGAGCAAGAAATCTAAAAGACAACACTCAGGTATCATTATGGGAAATACGAGTTTCTAGTTATTCCCTTTAGGCTAACCAATGTACCAACTACCTTTCAGTCCTGTATGAACCACATATTTAACCAAAAATTGAGGAAGTCCTTATTGGTGTTATTCAATGATATACTCATCTACAATAGGAATTGGGAGTACTTAAAACACCTTGATGAGGTGTTGAGTATCATGGAGGATCATTAATTATACATGAAGGGATCTAAGTGTAAGTTTGAGATAACTGATATTCTCTACTTGGGTCATGTGATCGGTGCTAAGGGGGTTCAAGTTCACAAGGAGAAAATACAGGAAATTATTGTTTGACCACCACTAAGGACATTGACAAAGCTATGGGGGTTCTTTGGATTATGCAACCACTACTAAGGTTTGTAAGAGGGTTTTCATAGTTAGGTGCACCCCTAAAAAACCTTACTAAGAAGGGGGATTTTAGATGGTTGGATGAGGCTTAATAGGAATTTTATAGGCTTAAGGAGGTGACAAGCTCTTGTCCTATGTTGGCATTACTCAATTTTACTCAACCCTTCATTATTTAGTGTGATGCTTCATGGGAAGGCATTAAAGTAGTCTTAGTGTAGGACATGCAACCCATTGCATATGAGAGCCAAAAAATAAGGGATAATGAGAGGATATACTCCATCTAAAACAAGCAAATACTAGCCATAATGCATGCATTGGTAAAGTTCAAACAATATCTGGTAGGTGGGAGATTTGTGGTCAAAACCAACCATAATAGCTTGAAGTATTTACTAGAGCAAAAAGATTTTGAATGAAAGGAAACAAAAGTGGGTTAGCAAGGTGCAAGATTATGATTTTGACATATAATATGTCAAGGGGACGAAGATTTGGCAGAGTATTCCAAAAACATAGGTGCATGTGAGATCTTAGATGGGAAGTCATAGGATGATCATTATAGTGTAGTAGATGATATCATTTACTACAAAGGTAGAATTTACTTGGTTCTTGAGTCAAATCTTAAAGATAAAATTTTGAGAGCCATCCATGATACACCATTAGCAGGGCATCCTAGGTACTTTAAGACTTACAAGAAGGTCAAGGAAAGGTTCTCATGGGAAGGCCTTAAGGAAGATTTCTTGTGAGATGTGAGAGAGTGTATGACTTGTTAGCAAAACAAGTCAAAACACACTTTTTTGAATGGATAACTTTAGCCATTTCCCATTCCAAAGAAAAAATGGGAAAGTGTGTCTATGGATTTCATTACAGGTCTACCAGAGATACAAGGAAAATATTGCATCTTTCTAGTTGTTGATTGGTTGACCAAGTTTTCTCATTTCTTTGCCATCTCTATGGAGTATAAGGCACATTCAATAGTAGATTTCTTCAAAGAGGTGTTTAGACTACATGGGTTGTCGAAGAATATAGTTAGCAACAAGGATAACAAGTTCCTTAGCACTTTTTGGCAAGATATATTTAGGTTAGTTGGCACAAAGTTGATTCCCAACAAAAGTTACCACCCTCAAACTGATGGTCAAATAGAGATCGTGAACAAATGGGTTGAGGAATACTTGTGTAACTATGTTTGAGGGTTGTAGAGAGCTTGGATCAGGTGGTTGCACTTGGGTGAACATTTTTATAACACCACCGATCATATGTCGATCAAGATGACTCCCTTTCAAGCATTATATGGTTATGATGCTCCATCATTCTTGGACTTTGGCATTTGACAATAGCAGGTCCCCCAAAGTTAAAGACTAGATCCAAGAGAGTCAGGATATCCTTAAGTCCCTCAAGGATAACCTTCAAAGTGCACAAAATCAACAAAAAATGTATGTAAACAGGCATAGGATATAAAGAAGCTTTGAGGCTGGGGACTTGGTTTTCTTACACCTACAATCCTACAAGAAGTCTTCCTAGAAGAAAATTGGTGTAGAGAAGCTAAAACCTCACTTATATGGTCCTTATAGGGTTTCTCGTAGAATGGGGAAGTGGCATATGAGCTTGAGTTTCCAAAGAGTATAAGGATCCACAATGTGTTTCATGTATTGTGCCTCAAGAAGGCACTGGGGCAACACCTTACATCTTCACCAAAGCCTCCACCCCTGGATGTGGAGGGTAGATTGATTTTGATTCTAAAGGAGATTGTGGATACTCGAGAGAGGAGGTTAAGGAGTAGAGTAGTCAAGGAGTACCTGATCAAATGAAGGGATTTAGTAGTAGAGGATGCAACATGGGAAGGAGAGCATATTCATCAACATCCTAATCTACAAATTAGAAATTTTGGGAAGGGGGACTATAATGTCCCCTTCCAATTTCTAAGCAAGAGTGGCTAATTAACCTAATTTATTCTCATATGCTAATGTCAGAGTTAAGGGAATGTTTTAATTTAATTATTTAATATTATCCATTCTAGCATATCTTAAGGGAAATATTATTTAATTAATTTAATTAAGTTCATAAAGTGACTTTATGCATATTTAATGAAGTTTTTTAAGGCCACTTTTTTATTCCTGAGTTTATTTCAAATCATCAAAAAGTGAGAATTTAAAAAGTTAGGGTGTAGTTGGATACTAAAGTGAAAAAAAAATGTCATTTTAATTATGCTCAGATAATATTCTATTGTGTGATTTTGGAGAGATTTTTGAAGTTCGAAACCTTAGGATGAAAACCCTACGGGTAGTTGGTTGTAATAACCCACCCTTAATTTTTTCAAATTTGCACCCGTTAGCATTAACCAAATGATAATGATAAATAACAGAGTAAGCAACCTTCCACTTTTTGATCATCCAAATATTGATGAGTACAAGGTGAGAGCATACAATGAGATGGGGTTCTTTTGCATAAACTAGAAAGAAAGCTAATTGTAAGCCAATACCTTCCACCTTCTGATCACCCAGATCTTGATGTGGGAAAGGTGAGAGAATATGTGGGAAGGCTTACAATAATTGAGCTCCTAAGCAAACCACTTCTTCAATGGGGTGAGTTAGCAAATCAAGTGCATGAAGGGAAATCATCCACTTATTCAACGAGAATTACAACAAAGACAATGAACACTTGGCAGAAAGATGACCAATCCAAATAAAAGTCCTTCACTTGTTCAATGGGCATAACATGAAAGCAAACTAAAACTTAGCCACTTATTCAGTGGGAGTAACATGTAAAATAAAGGAAGATTAACCACTTAGCGGTAGCACCACTTGTTCAGTGGGGTAAGTAACAATGTGAATACAAGAGAAATCACTAATGGTACTACCAATGGTGTTACAATAAGCTCATTTAGAAAATGCTTCAAAACATCACATGTTATGATAAAGAAATGATTAAAGCATGAAACATAACTCTCCCAAAGATGCTACAATGAGAATGTAAGAAATCCCCCACAAAATGCCACAATAATACCTCAATGAAAGGGCCTTTGAAGGTCGGTAGAAGGTCAAATAAGTTGTTATAAGTCTGATACAATGTAACAACAGTTTGATATGACCAACCAACAAGCTCCCAACTCCACCAAAACAACAAAGAACTCAACCAAGGTGCAAGCTATGCAAAGGAAAAGTCTAGGCACCCTTCAATCAACCCAAACAACAATGACAAGGTGGTATTCAAAGCCAAAAAATCAACAAAGATAGTCACAACAACAATGATGCCCTCAAGGAAAGATGTGTGGCCCCCCTAGAGGGGACTAGCTCCAATAAATCCAAATCTCCCTCAAAAAATTTTCTCTCTTGCATAAGGTGGCATCCAAGGATGAGGAAACACTTGCAACAATACCCACAAAATGTTATGACCTCCTCCAAATAGCACGAGCATAAATGTTGTTTTTGCCTATTTGAAAATGGTATGGCAAACAAGCATAAACCGTCTGAGAAGCACTCCCCAAAAAATCCAACCTATGCACAAATAATTATCATACCAAAACATAGCTAGAAATCATCATAAGTAACCAAAATAGAAAACAAACCATCACCGATAAGCTCCAATGGTGACTACTAAATGCAATCACACTCCACCAACTAGGGATTACCTTTCAAATCCGAAACCAACAACCTAAAGAGGGTTTTTGTCCTTTGAAGATTCAAGAAAGAAGACTTTGGTTCCAATTTGGTAGAATAACATTATCTCCAAATTGCATAATACTCAAATGAGAGCAAGAGGGGGGTATAAATAAGACTTGAGACCTAGAAGTTCAAATTGCATTTCCCTCCAAAAGGGATTCTGAAACATTGATTCAAAAATTGACACAATCAAATCCAAAAAAAGCTACAAAAAATTGGTGATATGGATTGTAAAAATCTAATAGCATTAACATTCATTTAATGTTGGTGGTTGCAACAAGGGGGTCAATTTCTATATTAAAACGCTTGAATAGCCTTATCATTCCTTCGCAACATCTTGTGTTGAATCACAATTCTTGAAATTGTCGCACTTTCTCCCTATGGACACATGAGTAGCTAAAAGGTCAAAGGAGAGGTCAGTCAACATCAAACCTTTATTCATCAACCACAACCTTATCAAGGCTCTTTCATTGATATCGTTGCTTCCTAAAGGAATCACGACCTTGCCGAAGGAGACATGACTTATACTAGGAGTTGCTTATTTCCATTCCAACCGTATGGGTGTGGTGGGGCCTTAGGGTAACTCAACAGTCATATGGATCTTGATTCCAACACATTACTTGAGGGAATAGCTCCAAACAAAAGACAACAAGTTGGTGTTACTACATAGGTTAGACAATACAATATTATTATATGTTCAATATGATGAATACTAAAATATTTGTCGCTCATGAAAGCCTAGCTTTGCAATTTATTTGTTAATGATATTCACCACATACATATTACTATGTCTGTAATATTAATGTTAAACTAAATTTGGAAATTGTATCTCTGAGATGACATGTTGTGGGAAGGTCATTAAATGAATGTATGGTACATAAACAATTGCAAATTATTGATAACCAATTTAGAGCAGTGTATTAGCAAGTTGTTTGATGGAATGCCCATTCACACAAAGTCATGAAACTGAAAAAAATGCATACAAAATTGCCTTGGGATATTTCAAAAGGGTTGTCACTGTCACTAACCAACCTCCCTTGCACTTTTTGCACTTATGAAAAAACAATCTATAACTAGAGTTTGTGGGTTTTATTGCACCATATTTTTTTGTTCTCTAGTGTAATAACAAACTTATTTGACACTAATGGAAACGAATATAGTTGAAAAAGGGATTGAAGGCATAGGCTAGCAAGATCTCTAGCTTTGATACCATTGGTTATTACCCTAGATTTTTTTTTTTAAATTGCCAATGAAAATCAATAACATAAACTTACAAATAGAGGAATATTGTTGTAATAAAGTTTGATGCAAGAAATCAACTTACATCTATTGTTATAAAGTATTGATGGATATTCAATCACCAATGATGCCAATACATGAAATAGACATACATATGAACTCCCACACGAAATACCTTGAAAATAGAGGTGAAGATGAGTGTTGCAAGTCTAAACTATCAAGAAGGAATTGTTGAAAGTTTGTTGTTCATACATTGTAGGTCATAACAACCATGAAAACTCATCAAATAACCTTTCCAATTAGCATGAAACACCTCTTGTGATAGCTATCAAAAACCATACACCCAACTCCACAAAAACCCTAAAAAATGCAAGGAATTAGGCAACTATAGATCTATTATAAAATTTCAATCATACCAACACTAACAAAACCATTGAACATAAGCAACCAACAAATAGAAAATTCATAACTCTTGAATGCTTCGTCTGTGCAATGTCTGAATACTTGGAAATGTTTGTCCAAGCTTGGGCACCACCAACCAACACCCTAAACCCCTAAAAAATGTAGTTCTTGGACTCTTGGATTCTCATGCCTAGTACCATGGTTCTTGCAGACATTGTACACCTTCATAGAAAATTGTGCCATCAACATACAATCCCAAAAAATACCTTAGAGGAGTTGTCCAAGTATGAGGAACAAATTAACACATCCCATGTTGATTTAGAACCCTAACATGAATTTTATCAGCAAGAATGGATGGTACAAACTGCTCTTGGAAAGTTGACAACCAAGAAAAAACCAAATTGAAAATGCTTCAATCACACATTAAAAAATCTCTACAAATCAACACAATCACTTCTAAAAATTTGCAAGTCAAAATGCTTCAAAAATCTTCATATTTGAAACCTCAATTTGTAAACTCTATAAAGAACAATGGTGTTTCCTGAATAGAACCACTCCAAATCAGCTAGGGATTATCTTCCAAATTTGAAATTAGTGATTCAATGAGGGTTTTCATCCTTAAAAGATTCAAGGAAGAACATAGAAAATTGTGCTATCAACATACAATCCCAAAAAATACCTTAGAGGAGTTGTCCAAGTATGAGGAACACATTAAACACATCCCATGTTGATTTAGAACCCTACATGATTTTTATCAGCAAGAATGGATGGTACAAACTGCTCTTGGAAGGTTGACAACCAAGAAAAAACCAAATTGAAAATGCTTCAATCACACATTAAAAAATCTCTACAAATCAACACAATCACTTCTGAAAATTTGCAAGTCAAAACACCTCAAAAGTCTTCATATTTGAAACCCCAATTTGTAAACTGTATAAAGAACAATAGTGATCCTTGAATAGAACCTCTCCAAATCAGCTAGGGATTATCTTCCATATTTGAAATTAGTGATTCAATGAGGGTTTTCATCCCCAAAAGATTCAAGGAAGAACACTCAGGTTCAATCTGAAAACATTTCATTATGTGTACTCTTCAACATATGAGCAAATGAAACCCCCAACCTCCTTTTATAGCTTTGGAGGGAAAAAAAATAAATTTCAAAATATAAAATAATTCATTTTTCCCTCAAATGTCCTTTTTGAAATAATTAAATGATTTTCATGTGTTAGATCCCTCTCACATTCCCCTAGGCATCCAATTTTGAGGGGATATAAAGTGACTTTATAAAAATATAACACTCAAGTAAATGATATAATATTAAACATTAGAACTTAAGTGTATATTTAAATACTCCCATCCGAGTTGCAAAAAACACTATTGGGGCTTGAAAAACCAAAAGCAAACATGCCATGATATAATCGAAGTTGAGGGATGATGATAAATGCCAACTTAGAGACTTACTAAAAATAGATGTGCCCTCCAAGAAGTCTAGAGAACACCCCAAGAGGCCAAAAAACATTTGTGAAAACATCATTGCAATCCATAATGCCAACTAAGTTCAGTGCCATCAACAAAAACCAAGAAAGATTGAACCAATGCACTCCAAGAATTGTGGAGTCCCCTTAGCAATACCAATTAGCCTATGAGAACTTAGGAAATAGGATAATAGTTACCATATTGACTAGGCTTGAGAACTGGACATTACATCAAGGGCTTTGAAATCATTGATCCAAGCCACTTCTAATTTTCTACCCCACACCCCTACTTCAATGCTTTTTAGAAATAAAAGAATATTCTGGAGGGCTATGTCAATATACAATGATGCATTTTGACTTTGTGCGCAATGAATGAAGGTGACTGAATTATTCTAGATTCAATGCTTATGAAACAAACTTCCCTAAGAGTTGCTAGAAATATAGTGATTTTATCACTACATACATTTTAATAAATTCTCATATTTTATTAATTCTTTTTGGAGTTATCCATGTTGATAAATTATCATTTGGTGTCACCTTTTAATCATTTAATGTAAAACTTCCTTTGACCTTTATGACGAGTGTGAGGAAAGTTACCTACAAAAATATGTTTATTTTAAGTTTAGTATGTAAATAATTATCATCACTTGGATTAACATAGTTGGATCTATGGCTGCGATTGCCCCATCTTGGCAATTTATATGTATAGCTTTTCTCCCTCTTGTAAATATCATTTGGTTGTCTTTACGATTTTATGTTGTGTTTTTTCTCTTGTAAAAATGACAGATTGGCCTTTGGTATTTTAGCTCCTAGTGAATGAAATGTTGTTTTCAGCTTTTTGCTTTCATATCCCTTCTTCAAGATTCCCTCGTAGTCTTAATCCTAAATACTTTTGTGCTTGTCGACTTATGCCCCTCAAATTGAAGTGGATTATCTATGGCTGAGATTGCCCCATCTCGGCAATCTCTCCCTCTTGCAAATATCATTTGGTTGTCTTTACAATTTTGTGTTGTGTTTTTGCTCTTGTAAAAATGAAAAATTGTTCTTTAGTATTTTAGCTCCTAGTGAATGAAATGTTGTTTTCAGCTTTTTTCTTTCATATCCCATCTTGAAGAGTACCCCCTAGTCTAAATCTTGAACGTGTCTCTGCTTGTATACTTACACCCCTCAAACTGAAGTAGATTATCCATAGAAGCAAAAATCTGCAAAAAATCCCGATTAATCACGATTTAAAAAAAAATTGTAGGTTGGACGATTATTTCCCCGATTTTTTGAAAAAAATCTGACTTTCTGATCAACGATTTTTCCCATTTAAAACTACAAAATTACCAAAAAACGCATTAAAGCCTACAAAAAAATGCGAATAAAATCGTGTTTATTTTCACGTGAAAAAAAAAAACAATGAGACCATAGCTTGTTGCTTACTATTATGCTTTGATAGATTTTTTCCAAGCGTCCATAGCTTGTTTGAAAGCACCTATTTTAGGCTTTTAGCTATAGCAGCAAGGTAGTGAACTGTTTGAAAAAATGCCTCAAAGAAATGCGATCTCATGGTGATGGAAGGCATTTTTTCAAAACAGTTCATTGCCTTGTCTGCGCTACCACATTTTTTCAAACAATTCACTACCTTGTCTATGGCTTGTCATGGCCTTCCATCACCATGAGACCACATTTCTTTGAGGCATTTTTTCAAACAGTTCACTTCCTTGTCTATGCTATTGCTTACAATTATGCTTTGACATATTTTTTCCAAGCATCCTTAGCTTGTTCAAAAACACCTATTTGAGGCTTTTACCCATAGCAGCAAGGCAATGAACTATTTGATAAAATACTTTGGTAGACATGTATGAAAAATGTCATAGCATAGATAAGGCAGTGACTGTTTGAAAAAATGCCTCGAAATGTAGTCTCATGGTGATGGTGTTCCATCACCATGAGACCACATTTCTTTGAGACTTTTTTTAAAACAATTCACTGCCTTGTTTATGGCTTGTCATAGCATTCCATCACCAAGAGACCACATTTCTTTGAGGCATTTTTTCAAATAGTTCACTGCCTTGTCTATGCTATTACTTACTATTATGCTTTGACAAATTTTTTCCAAGCATCTGTAGCTTGTTCGAAAGCACCTATTTTAGGCTTTTAGCCATAACAACAAGGCAGTTAATTGTTTGATAAAATGCTTTGGTAGACATGTATGAAAAATTTTGTAGCATAGATAAGGCAGTGAACTATTTGAAAAAATGCCTCAGAATGTTGTCTCATGGTGATGGCATTCCATCACCATGAGACCACATTTCTTTGAGGCATTTTTAAAAATGATTCACTGCCTTGTGTATGGCTTGTCATGGCATTCCATCACCATGAGACCACATTTCTTTGAGGCATTTTTTCAAACAGTTCACTGCCTTGTCTATGCTATTGCTTACTATTATGCTTTGACAAATTTTTTCCAAGCATCCGTAGCTTGTTCGAAAGCACCTGTTTTAGGCTTTTAGCCATAACAACAAAGTAGTGAACTGTTTGATAAAATGTTTTGGTAGACGTGTATGAAAAATATCATAGCATAGACAAGGGGAATTTGTTTGAAAAATGCCTCAAAGAAATGTGGTCTCATGGTGATGGAATGCCATCACCATGAGACCACATTTCTTTGAGGCATTTTTTCAAACAACTCACTGCCTTGTCTATGCTATTGCTTACTATTATGCTTTGATATATTTTTTCCAAGCATCCATAGCTTGTTTGAAAGCACCTGTTTTAGGCTTTTAGCCATAGCAGCAAGGCTTTGAACTGTTTGATAAAATGCTTTGGTAGACATGTATGAAAAATTTCGTAGCATAGACAAAACAAAGAACTTTGAAAAAATGCCTCAAAGAAATGTGGTCTCATGGAATGCCATGACAAGCTAATGCAATTGGAAGCTGCTCCTAGTTATTAGTTATGCAATGTGAAGTAATTGCATAATTGCTGAGGTTGACTTTGTAAAAAACTATATTGTAATTGAAATTTTGTCATCTATCAGCATCTAGTTATTAGTTATGCAATGTGAAGTAATGCTTTGAGTTTGAAAGATGTGCAATGCAATGAATGTAATCAGCGATATGAATATAAATTACAAAAATCTATTTTCGACAATTCATTAGTTAAACTCCTTATTTTATTTGCTCTCTATATCTATATCTATATGGCTATGGAAATGCCTTTCAATTTAAAAGAAAAACAGTTTTTATCTCTTATTCTACAATTTTTTACGTTTTTTTTTTAAAATCCGATTTTTTCTCAATTTTTTCATGATTTTTCTGAATTTTTTCAAAAAATCTTGTACTTTTTGGTTTGCCAATTTTTTCCCTGAAAGATTTTTGCTGCTATGAGATTATCTATGGCTGAGATTGCCCCATCTTGGCAATCTATATGTATAGTTTTTCTCCCTCTTGTAAATATCATTTGATTATCTTTACAATTTTATGTTGTGTTTTTGCTCTTGTAAAAAAGACAGATTGGTCTTTGGTATTTTAGCTCCTAGTGAATGAAATGTTGTTTTCAGCTTTTTGCTTTCATATTCCATCTTGAAGAGTGCCCCCTAGTCTAAATTCTGAATGTGTTTGTGCTTGTCTACTTATGCCCCTCAAGCTGAAGTGGATTATCTGTGGGCATTAAACACACACTAGCCATAGGTGTTTGTTAACATTGTTCTGTTCATAGATGCACCCAAGAGAGTAAGTTTAAGCAACCCCACCACACATATTTGCATGTTCTTGGAGGAAGTTTGGTTGTGCGCTACAAGAATGGTTGATCGATATCTCCCTTTTTGGCACCCATTCACCCATCATTTTATTTTACCTTCCTAACCCTATGCTTCCTATCCGTTTTTATCCAAATCATTAGTCTAGCTTTCTTAGTATTAGATAGGACCAATCATTTTCCATAGGTTGCATATGCATTTGAAAGTTGTGCGTGCAAGCATCTGCAAATATAATTAAGGAGTATCGAACAGATTATGCATGATCAATCATGCCAGCTTCAGTAAATTCCTTCAGCTATTTGAGAGAATAAATGATATTGGAAAACCCAAAACGAGGTAAGAGAAATGTGACTGAAAGAGGCCTTAAGTGTTAAGAAAGTCCAAGCATTAATTAGAGAGCTTCTAGAATTAACCATATAAGTTTTTTTTCATCAACATTTCAGATCATGCTCAGTGATCATCAGCAGGATAGATCATGATCTGAAACATCGATTAAAAGAAACTTATACGGTTAATTTCAGAAGCTCTCTCAGTAATTTTCATGGATACTGCAAAAATCATATCTACTAAGTCCAAGCATATTTTGTGATTTCCTTCTTGAAGTTGAGTTTTTTCTCTTCTCACTATTTTTCAGTCAATGCCATATTAAATTTGAAGTGTGGCTAGTTGCATGTTAAAAAATCACTCTCTATTAGCTTTATGACAAAATATTTAAATTAAATTGCAAATCCTCTAGAAGATGCTGCCATGTCTTATCTACTAAATGCAAGGCAGCTGTCTAGAGATCTGGGGACAATGAACACAGTAATAAAACAAGCTCCATAACATTGGTAAAATATGTGTTTAACACAATATACAAATAAAACACTATCTTCCACATTTTATTTTTAAAATCCATTTAACAAGTTTAAGTACAGGGAATAAAAACAGTGCTAGAAAAAAATTGGACATTAAAGAGAAGTTACAAGTCTCAAGGCTTCTACCTTGTATTTGATTAACAACAGAGGGATTTCATAAAAATACGGCACAATATGTGATATATAATTTTTTCACTAGAAATTACATGTACAGTTATTCTGATCAGCTCTCTGGATAGGAAAAAGTTAGTAAATAGATAAATGATTATATCCATAGCAAATGTACACTTGCAGATCGTGTATGCCCTTTCCTATAACACTACAAAACTGGTATACACATTTTGGCATGTAAGAAAATTATCCTTTGAACTGAAATGGAAATGGGATTCCAATATGAATAGCTAAAGCTCTCTTTAATGCTTGTCTGTGTCAGCATTATATCCTCTACCAGCAAAATTTTTGGCAAATAAGGTACTACCAATTTCCATAACCAAGGGAAAAAATAAGCCAAGGTCACTTTGGAGCATGTCTCTTCATCAATCTTCACCATCTTCATCGTAACCTCCATCAGCAGCATCCTGAGCATCATCATCTACATTTTCTTGATCAACTTCCACAGCTTCAATTCCAGTAGCTTCTTCCACTTGTGTAGTGTTGTTTGGCTCAACTTCCTGAGCACGATCATCTTTATTGCTTGGTTTCATGAGAGCTAAGTTCTCATCACTGAAAAATGAATGATATGGCTTTGGAACCTACAGTACAAATGTAAAGTCTAATCAGATAATTGAAAATTCAGAAATTTTGTTACCTTAAAATATTTTTAAATGGTAGTAGCTAATTCACAAGAAATATATGATGTAAAAATAAAACTATTTAACAATGTGGATAATGATCTATTACTAAGACCACATAAATTGAGGTACATGGCATATTATTGGATTGCTTCAAATATCAGAATTTACTTTCAATAAGACCATGTGGCAGGAAGAAGAAAGCATTGTTAGATTGAATTCAGATATTATTTTACAGATGCCTGTGAAAAACCATATAATGTTGTCAAAGTGTTGATGGATCTGCAGTTACCAGATGAAGAACCCTCATTAGAGAAGCTATTCAGTATTCTAATCCTGATAAATGGCTTCTGAAAGAAATTAAGAGTGCTTGATTCCAGACATTGTTGACAAGCAGGTATTAGTAGGGATACTATAAGTTGACAAGTCATGAGGTTTGTGGGCTCTTGAGGTGTGGTTGTCACAGCCCCAGAATTCAGCTCTACCAAACACCATTCCCCTAAATCCTTATTTGACCTACCATGTTTATGGGCTTGTGTTGAGCTTACAGATAAAATTTGAAGTTAAGAAATGAGACCAAATTGCACTGAGTGATAAGTCAAAAGGGATTATAGTAGTAACAAATAAAAAGGCTCACCTACTGTCATCCTGAACCTCAGCTTATAACTGTTTATATATTTTTTAACATTTGTTTATCTATTTTTCAAATTATTTCTGTTACACCCCGATTGTATAGCTACTATTGCATAGGGCAATTGAGTGTAATATTTGAGTCTTTGTGATGAATAAAACATGTTTTTGTTATCAAAATGAATAAGTTCTATTTAAATGTGTGCCTCATTTGATTGATACTTCTATTGATGTTATGTTGCATGCATAGAATTGAATTATGAATATTCTAACTTAAGATGTTTTGTATACTATTGACATTGTGAACTGCCAAGATTGTATGTCTATGGATGCAGGTACATGAATCATTCCTCCGGGCAAAGGGGAGAGATCACTCGGGAGAGGGGCTTGGTCGAGTAACCGGTAAAGTTGATCAAGTTGAGCATACACACACTTCATTGAGGGTTTTGGGAACTGAGTCAGATTGAGTTGTCTTAATAAGTCATCCTTAGGCTTAGGAGTTTTGGATTACTTCTTTATGCTTTATGAGTAGGTGTTACTTGATTGACTGACTTACTGTTCTGTGAGCTTTGAATGTGAAATGTGAACTGATAAGTGTAGTATAGACAGGATGTATATGCGTATACATGTACCACTCATATGTACATAACAACATGTATGACATGTCGATACAGATGTATGATGGGCAATTATTATGCCATACACATGTGTCGACATGGCATACATACGGATACATATACATGGCTGGCACACCTATAAACATATGCACACTAGCTATAATGTTGTTATACTTATAACGTTATATTGATGCCTAGAATTTACAGTTAAACGTATATATACATGTTTGTACAAACAGGTGTATTAAAAGTACGTTGACTGGCCTGTAATACACGTATTTGGATAATTAAATATAAATATGTATAGATATATTTAAATGTAAATATTTGAATTTGTTTATATATATATTTAATATAAATGTTATTATAGTTTTACCTAGAATAAAATATATAGATATATCTATAGTAATATTTAAATATTATATATATATATATATATATATATATATTTAAATACGGTAAATAAAACTATAATAGGATATATATTTAATATAATGCAAAATATAAATATAACATTTTATTTATATTTTAAATAAATATTACCTTGGAAAATAATTAAATTTGTCTTGTATAGTCATTTGGCAAATAAAATGTATTTACCATAAAAAAGAAAGTATTTTCGACTTCTATAGTCTATTGGGGAAATTCGTTTGAAATGCCATGAATTTAAATGATAAACATTATAAACTTGTGCAAAGGTTTATCAAATACATTTTTTTTAAAACCTTGGCAATGCTGAAAATCGCGAACCATGAAATGGCACAAAACTGTAAAGTTTGGAAATGGAATTTTGGAATAAGGTAAACCCGCGCGCAGCTCCTCATGCCAAAAGACCAGGTCGCAAGCTGCAATGTCACCATTCTGGAAATGCGAGTGGAGGGGCGGAATGAAAGCCAGATGGCTGCATATTTACTTTGACGTTTTCTTACCTGGGATTAATCCGCCATTTCTGGGTGCCTATGAGGAGTAACACTTGTAGATGTCTGTCATTCGTAATTTACCATGTGAGAGTGGAAACATTCTTCATAAATTAGGTCGAATCATCTCTCCTTTTTGCTGAGTATCATGCTAGATTACTGCCACTGCATATGTTGACATTTTCAATAAGAAAGGTGTCGAATTCTCATGCCTAAAATGTAGTAAGCATGAGAATTCGAAACCTATATATATATATATATATATATATGAGTTTCTCTCATTGTGATACACACGAATTTCCTATCTGTTTTTGCTTAAAAACGAATTCCTTTTTGAGAGCCATATTTTGACATTGCCGTAGAAGCATTTGTTTAAGAACCATACTCTGATATTGCTGTCGAAGCATTTGTTTTGAGAACCATATTCTGCCATTGCTGTAGAAGCATTTGTTTGAGAACCATACTCTGTCATTGCTGTAGAAGCATTTGTTTTGAGAACCATATTCTGTCATTGCTGTAGAAGCATTTGTTTGAGAGCCAATTTGCATATATCCCATCACCATTTCTGAGAGACTAGTATTTATATGCTGCAAGCATAAAATACAAAACCAGTAATAGAAACCAGAATTGAGAGGAGTGATACTAAAGGAGGAAGAGAGATAGCTGCAGACTGGATCATTCACAGCAAGGAAACAGGCATGGGAAATGTCTTTAATTACTTATGTTGTTTTAATTGATCTGCTTGATTAAATTCTGCATTACTTTGCTTGTGATATGAAGTAGAATAGGAAAATATTAGAAGAAATTATGTTTGTGAAAGGATAGCTTGTTATTAAGGAAATACTTAATTACATAGGGAAAGCTTGTTTGTGAAAGGATAGCTTGTTATTAAGAAATACTTAATTTCATTGAGGAAGCTTGTTTTTAAGTAAATAGCTTGAATTCTTGGGATTGACTTGTTTATAAAAGGAAAACTCGTTTATAAGGGGAAAAGCCTGTTTATAGCTTGTTATGGAAGAATAGATAGTCCACGTGATAAAGGGAATGTTTGAAATGAATTTATTTGAATACTGCTTGAATTCCTTATATAAAGGAAAAGAGGAACTAGTTATTAAATACTAGGTCGTGGATGGAACCAGTACCAAGGTAGTCTAAAGCTTTAAAGTTAGTAGGTTAACTAAGAAAAGCTATGTACTCCATGGATAAAGAATTCCATGTTAGGAGTTACCTGAGGGACCCTTGTTGACTGCATTTCAATTCCTGATTAAGTAGTTTGTATGAAGGTAGGTTGTCTGAAACAGGATATACCTCCCTTATGTAGCTATTGGAATAGAATGTCTAAAGGTAGGTAATCTGAAACAGGATATACCTATCTTGTGTAAATCTCATAGAAAAATGTTGTAGGTTAGTCTGGGGTAAAAGATTATCCAAAAGTAAAGGACGATACCTATGCGTAGTGTAAGATAGCCTTAAGTCAAATCGGCCCTGGGTAGTGTATATGATAGATGACCTTCATTCGAAGTACTGAATGTGAATACTTTGGCTAAAGTAGTGGAAGGTACGATATCCACTTAGATGTGAGATAATTGAGACTACATTGTCAGTTCATTGTGATCCATCATGCTAGTTTGGGATTGTGAAATAGCAAGTTCTAGATGTATAGGACACAACACTATGCTCAGTTGGGTTGTCGCAGCCGGTTACTTTACCAATCTCTTCGTTCGAAGGGAGGGCCATCTATCGAATGATAGATGTGCGGGGGACCGCAGTAACAGTCCGTGGTTGGCGGAAAAGCACCTGAGTGATGTTTCTCCTCCACAACAGGCGACAGATACACCAAGATTTGAAAGGAAGGGAACCTGGACCATCTTACTACTATTTGTGCAAAAGCTTACGAGCTATGTATGTAATTGTTTTACTTTTGTACTCTGATTTATATTTGCAATGAAAATGGAATTCATATGGAAATATATTTTGTAACTTGCACGTATTTATCAATAAAGAAAGGAAGAATTTTATTGTAATGTCTTTGTTAAATGTTACTTTTATATGTTGAAATGAAATGTTAGAAAATTTTTAATTACCCAAGGATGGGGCCGTTACAATTTCAAAGAGTTCTACAATAATAATGTGCTTGTAACTTGAGGGCAGACAATTCCCTTGCACTTTACAGGAAGGGCAGCCACAGAAATTTGTAAAACATTTCACATCTCATAACCACACAGCTCAAAAAAAAAGGGGGTTTCAAAGAATGCAGCTACCAGAGCTTTCAAGATCTTGGATGAAGAACACTTGGAACAAGAAAACCAACACTTGATGATGGCCTTCGATAAGAATGGATATAGTGGCAAGCATTGGGCTGCTGCCTTTTGCAAGGCATGTGATACCCTATTAAGGGGAATATTGAGGATTCAGCAGACTGACCTCAAGTGTTCCTCCCACAGAGGATTTCTAACAAGATTGACAGGATTTTAAAACATCAAAACATAAGACATCGTTCCATCCCCATAAGAAGAGAAAGAAAAATCTTAAGATCTGTCAAGATCATTTGTAACCGAAGTTGAAGAGTTGAGTCTATCAAATTAAATGCCCTTGTGGGAGATATAGTGCAGACATTCACCTGAAAAGGTGGATAAATCTATAGTGGTGGAACATTCAGCTAAGTTCCTAGGTCATTGAGCTAAGAGGATTGATTCCACAAAGCAACAACTAAGGGAGGCAGTGGAATTTACAAAGCATTCAAATAACTTGAATAGAAACAAGGATGTGAACCTAAGCCACTCACAGTGATCAGAGTATAGCTGTGCAAGACTTAGAGAACCTTGTGCATGCCTTAGCAACATTTAGCACTAGTGTGCAAGCTTCATTTGCATCATGTGCACCATGTGAGCAAGTCACTGCATCATCATGTGCTACCACGCATAACTCAGCACACCTTTGCATGCCACCTAGCTGTCATTGCACAATCAGAAGTCCTACACATGTGGCATACACGTGAGGATTCTACAAAGTGGGGGAATGGAACACCAACTATTAGGTGTGCAGGCTCCTCTAGCATCATTGACAACGATAGTCAAAATAACATCATCAAACACAATTCAACCAAGTGCTTGGGGCCTTCTGCTAATGTGCATCCAAATCCATACTCTCTGGGGTGGTTGCAGCAAGGTAAGGATATTAAGGCACATCAATAATGTACCTTCAAGTATAATTTGAGAACTTGGACTCAGAAAAAAACTCAGCAGAACCAAATTTGAATCAACTTGGTGACTAGGCCAAACTTGACAACTTTAAAAATTACATAAACTCCTAAAAAACAATTTTTATTCAAAACCCTTTGAAATTATAGCCAATCATAGGCCAAAAATGCCACTAAAATTGCAGAAGTATATATGAATAATTAGGGTGGTCAAACCTACAAAGGCACAACGTACGGTTGCATCATGAGAGCAAAGTAAATTTAAAAATTAAAGATTACAAGCTTGGGTTGTACTAACAAACATGCAAATAGTTCCTTACCTAGTGGCAGCAAGCACATAGGTTGTAGGTGTATGAGTTGCAAGTATGTGGATAGCAAGCACACAGGTTGCAGAGAACAAAGAAGAAGCACATGCAAGTCAAGTGGAAACATGTGATTGCAAACCCAAACACATGTAGGGTAGACAAAAAAGTGTGACCATTCTTGAAGCAAGTGCAATCATGATTGCACTCAGAGGAGACCTTTGTACTCTAAAAATGCTTTGAAAATCACTTTTGCCAAATCACAAGTTTGTGTGCAATTTACTAATTTTCTTCAAACTTTTGCAAGTAATTGGTGATTTGTAAAAGTATGTTTTCAAGGATACAGTCAAACCCATGCAAGATGGTCACTTGTGATGTTGCACCTCTAGAAATATGTGACATACTACTTGGAAGATCATATATGTACGACAAGTATGATGCTTGTCAAGCAAAGCCACAATAATGGACAATACATGTTGGCAATTGATACTTCAACCTCTACGAGTCATCATAATAATCCAAGTTAAACTTTGTCTTTACAAAATAGTGTCACAAAACCATTACCCATATGCAAAAGTTTGTGTTTCTCATGGTCTGTCCAAAGGCATATATGCTAGCAAGAAAGTGAGCACTTGTAGTGTGCAAGACTATGCAAACATTGTTGCAGCAGCAATAACTCAACAATATGGGGTCATCTTTGAAGAACACAAGGGTTTTCCAACACACTTCATGGTGCAAAACCAAATCGATTTGATTCCTAAATCCCCTCTCCCGACTAGACCTCTATATCACAACTCTATTTGAGAGAATGAAAAATTCAATGCCAAATCCAAGAATTGATCAATCAAGGCAAGATTTGACTTGTCTCTTCTCTCATGCATCAACTTGAGGGTCCTTGCACCAAAAAAGAATGGCGCATGGTGCCTTTGAATTGACTATTGTGTGCTTAACAAGATCACAGTGAAGAACATATATCCTCTACCACACATCAACGACCTTTTGGATCAGCTCCACAATGCACAATATGCCACTAAGATCAACATCAAATTGGGATATCATCAAGTATCAGTTCAGATAGAAGATATTTAAAAGAAAATGTTTAAAACTTAGTAGGGACTATATGAATGGATGATTTTGCCTTTTAGTATTTTACCCTAACAAATGAACTAGTGAAATTCACGTGCTTGATGAACATACTACAACCCTTCACTAACTCCATCATCTTTTACTTTGATGACACCCTCATCTCAACAAGACTTGGGAGGAGCATCTGTTGCATGCCTCACACGTGCTAGATACTTTGCATGGACACAAGCTGTAAGCCAACCTTGGTAAGTGCACTTTTGACACCATCCATATCTAGTACCTATGCCATTGACCATGCTAGCATCTAGGTAGACCTTGAAAAGATCAAGGTGATTTGAGATTGGCCAACATCATGTAGCCTCATTAACTTGTGCAACTTTCTTAGACTCACTAATTTCTACTACAAGTTTGTTCTCGATTTTTCCCACATAGCATTGTCATTCAATTAGACCACGCATGCCAAGACACATTCACTTGAAAATCTATGCAACAAAAAAAACCTTCAAGGAGCTTAAATAGTGCCTCTGCACAATGCCTGTTTTAGTAATAATTGATAAGGTGTACTCTAAAAATACAAATTTGCATCTAACTATGCACTCAACACTATACTCACACATCATGAGCACCCAGTCACATCATTTGGAAACCCTTAGGAACATGGTTCAGCACAACTCTACCCACAAGAAAGAGTTGTACACCATTGTTCAAGATATCAAAAAATGACACAACCACATTCTAGGGAGGACATTATCATCCATTCTAGTCATGAGCTATATTAGTATTTGTCTACATAAAGAAACTTGGAGAATGCATGCTACATGAAGTGGACCATATATTTGCAATGGTTTCATCAAGTGATCAAACACAAAGAGGAGAAAAATAATATGTACCCAATATCTTTAGTAGTCCACTAATCCACGTGCTCATTAGGCATTGTTTCAAGTCTTTGCACTTCCTATTGCATTGCTAAGCTTGCATATAGGAAGCTAGGGCTTTAACCCCTTTGTTAGTAACAACAAGGCCTTGTGAGTCCATCGACATGGATTTCTTGAATGGACTGCTTATGGCTAAGCATTAGAATGATTTTGCATTTGTTGTGGTAGGTTAATTCTCGAAGATTGTCATTATGGTGACATGTAAGAAAGACATGATTGCATCAAAAGCTATGTGCCTTTTCAATCTTGTTTGGGTCCATTTTGACTTACACACATCCATCATATCTGATTGTGATCCAAGGTTTGTTAGTCACTTTTGCTAGACCTTGTGGATAGTGTAAAATAAAAATTGGATCCATGCACAACTTTACATCCATAGTTCAGTGACCAAACAAAGATAGTCAACCGCAAACTTCTACACCTTCTATCCATCTACAATAGTGTGCATTTGCACACATGGGATGACAATTTTCTTTACATCCAACATGCTTATAACAAAGTTCTTCACAACTCTACAAGGCACAATCTCTTCTAAACATGTATTGGGTTCCAACTAGTAGCATGCTTGGACATATCCTACTTCACGCCATCAACATTAAAGTCACAAATGCATGAACAAGAAGCAAATAAGGTCCACAACGTCACAACCCTCTCCTTTATAAAATTAAACCTTATGCATTAAAACTAGGAAAAACGTTTAACGATAATTAATTAAAGGAAAACATTTATTAAGTTAATATGATATTAATTTAATTGATAAATTTTGATAAAAAATATTAAATAGATAATAATAAATAAAATTTATTCATACAGAATAAATTAAAATAAAATATATAATTTTTTAATTTAGTAAATAAATAAAGACGAGATAAATAAATAGTTAAGCGACAATTATTCTAATGTTTTAATAGTTAAATGATAGTTAAAAAAAATTAATCAAGTTAAAAATAGTTATTTTGCTTAATTTACTTGTTAGCTCAAGTTAATATAGGTGATTCCATGTGAAAATAATTTCTTTTATTTGAATGATATTTATCCTCAACTAATTAGTGAGTTGCATGAGGAAGATAACTCCTTTATAATAGTTAAATAATAGTTAGCATTCTTGATAAATTGTTATCTTTAAGAAAACAATTTTATTCATTTAAAAATTATTTATTCTCGTCCAATTAGTGAGCTTGCATGGTGGACATAACTCCTTTTGAATGCATTTTTAATAAATTAAATTAAAATAAGATTTTTAGAAAAACTAAATAAAGAAGAAAAAGAAAAATGGGAAAACAAGAGTTCAAATAGAGAGGAGGAGAACAGGATTGGGGATGGGCAAAAAGAGTTAAAGCATTTATAGGTAATTATATCTGTCACATATTTTTGGTTATCAATTACAAATCCAATTTATCGTATCCCAACTTTGTTTTAGTTATTTTACTATTGTATAAAATTAGTTATGATATCAGTAATGGCATTTAAAATATTATGGCATTATATCTCCATTCCTATCAATTACTTTGTTCAACTTTTTGTGTAGCACTTTCCCATAGGCTGTATGGCTCTGCAATACACATGAAAACAGGAGTAAGAGATCAAATGATTTGTAGATCTGCCTCCCTTTCAACTGTTTATACCATTGTAGATTTGGCTTTATTTACTTGTCGACAAGAAGATTTTGGTAAATGATTTTATTACTCCACAAGCTGACAAATAATATATCCATGTAAGGATTACCCTTTCTCTGGATCTAGCAAGAAATTGCAAAAGGGAAGATACAATTTTTTTTCAAATTTTAGCATTTTCAGCACTGGCAGCTTCATGAGGGAATCTCTTTCTAGATGCTCATTATGAAATGATGCTTTCTGTTTGGGTTTTACGGTATTTCTCATGGCTGAGATTTGCTCAAATTTTATGGTATGTCTGTTCACGGTAGGCTGCATTTCCTATTGATTGTGAATATTGTTGTACCCAAACCAATTTTTTAAATTTTTTGCTTCATAAGGCATTTTGCTTAAAATGGTCTAAACCTTATAAAAATGATGTCAAAACATAGCTTTTAGGCAAATCAAGTATTGACTTTGAGTTAGTGTGATGCCACAAAGCTACTGGAAAAATTTGAAAAAAATGAAAATTAGGGTTTCTCGACCCCTATTTTTAGGTCAAAAACCCTAAAACTTGAAACTTGTCAGAATTGGTTGAAAATTGTTTTTATTGGCTTATTTTGCTTCATGATCACAATGGTGAAGTTAGATTCAGTTAAAACTCGGTTTAAGCTTGGTGGGTAGTTTTCGTTTTTTCAAGTGAAAAGTTAGGTTCTCTGAGCACTTCAATGGTAGATGGCTAGGTGCTAGGTGACGAAAGCTAACTCAAAACGCTTTGGTGGTGTTTCTATGACGAGTTTTGTCTGAAAAGATGCTTCGTCTCGGAGGGGATTTTCGACTAGGTAAAAATGCTTGAAATTTTTTTAAGTCAGGATGCAAAAAAGCGCACCTGTGAGCCAAGGGTTCCCTTGATTCTGGAGGCCTAGATCAACTTTTTCAGACTTGTATCATCCAAGATGTCTTCTCCGAAATCCTGTTAGCTTCGCGATGAGCTAGCCAACCAGTCCAACGGATCTGTCTATCACCTGAAACTAGAGATTCAACACAAAAAGAGGGAAATTGAAAATGACTTAAGTCTAGAGTGAAAAGCATGCCTCTCAGCCAAGGGCACCCATCTTTTTGGAGCTCCAGATGAGGTTTTCTAATCAAGTGTCGCCTAGGAGGTTTGTTTCAGTTTTGATCTGTCTTTGTAACGCATCCGTCAGTTGGTGAATCAGAGTTGCCGAGTTGCCAGTATCAGGGGTCAAACTTGAGGTTTTAGCCATGATCAAAATTGTCCAGAAATGGCAAAAGTGCCCCTGGAGGCCAAGGGCGCCCAAGGTTTTGGAGCCTTGAATTCAGTTTGTTTGATGATCTCAAGTGCTCATCCTGTCCCTGTTGGTTCCATTTTTCTGTTGCATATCTCAGCCGGGTCAGATGATTTCTCAGTAGCTTGCAGCTAGAGATTTAGTGGATTTTAGCCAGTTTGAGAAATGGCCAAGTCTGGGAGGAAAAGCGCCCCTGGAGGCTAGGGGCACCCATGTTTTTAAGCTGTCAAACGACGTTTTTATGAGAAGTGCTCTCCAAGAGCTCTCGTTTAGAATTCAACCAACTCCGTAGTGAGCCATTCAACTAGTTTTGAGGTTTTGCCGAACATCGGGAAATGCAAAGTGAAGTGAGGTCAAAATCACTGTGAAAATGCTGGAAAATACATTGAAATTTTTCGAAAGTCTAAGGTCAAAAGCGCCCCTAAAAGCTAGGCGCACCCTGCTTTTTGAGGCCTCAGATGGATGAATTAGGGTTTGTCACCTCAAGGAGTCTTTTGTCAGATTTGATCCTGCTCTTCAACGAAATTGTCAGCCAATCAATCCGACATGTCAGTCAATCGGAATCAATGGTCAAACGTGAGCTCCATTGAGGTTTTCAAATTCAAATTTTCAGAAAAATGGTTGTCTGGAAAGAGGCGCCTAAAGTCAAAGGTTGACTTTTGAATTCAAGAGAAGTGGTGCGCATGATAGGTGGTTTCAGTTAACTAAAATTAGCTCTTCAACTCAACTCTTTTCAAGTCAACTTCTTCTAAGCCTATTTTTAGTCTATGATTGAGTGAGATCAGCTAGCATGTGCTAGTTGATTGAACTTCTAAAGGTGGCACCCTAATTAGGGCATATTCTTCTTTTAGTTAATTGATTTTTAAAGCCAATTATAGGCCATGTGTGGGTTTTGAAGGTTTAGTTAGAGTTTAAGCGCACTTTCCAAGGTTGTGCATGCATTTGACACGCCTTTGAAGATAAATTCTTATATATTTTGCATATGGCGTCCATTATTTCTCATTATGAGTTGACTAAAAACGTCTTTTCTTGAGCATAAAAATGATCTGAAGGTGCTATAGGTGTCAGAATTCAATGTTGTTCATAGCTACAGATTCATAATGTTTAGAGGAAGAATATTTCAGACTTTTTTTTCCATGCATGTAGGTTTCATCAGATCTATTTCAAGCATAGGCGAATTTCTACAGAAGAAGATTAAAACAAAACACAAAACTTCTATCTTCTGTCTTATTTCCTCTATTCTCGTCTTAGGTATTCTTCGCATGTCAAAGAAAACAAAAAAATCTTCAGAAACACATCATCTGGGTTCGTGTATTTCAGCATCAATAGCAATCCCCATGTCTTAGATTATTTTGTGAAAATTGCCTCGCTGCCTCTATTCTAGAGCACTGTGTTCTTTTCCAAAATTTTCTTTGCATGTGGGCCTAAAACACTTTTTTTGCAAATCCATCGATTTGGGTTGTCTTAGAATTCAGTTCTACACAAAATTCATGTTCTAGATTTTCGCAAGAAAAATTGCCCCCAGTGCCCCTAACTGCCAATTCAAATCTCAACCGAAAACCTTTTGCATGCAGGCCTAAATCTCATTTTTTCGCAATTCTGTCGATTTGGGTTGCCTTAGAATTCGATTTTGCACAAAACCCATATCTCTGATTTTTTCCGAAAAAATTCACTTCCACTTGCTATTTTTAGCCTATCCCCGAGCTTTTTCAACCTTTTTGTAAAGTTGTCTGAACATACCCAACTTTACAGTCTATAATCTAGTTTTTCAGAATGCAGTACAATCCCATAGATTACAAGGCCAAATTGGTCTTTGTTCACGATTTTCTAAAAATTACCGATATTGACTTGGGTCATGTTTATCACATCATCAATCTGAGTACATTGGAGGGTGCCAACAACACTACAATTAGAAACCTTGAGCGTTTTGGGTTACTTGCAGCAACATCCATTCCCATCTCGATCTTCGATCTAGAGTTTGTAATCGCTTGCATCAAGCATTATGACTCATCTACCAGACAAATCAGGTCAGCCAATGGAAGGGTCGTTTGTAGCCTCAAACCAAGGGACATTGAGAAATGCTTTTCTATCCCTCTGCGTTCAGATCACTTTACAGTTTCTATTCCAGATTGTGACAGGGAATGGGAAGAAGACAAAGACAAATTGCAAAAGAAAGTAGCTCAATGATGGTTGAAAGTTTAGAAAACCAACATGCCAAAGAAAATTGGGCGTGGTGAGTTCAAGGACGAGATTGCCATTTTAATAACTTTACTCAACCGGGTATCAGGTTAGGAAGATGCAAGCATTTTCCAACCATGGATGCTCTATCTCATCTCTCGAGCTATTGACAAGAAAGAAACCTTTGACTGGGCAATGCTTATCAGTGAATGTCTTCACCAGTAGATTACAGAGTTCTTGAGAAAGCACGAATTTCATATGGTGACTTTTCTAGTTTACTTGGTTGCGTTTCAAGGCAGCTTTAGACTATTAAAGACTCATGGAGTTCTTGGCGTTCAATGAGTGCACGAATACTACTCTCAGTTAGAGTTTTCGAAAGTTGAATAGGACTTTAAGGCGGTGAATAATCACTTTCTTATGAGGGCAGTCAGGGATTTAGACAACGAGATGCATGTTAGAATTTCTCCAGAGGCCAAGTCAGCAATGGAAAGTTGGGCAGATTGGTTCATCCAATTCCCTACTTTCACATATATCCGTGTGTACAGATATACAAGAGAGCCCCTGATGCTACCGAGGTACCCGTCAAAAAAAGTTCTTTTCATGGAGTCTATGAGACAAGCACACGAGGTTCACACTTTCCTTCGCAATCGACACAAGCCAACTTTCACCTTTCCTTTCGGATTGGGTATTTTCAAGTGTAAGACAACTGCTGATTGCAAGCTAATGGCGAACGAGTTAGAGAAACTCCGGCTCGAGTGTTTTCCTCAGAGGCATACCTATGATCCGTTGGGTCATTATTCAACAAGGTTGGAGCAAAGAAATTCACATTCGACAACGCTTGAGTTCTTCTGAGTTAACTGCAAGGATGATTTTGAGGTGCGTCGATGTCGTTATTGTAGGCTTACTCTCCCATAGATTGCTGATTTCCTGTCAGAAGATGAGGAGGGTTTGTCTGATGATGATGGAGAAGTGCTCCTCAATTCATTCATTAAGACCAAGTCGCTCGCCAGCCACTTCGCCAACCTGATTAGTATGTTCAAGTGAATACTTCAGTAAAGGATTTGTCCAGATTAGTTATTAAAACGAGCATGTACTTCCTTGAGAGCAAGCGGAAGCGAAGGGTAATTCCAGCTACAGAGCCGCCAGTAGTGATTTCTTCATTGCCTTCTACTTCTAGGGAAAAGCCTGGAGTCAAAGTTATCTTGAAGCTGCCTAAAGGAGTCAAGATTGGGGTGAATTCAAAAGGGAAGAGCATAACTAAACAGAAACAGGTTGAGAGAGAGTTAGTAGTTCCAGCAGAGTCGGTAGTTCCAGCAGAACCAGTAGTACAGACTGAGGCTGATTCATCATCTCCAGGTCCACCTTTTTCGCCTTCATCATCTCCTATCGACATTGATTTGGAGCCTGAATCTCCAGTTACAAGACCTTCATGCCAGTTGATCCACCAATGGTTGACACAGCAGGAGCAGCTCCTCCTCAAGAGAACGACGTGAATCTTTCATCTTGGCTTGAGAGGTCGTTGGGTAGAGAAAGGTGTATGCCTTCATATGAGCTTGACTTGTCTGAGTTCGGTGATCCTTATCAAGACAGGTTGAATAAGAGGGCCAAGAAGTAGGTCAACATTGAGAAGAATCTTGAAGCAAAGCTCATCATAGAAGTTTCTACACCTCCAGAAGGCAAGAACCTAGATGAGGTTGATGTTGGTGACTTTACCTTCGTCAAAGCAAATCTAGGTAAGAGTACTCGACACACGGACGTGAGCCTGTTCAAAGTCGTTGCGAGTAATCTGGAGTAGCATATCATGAAGGACGGTGAAGATAAGGCAACCCTCAAGGCTGAAGTCAGGCAACTCCGACAGTACATCTCGAGTTTGCTTCATGGAAACGCAGGGCAGGCACCTTTACTCCCGCAACTTCGAGAGATAGCCGCAGATCAGCAGAGGGTTCGCTACTTGATTAATCGAGGAAAGCTTTTAGACACCTGGATTGAAAACTTCATTGTTGTTGGTCGACATCTCCTTATAGAGTTGTATTAGTTGAGGGTTGATGCACATAGTCTTCGATAGAGGATTCAGGAGCTCGAGATATTCCTAGCAGAGAGTAGGCCAAAGGATTTGATTCTCATATCACAGCTTGCAATTGCCTATGACGCCATTGAAGCAACATAAGATAAAAAGAAGATTTTCACTTGGAGAGAATTGTATCTTTGCAAAGTGGAAACGTATGACACAGTTTCTGGTAAGATGGGCATAATTTAGGAGAAGGTTGTTTCAGCTCTTCGATTTATCAACGAATTCATCACCTAGATCCCATGCCATCATCGACGTGAAGATGGTACATACGCTAAGTTGGAGGCAGTTCAGCCTAAGTTCGAAGAGCTGATTCGTGATAACCTAGGTGGAGATCCTGAGGTGTCTAAGTTGGAGGAGTTCTCAATGTTGACTATTAGTTTCAAGAAGGTGACTACAGAGGTCAGAGACACTCAGAGGGCGATCTAGGATGGAGATAAGGAATTAGACAAGCAGTTGATCATCGTAGACAATGTCAGAGTGCCAGATGATGATACAATCGATAAATTCCTAGACGAGATGATAAATAAAGAGGGGTTGTAGTAGGCGCCCAGTTGGATCCTGCAGTTATTTACGAGGATGAGTAAGAAGCAGCAGTTAACTCAACGTCATTTCTTGAGTTTTCTTTGTTGATATCAGGCACGCCTAACTCATTCTTGGAGATATCTTCGCAGGAGGATGGACTCTTAGTTAGTGTTAGTTGACTGATGTTAGTTATCAGTTAGCTTTTCTTTCAATAAGGACGTGCATGTTGCATATTGTCCAATTAGTGTTGTTTGTATCGGTTAACTGATGGTAGCTTTCTAGTTAACTGTATAGTTTCTTTTATTTAGACTTGGAGAATAAAATCTTGCATGCTCCCAAGACTGTAGTTGACTCAAGGAGATTTTAGGTTTGCCTACACCTTTGATGTCTATAAATAAGAGATTCAGCTCATTTGTAAATAACTTTTGCACGCGATAGCAATATATGCTGAGCCTACCTTGCATGTAATATTGTTATTCTGTATTTGTTCATGAGTGATTACTATAGTAATAAATAGATGAGCCCACCTTGCCTTCATGTTATTATTATGGTGTTTGTTCGAATCATAGTTAAATGGGGTTGCTAGATTGATCGTTTGTTGTATGAGTGTTTCGCTAAAACAATTTCCTGTCCTAGTTGCTTACCTTTTTTGTTTGTTTATAATAAGCCTATTCATATTAGTAAATAGTTGAGCCCACCTTGCCTTCACGTTGCTAATCTATACTCAAAGCTTACTGTTTGATGTGTGTAGCAATAACTTATTCAGCCAAGCAAATAGTTGAGCCCACCTTGCCTTCATGTTGTGAAGCTATACCCAGTTTATTGTATATTTGTTTGTTTTAATAAAATTCTTCCCAGCCAAGCAAATAGTTGAGCCCACCTTGCCTTCACGTTGTGAATCTGTACCTGAAGTTTATCGTGTAACACATTCCTGCTTCTATTTCCTCATGCTCTGTTTTCTTGAAGACATTGGATAGTTTAAAGATTTTAGTTTAGTTGTAGTTAATGATCTGCAAAACCAGAGAAAACCCTTAGCTGCAATGTCCTTGGTTTCCTTAACCTTGTGCCTCTTCCAGCTGAGTCAAAAAAGATAGGTTTCAAATACTTTACTTTTAGAACGCATATTAGCAAAAGAGGAAGCTTCCCCTCCTAATTTGAAGAGCAGTCATCGCTTACTGTGCATAGCTGTCCGTACCAACTCGCACTCCAGAGGTGCTAATTGTTATGCCAACAAATATCAACAGCCAGCTACCAATTTAAATGATAAACACTAATGCCTACTGATTTATTTTGAGATTTGGCAAGAAAGAATGTTATAGTATTTCCCTCTGATTCCAAATTTTTATAACCAATACAACATCACTTAATAAAAAATTGTTTGGAGATTATTAAAGCACATGGTTGAATCATATTATATTGTGTCAGCCATATGGACTATGTAAAGGCAATGCACCAGCTGGGAATGTAACATTGAGTATGCTAATTGATGATATCCTTGTATTATTAACTTGATTGAGGTGTTTACTTTGTAGGCATTAAGAAGATTTCACTTAGTATAAAACCATTCTACAAGTAAAATGAAAGAATAATTTTCAACTCAAACAAAATGACAACAAAGGGCAAAAGTAATTTATTTCGAATTAATTTATTCCATATGCATTAGTATCAAGGAAAATAATTTAAACAAGTTTAAGGGGTCTATGGCTAGGCTTGGCAAAGAGTTTTATTAATGGAGTTTCAGGTTTTCAGCATATAATGGAGTTTCAAATTAATTTACAAATAAGCATATAATCTGCATAGAAAATTGTATATATATATTTCCAAGACAATTGCACTAAGACAATATCATAATAAAAAAATTCAAAAGAGAAAAATAAATTCGGTCTTTATAATAATGCAACTATCCTATGTCTGCAATTTCAACTATTGTTGACTCATGAGGCTGATTAAAAAGAAAAAAAAAAACATTGCTCATGCCTTTATGAGTCTCCATTATTCCTTTCAAAGTTTTACTCTCCTCTTTTCTAGCCTTCTAGAACATTTTAAATCATTTGATCTCACTAAGAAATGTGACAGTTATGGCTCTTTTACAACTATTTAGGTTTTTTGTTTAACTGCAAAATAATAAATCTCATTTTTGCTTTAGCTCCAGATGATTGTTGTAGTTGGCTGTAATGTAATTAGTCGGCCAGGAATAAAGTGAATAAGTTGGTTATTAGTTGGGTGTTTTGTCTTGATTAGTTGGTAGTTCAGATACTAGTTCCCGAAAGGTTATTTATTGTAATGAAGCGATGCGATGGTTGGTACTCACCAACTCCGCCGCTATATGTATCGGGGATTTTACTATTATAAGGGTCATGAATTATCTGTACTTAGCATATGTTGAATGAATAAAGACAATAGTGATGATCTTATGTTTTACTTTCTAGTACGCTGTTATGTTCTGTCAACTATTTCCGTTTACTCATTGCATACGTTGAAGTTAGTTAACCGAGCAAACATTTAGCGCCGTTGCCTAAGTGGACCAGGGAAGCACTCGCTACAATGACAGCGTAATGGGCTGACCGACAGAGAACCCATAGTAACGAATGAAGAAAGAGAGGACGACTTGACAAGGGATTTGACAAATCTCTGGAACATATCCCTACGAGATCACGTATGGAGGCAAGCCCTCAGGCGAGAAATCCCTAAGGCAGTAGTTTGGGATCGACTCGAAGTGAATGACAAGGTTGATCACCTTCTCCATTGCATGCCAATATTGTTGGCCCGCCACTCGATCATCCTACAAGACCTTCGGGCAGAAGAAGAACAAGAAAGTCGAAGGAAACAAATCTTGCAGCGGTACGAAGAACGAATGAAACAGGAAGAGGAATGGGACACTAGCCGAAGGCGTACATCTGGCAACCAACAATGATCGCGTGAAAGACCTGTAATGCCCGTACGACCGAACAAGGACAAGAACCGAGTACCATTCAGGCACGAAGCGGAGGAGGAAAGAATTCAGCGATCATTAAGAGTACAAGAGCAAGAAAATCGGCGGCTGAGATTAAGTAAAGCACATCAGAGTTTTGTGGGAGGGAGGGACGAGGAACCATTCGTCACCCCGTACGTAGAAAAATATAAAAGTCGAGAAAATGAAGATGAATTGAGTGGTGAACTTGAGAATAGCATCCAAAGCATTCAGGAGTTGTCCATATTGGACGATGACGAAGGGCTGAGGATGAGACCTTAGCCCAAGAACCCTTGGCAGAGGGAGCACCGGAGTAGAGCCCAGGAAACCCAAGGTGAGGACGCTAATGAAGGACGAAACAATAACTCGTACGTGGCCGAGAGTGCAAGTGACGCATCGGAATGTAGTGGGGAAACTGGTCCAGTCGGGTTCAATACACAAGGAGGACAAAGGGGCAGGATGGGACTCCAGAACGACAAAAGATGCCGAATTTTACGGGGAATGGGTCAGAGGATCCAGTACGACACTGCAAGACCTACGAGACAATTTGGATAGCGAGTGGAGAAGATGACCCGGATAAATGGCTGAAAGCGTTTCCGGCGACACTTAGAGATAGTGCCATTGACTGGTACTCGGAGTTAGAGCAAACACAAAAAGCTTCATGGAGGGTGTTGAAGCAAGCATTTCAAGATGAATTCAAACTGTTGAGGGACAACAGTGAAATTGTGGCCGAGATTTATAACACCAAACAAGGGAAGCACAAAAGTGTACGAACTTACAGCTGGAAATTAAAAGACCTGCTGGGGAAATTAGAGTCACAGCCAGCAGATGGCTTAAAAAAGAGACGGTTTATCAAAGGGTTGCTTCACTCGCTACGTAAGAACATGAAGGTAGTACCTCCATCCTCGTACATTGAAGCATACAACCGTGTGATGGATATTGAAAGCGAGAACAAGACATCCTCCAGAGGGAAGAAGCATGATGATGAAGAAAGCGCGGGGGAGAGCGAGGATGAATCAAAAACCGTGCAAGCGCTCCGTCGCGACATGCTGAGAATGATGAAGGAACCAAAAGCGGACAAAGAAGGGTCTAAGGAAGGGACTATGGTGTGCGGAATGCAAAATGGAAGGCCATACAAAGGCAAACTGTTTGAAGAAGATGTTTTGTGACATCTGACAAGTTATGGGACACTCCGTCAAAGAATGCCTGTACAATTTGAAAACATGAAGTGCGCAAGTGTTCTTCACACAGGGGGAACAATCCACCCCTTCGACCACACCACCAAAACATCAGAATAACAACGCAATCCCTGGCGGCTATCACAACAATCGGAGAAATAACACGCCAAGAAGCAAAATCCAATATGATAGCAAAGGTCGGCCCATGATCCAGTGCCGGAGATGTAGCGAATGGGGCCACTTTGCCAAGGAATGCCAGAGTGGCCAAGGTGCCAGAGGGAAGCTGTGCAAGTGGTGCGGTCCGGGAGATCACGAAGACACTGACTGCCTAAAGCAGAAAGGTATCAACATACTGGAAGTAGCCGATGAAGAAGTCCTAGCACTTACAAGGGCGCAAACGAAGAAGGCCCACTATTTGGACCCCCGTACGGAGAAAGAACGACTCCGAGAAGCCAAGGCGGAAGTCGAAGAAGCAATGGCAAATGAACGGAGAACTACCAAAGCGACTAGTACGCCGTTGAAGTCAGAGTTGGTAAAGAACATCGTACGGCAAGTGCTTCATAGAACTATACCAGTCAAGGTAACAGACCTTCTGCAAACCATGCCGCAACTAAGAGTAGCACTCACAAATATCATACTAAGAGTAGCACTCACAAATATCATGACAGACAATACTCAGATGGGTTCGAGCGAAAACACCACAGAATCGATAGGAGCAACCACAGATCCAACGCTACTTGCAATAAGTGGCAGAAGGAAACCGGTTTTCGTACAGATGGAAATCCTAGGGATGAAACTCTCTAATACCATCGTCGACGGAGGATCGGGAGTTAACGTACTACTTGAGGATACATGGAAGAGCCTCGGGAAGCCCACACTCTGGCCACTGACATTCCAACTGGTTGGCGCCGATCAACATAATATCAAACCAATCAGTACATTGATGGCACAAGAAGTGGTGATAGGTATGCAACAATTCCTATTGAATTTTGTTGTCATCCCACTAGAGAGAAAAGCGTACGATGCACTACTAGGATGAGGATGGCTAATTGCCGCCAAGGCGAACCATAACTGGAAGAAGAATACCCTCTCGATCGAGAGCCATGCGAAGAAGTATATTATCGATTTGAAGAATCAGGCGGTTAGTGAGGACTTGGCATCTTCAAAATCTGACGAAGGATCGGATGGTGATGAAGAAAGGAGAACAATGGAGCCAAACGAGGAAGGCGTACTGGAAATAGGAAGTTGTTCGGAAGATGAAACCAGTTCACTGAATGGATTATTTCACTGGCAGGTGGAGGATTATGAAGTTTTTCACCTAGATTGCAAGATGCTACAGATCAAGGAAGGAGAAGAAGGCGAAGATAAGGGCCTAGCCAGTGAGACATTCCCGCTAGAATATGGCGAATATAAGGAAGGTACGGCAAACTTAGAAGAGACGCTAGTTCATAATCTTGAACGAGATAAACCCATTAAGTACGAGGACCCGACACTCAAAAGGGTGAATCTTGGGGAACAAGAGAAGCCTAGGGAGATTCTCGTCGGTGATGACTGGGACCCCGTACTGAAGGCGGTAGCGTTTAAAATATTCATGGAGTACAAGGACACCTTCGCCTGAACATACAAGGATTTGAAAAGCATACCGCCTAAACTGTGCGTGCATAGGATTTCGCTCGTACCAGGAGCCCAACCCGTACGGAAGAGACCCTATAGGATGAATAAGAACTATGCCGCAAAGGTACAAGAGGAGATCGAGAAGATGTTGGAGGCGGGCATCATTTTCAAAGTAAATGTTAGCGAGTTGGTGTCACCGATTGTCATTTCCTTGAAGAAAGAATCAGAGCAAATCCGGATATGTGTCGACTTCCGATGTTTGAATGCAGTAACGGTCAAGGACCCGTTTCCAATCCCCTTCATCGACACCATCTTAGAGAAAGTCGCTGGGCATGAAATGTACTCGTTCTTAGACGGGTTCTTCGGATATAACCAAATTTGCATTGCCGAAGAAGACAAGTTGAAGACAACTTTTGTGGTTGAAGATGGAGTATACGCATACCACTGGATGCCATTTGGGTTGTGTAACGCACCGGCCACGTTCCAAAGGATAATTTTGCACATATTTGACAAGATGTCGGTGGGCAACTTCAGGGCATTCCTAGACGGCTGGTCCATTTTCAGTGACAAGGAAAAACATCTCAAAGCTCTGGGAGAATGCATGGAAAGGTGCCGAGCAACATGCCTCGCATTGAACCCAAAGAAATGCAAGTTCATGGTACCACAAGGAAAGTTACTGGGACATATTGTGTGCAAAGCCAAGCTAAAGACTGATCTTGATAAAATAAGGGTCATTGTGCATATGGAGGCTCCAGGAAACGTCACAGGGGTAAAGTCCTTTCTCGAACATGTCGGGTACTATCGAAGGTTCATCAAGAATTTTGCACAAGTATCGTACCCTCTCGACTTATTGACAAGGAAGGGACAACCTTTCATATGGATAGAAGAACAAGAAAAAACATTCAAGGAACTAAAGGATTGACTAATCAGCTCACCCATCTTGGCGTACCCGGATTGGGACAAGGAATTCCACGTACATGTGGATGCCTCAAACTTCGCCATAGAAGCAACACTCGCACAAGTCAGAGCACACGGGCTGGACCACCCAATATTCTTTGCCAGTTGGCTACTCTCGAAGGCGGAGAAGAACTATAGTACGACTGAGTGCAAAGCAATGGGGATGGTGTACTCCATACAGAGTTTCAGGCATTATTTGTTGGCTACGCCATTCACCTTCTATGTGGACCATCAAGCTTTAATGTATTTGGTGAACAAGCCTATAATCCAAGGAAGAGTGAGTAGGTGGCTGCTATTGCTTCAGGAGTTCACATTCACTATCATAGTGCGGTCGGGGAAGAGCCACGTGATCGCCGACTAGTTGTCAGGGATACGATCGAGCAAACCCACAGAAGGAGTAAATGAAGATTTTCCCGATGCGCACCTGTTTCAGATTGCAATACTCCTCTCATGGTATGAAAAGATCGGAGAATACTTGTCCACATCTGCATTTCCAAAGGAAATGGAACCGATGGAGAGGAGGAAACTCGTACTGAAGAGTAAGACGTTCCAACTAATTAATGGCTTACTGTACAAGATGGGGTCCGACCAAATCCTTCAAAGATGTGTCATAGAAGAGGAAATACTAGGGGCATTAAAGGAAGCACACGAGGGTCTGGCTGGTGGACACATGGGACCAGATGCTATGGCAAGAAAAATTCTTCTGGCAGGGTTATGGTGGCCGACGATGCACACAAACACATGGGAGTGGGTGTGGATGTGACACCTGCCAGAGGGTAGGGAAACCACTGAAGCAGGGTTTTATGCCGCTCTATCCATCTCAGCCGCAGGAGCTGTTTGAACGGTGGGGACTAGATTTCATTGGACCACTAAAAGTAAGTCACCTACACCGGTGCCGATACATTGTGGTAGCAACAAAATACCTCACGAAGTGGGCAGAAGCACGAGCATTGCCGAATAACACAACCCAGAGCACGGCCAGATTCATTTATGAACAGATAGTGACATGGTACGGGATCCCAATTCACGTTACGAGTGATCGGGGAGGACACTTCGTGAACCACGTCATCCGACTGATGATGAAGAAGTTGCGAATATTTCACAACCTATCAAGCCCGTACTACCCACGAGCCAATGGTCAAGCAGAGTCTACGAATAAGGTGCTAGTGTCAATCATTCACAAGTCATGCGGTGTGGAGGAAGCCGATTGGGAAGAGCGGCTACCAGCCGTCTTGTGGGCGTACTGTACGACATATAAAGTGACAACAGGACATACACTCTTCCAGTTGATGTACGACCAGGAAGCAGTAGTACCAATGGAATACATGGTTCCTATCCTGAGGATAGCCGTAGAGAACCGGTTAGGGGATATAGAGAGTTTGAAGGAACGGTTGTACGAACTTAACAAAATGGATGAACGGAGAGTAATGGCACAGTGGGTCACAAAGAATATGCAACGGAGAAGACAACACTGGCATGACAAACACCTTCGATGGATAAATTTCTGACCAGGACAGTTAGTTTTGAAATATAACGGTCGTAACGAGATTAAACCTGGGAAGTTCAAAGTGCGGTGGTTAGGACCGTTCAAAATCAAAGAAATATGTGACAATGGTTGTATAAAACTGGAGAATTTGGATGGATCATTCCTACCTAGCACAATCAACGGATCTAAGTTGAAGGTTTGCCAAGAGAGAAAAGAGAAGAAACACACGATAGCCATTAACATGCTAGGCTATGCCACCAAGGAGGACTGGCCTGTGCAAAAGGAAACACCAAGGAAGCAAGAATGGGGTTTGGGAGGCCTCGGGTATGCAGCAAAGGAAGACTGGGCAGAATCAAGCGAGAATCAAATCATCGAAGAAAGATTAGTAGAAAAGAAAGTGGAAGAAATTGCAGTACCATGGATACATAAACACCTAACAAATGCAGTGTTCGGGACACCGACTCTTTGGCGGCGAATGGGCAGGCACTGGATGCACGTCGCCCCATATGAAGGCATATGGAAAGGGTATCTGGCAAAAGAAATGGATAAAGAGGCACAAAAGGAGAAAGAAGAACAAGCGGCAAGAGAACCCCAACCCGAAGATAATGACACAGAAAAAGACGAATGGGACGATGAACAATGGGAAGCATACTTTGAAAAAAGAGGCACTTGTTTAAAAACAATGGTCATGACAGAGGATAAATTTATATCACACGTGGACGGGTATACAGAAGAAATACTTCAGCAAATGAGAAGAGAGAGAAGGAAGGTGCTAAGGGTAAGGAAGATAGCAACAAAAGATGGCCTTTGGAAAATAATACCCAACCCAATTGGATCCCCTACGGTAGAAATGTCATGTCCCCAAAATGAAGACATCAAAATATATGTAACACACTAAACTCTTTAAATTAAATCATAATTATTAAATATGATATCATAAATTTTATTTAGATTTTTAGCCATCAAAACTAATATTAAAAAAATCATAAATCTTATTTAGATTTTTAGCCATCAACTAATATTAAAGCTAAAATTTATGCTAGCAAACCCACATAAAAATATATAGATATAAAATAACTTAATAAAATATAAATGGATAGGAGCTCAAATAAATTAATGTCTAACTTAGGAAATATTCGTGGTAATTTCAAAATACTTCATGAATAAAAATGATCACATCGACAAGCCTGTGAAAATACGAGATGAAACTCCTGGGCCGCGAACAGACACCTTCAGCTGGGTGCAACTCATCCAGGGACACGGCCAGTCCAAGAAACAGCGCCTCCCTCTCCTGAGCACATAGAAATAGGGAACCCTCAAGCAGTTACAAGCGAAGCAAAGAGAAACAGAGGAGAAATTAAGGCGCGGAATTACAACTAGCGAACCAGGTGAACTCACGTCACTTAGTTCTGATATCTTGTCTCTATCAGCATAATAATGTTTGTTTAATCTATGTCTCTCCTCTCTGTTATATTTTCGTTTCATTCACGATGATCTCTATTTAGCCATGATTGGATGTATAGAAGGAAACGTAGATTATTCATGGGCTCGTTGGAACCATTCCAATGTAATGGTTCTAATCGTAGTGTATAGGATAGATCACCAATAAATAATACCAGTAGCTTTTATATGCTGTTCAATATGGGCTCTTACCTTGCTGTACACATTTGTTCACTATTAGAATTCATTGAATAAACCACTAGACACAAGAAACTCGAACTAATAAAATACATCATAAGACTACATTAAGGGTGATATAAATTCCTTCAATTGTTAAACAATGCATTTCATTACTATAGAATGATGATATGAACATAATACATCTGCTGGTCCATTTTAAATTCGCTCCATAAAAGTATTTTATTTAATATATATATATATGCTGGCACTTCTCAAATACATAATAAGTATGAATGCATCTGTAATTAGTGTATTTTCATTTGACTGTACAAAGATTGTTTGCTCCGTGATTGTTACCCTATTAGGATGGGGGGAAGCATTCACCAAGTGGATTGCCTAAAAACCCCATCCTCAGGCCCGTAGGCCCAAGCAAGGGATTGGTCATGAAGGGTGGGGGTCCCACCTCAACATTCTGTTACTTAGGGGGGTGGTAGGCCTTAGGCCTTTGGTACTTAGGGTTTCCTCTCCTCTCCTAATAGGGTCATTGTCTTCTGAGGTACTGCCATTGGTGGAGAATGCAGGTACTAAGCCATTGGGAAAGGAGGATTGCATAGGCAGCCTCCCGTGCCCAACATGAAGGCTTTAGGGCGGATCCATCCATGGCACTCCTCTTGTCTGTCATTTATAATTATGATTATGTCTGATTTTGATACTAGATATTAAACTAACATACAAATATATGGATCTATGTGCATATGATGAATGCAGGTCTTCACTCAAATCATCCTAGCTCGAGCCTTAGGGAGCGAGTAAAGAACCCAAATCCTCCAATAACCAAACACACTCAATACCAGGTAGGCAAGGGACATTTCAAGAAGGCGAAGATGTTACATGGTACCAACAATACGGTGGGAGATATGTCGATGGCAGTTATAAAGGTATGGGTCCTGCCCCTTTACTTGATAAGTGGTTTGATGTACAATACATAGGCATATGTTGCGAGGAGGAATGTTACAAAAAGGCTCCACATACCTATAAATGGTACTACGCTTCCGAGTTAAAGGTTTGAGAACAAGGCCAAAAAAGAGGCATGAAAAGGAAAAATGATCAAGGAGAAATAAATAATCAGAAAAAGCAAAAAATTGAAGAGAGAAAAAAACTAAAGGGAAAAGAGAGTAAGAATAAAAAAAAAGAATTTAATGAAGGAGAGAAAAAAATAAAAAAATAAAAAAAAGTGATGAAATGATTAAAAATTAAAAAAGTGGCCAAAGTCATCTACCAAAAAGCTGTATGCCCTACAAAGCAAGGGTTAGCCACCAAAAGCTATAAAAAGGAGGTCATACACAATTGGGAGAAGGATATCCGAGTCGCCAAGAGATTTGCCAGAGTAAGAAGTCGCTAAGAGAATTGCCAGAGCAAGGACACCGTACGCGTTTGGGAGAAAGGCATCCGAGTTGTCAGGAGAGGAGGTTGCCAAAAGGAGGCCGTATGCCATCAACAGAAGGAGGTCGTACGCAATTAGGAGGAGGCCGTACGCCATACTGAGAGGTCCGTACGCAATCAACAGAAGGAGGCCATATGCCATACTGAGAGGTCCATATGCCAAGAAGCAGAGAAAGAATTCGTACGCCAAGGTGGAGGAAGGTTCGTACGACGCAGGCCAAAGTCCGTACGCCAAGAGGAGGAATCCGTACGCCAAGGTGGAGGAAAATTCGTACGGTGCAGACCAAAATCCGTACGCCAAAAACAGGTACAACAAAAATCTGTACATAAAAAATCAAAACCTGTACGTTAGAAACAATTAGCCGTACGACTGAATCGAGGGAAATCCGTACATTGCAAAAGGAACATCGTATGGTTGAATCAAGGTAAATCCGTACGTTGCAAAAGAAATACCGTACGACAAGAGGAGGTAGTTCGCAGAACTAAGCAAGAGGCCGTAGGCAGTCAAGGCACAGAGAGGGCCATACGGAGTTGCCAGGTTGCCGTACGAGGGTGCCAAGTTAGCAGATTCCGGTGTGTTGTAAAAAAATAAAGTTGAACAGTTTGGCCGAGAATTGGGTGACACATGAATGTTATTGCAACCATCGACAGTTACCAATTACATCGAGAAATTCAATTCGGACGGAGAAGTTAAATCATTTGGCAACCAAGATAAATCTGTCTAGCAATTGCAACGAGAGTGAAGAGCATTGGTGCTATTTGGAGAACAGATATCACAGAGGAAAAACAATGGCAGCCAATATGAGCAAGACTAGGAAGCTGAGTATTGTTCGGCTGAAGGTAGCAGGAAGCACATCAATAGCCAAGGGCAGTGATGATGCAGTCGCCCCAGACACAATTGCCTGGGAAAACCTTACTGTTGCAGAATGCCAGTCATGGTGGGCTGCAACACCTAATACTCATATTGAAACAGGCATTAGAGATAGCCTAGGTGGATAAAGTAGCACAAGTACCATTTTTTAATACGAAAGACTTTGAACCCTACCTGCGCTAGTTAGTAGTCGGCTACGACAGGCATAGCCACCGATCTACAATTAAATTTAGAGGCTACGAAGTGTCAATATGGTATGGCGCCCCCGAATTCACAAGGGTTTTTGGAATCCCTTCACGAGGGATGGCGCCAACAAAACCGCCAGGCAAAATGTCAAGGCAAAAGCAAGAGGCTCTAGTTAGCAGGGTTTGCAGGTTGAAACCTCACACAGGAGGAAAAGGACACCATCTAGGGCGCAGGCAAAAGAGGGTTGCGGAAACACTTTCTTGGCAATGACGAGTGTAAGTGTGCGTTGGACTTGATCAAGAGCAGGCTTACAGGCGCAAGCAGGGCGTCCGACATTGCCATATGGATGATTGGGTTAATGACAAGATTGGCGATTGGCAATGTCTACAACTGGGCAAGTGGGCTTTCGGAGCGGATGAGAGATTTCATGAGCCTTCGACATAAAGCATGCTACATGACACAACACGCTTTAGGATTACTTCTCGACGCAATCCATCGACAAGTACCGACTAGTCATTGGGGCACACTACAACCACTAGCAGAAATTGACGAGGGCTGGCCTACGGTATTCTACTAGGCCAATCTGGCCATTTAGGGTGCTGGAGAGGAGACACAGCAGGGAGCACCGCTGAAAAAAAGGAGACGACAGATGACTCGACCTAGTGAGGAGGAGGAGGACGAGTAGGAGGAAGAACATACAGGAGAGGGCGACACTACAGAGGAAGAAGCCATTGACGTATTCTCGGACGAAGGCGAAGACATGAGCAGGGATGAAGTCTTTGTAGCAGGAGAAGTGGGGTTACAGGAGGTAGAGCAGGCAACCATGGCCGACACACCCCACTAGGCCATCCCGATAATTTCCCCACGAGCAACAGTACATGGAATGCCAGTAGCAATAGTTGCTGGTGAGGAAGGAATGTCGGAAGGTGACGAAGCAGTGGATGCATGGTTGGATGGGATGGGAGAACAGGCAAAGACTCCTCCAACATCGCCAGGATTGGCCAAGGAACCAACACACACATCTTTACCAGACACCATTCAGCCAAGCACTCAGGGGAGCGTCCAGAGAGAGCCGAGTGTACAGCTGGCCACTCAACCGACAAATATATAGGAGAACACCGAGTTGCCAGGTGAGCAGCCACCCGTGAACGCCTCGGATACACAACAACTTATGCCGAGCATACAACTAGAGGGAGACAATTTATTCGGCCAAGTAGTAGTGGCCACCCTTCAGGCACCAAGGATACAAACTAACCCCCCTAGTAGGCCATACCATTGTTTCACCCAAAAAAACCAGGTGACGAAGACGAGGGCAGCCTGGAGAGGCAACATCCAGCGGAGATGAATCAACAGGACCAGTACGGAGGGCAGGGATGACACCAGCAGACCCTCAGGACCCTATCGGCACCTTGCACAGGTACATCGGAGAATTGAGTGCCATGGGTAGGCAAATACAGGAGTTGAGTACAATGGGTCAACATATGGAAGAGATCGGTGAAGTAAGCCAACAGCTCATCACCGGACTTGAACCATTAGTAGCACAGGAGGTAGAGCGCATTTTGGCGTTCATGCAGAAAGGATGCGAGGAGTTCTTCCAATGCTTTACAACACGAGGTTGGCCGAATGTGTCGACAAAAGAACAGTTGGAGGAAATGACAACTACATGGCAACCAAGGAGACCAGCAGCAGTAGGAAGACATGGAAGAGTTCTTGCTGCACTTCATGGCATGGAACGGTGCTACAGAGATGCGTACTGGCGATTGTGCCAACAATCAATCCTTATCAGTGTGACAGAGGGGGAATGAAACAAGGCCTTGGGGCAAGTGGCCGAATGCTGCACAGAGCTGGCAGAGCAAATCCACAAGTCATAGGAGCAGTTGGCTCAAGTGATCCCAGAGAGAGCATGAGCCTTGGCAGGGAAGGAGGAAGAGTTGGTGGAAAAGGAGAGACAATTGGCCGAGAGGGATAACCAGTTGTTAGAGAGGGATGTATAGTTCGTAGAAAAGGCTACTTAGTTGGCAGAAAAAGGAGGACTTGGCGGGTAAAAAAGAAGAGTTGGCAGCTGCTCAAGCCAAACTCGCTGAAGCAGTCAAAATTGTAAAGCTAGCTCAGGAGCGGCAAAAGGCGGCCAATCAGAAGCTCGAGCGCCTCCAACAACAATCCACCATCACTCCCTCTTCATCTGTACACCCAAGGGTGCATTCTCTGCCTCCCTCTTCTTAATTCCATTTTGACCGAGTCTTTGTTTTATTTTCAGTCACCTGGAAGATGTCTACTTGTTGGGGGGGATGATGTAGTTGGCTGTAATGTAATTAGTCGGCCAGGAATAAAGCGAATAAGTTAGTTGGTTATTAGTTGGCTGTTTTGTCTTGATTAGTTGGTAGTTCGGAGATTAGTTCCCGAAAGGTTTTTTATTGTAATGAAGCGACACGATGGTTGGTACTCAACCAACTCTGCCGCTATATGTATCGGGGATTTTACTGTTATAAGGGTCATGAATTATCTATACTTGGCATATGTTGAATGAATAAAGACAACAGTGATGATCTTATGTTTTGTACTTTGTTATGTTTTGTCAACTATTTCCGTTTACTCATTGCATACATTGAAGTTAGTTAACTGAGCAAACAATTGCTTCTCGACTAATGTTAGTTCAAGGAAAAACTTTTGAAAGAATGTCCAATCAACATAGAAAACTTTCACTAGGATTAAAGTGCCAATTTCTTTTTGTTTTTCAGTAATTTTGCCCATACCAATATATAAGCCTGGAAATTTCTTTGCCTATTCAGGCAAATAACAAGTGAGATGTTGGACATATGGAAAAGCTTATATCATATATATTATATAGGTCATACTATGCTAATAATCACCATCTCTTAAAAATATCTTCTGCCTATGCATCAGTAAATGGAACAAATGATCTAGATTTTTGAGTAAGCATTTGGAGTAGTTTAAGATAACGTGCATATTCAAAAGTTAAGCTTTTGAGTGTCATTAGGACTAGCTTCTTTAGTATTGTCTATAATTAATTCTATTATAATAGAGAATTATACACATTAAACATCCACTACTACTAATAACAAGGTTTAACATATCATTTCCAATTTAGTTCTATCATCTTAGTGATGCCTTCATCATAACTCTACATAAAGATATACACAAAAATTATTCATCAAGCTAAATCCTTGTACCTATCTTTGCTTGAGTATGGGTTGATTTACTTGCTCGTTTATTTAAATTCCATAAAACTTCATTATCTTGAGTTTTGAAGAAAACATAAGAATGACATTTTTAGCTAATATCAATAAATGATAAATATAATTTTCAGCTAACTTGTATATATGACAATCATTGCGGCAAAATTTGTCTAGTAAAAGTCCCAAGTTGCTATTATATGCTATGATTGTACCCTGTTGGGGACTACGTGAGAATGTGCATAATTGCATAATTGAATATATGAGGTAGATGACAGCCTTAGAGCTATAGAAGAAAAATTAACTTGCAGCTTTAGAATGTTGTTTAAATAGTATAGAGCTTTAAATGATGCATAATATATCATGTTAAGTAAGGTATCATAGAGGAATATGTGTAAATGTGACAGAAAAATAAAAGGTGTATAATTTTGTGTGATAATAAGTGAATAAATAGAACATAGGAGACTAGAGTACATAACCTAATTAGAGTATGTAATGTCCCCCTCTCAACAGTGATCTTGGAGATGACCGTTAGCCTATTTCTGAGACCTGTAGGCTACTCGGATGTGGAAATTAGGGTTTCCTTATATGGTAGAGGTTGTTTAGCTTTTTCATAAGTTTTCCCTTGGATTTCCAAGGTTCTGACTGGAGATTCTTTCTGGGTTTTCTAAGAGCTTCGCAACAGTATGGCTGGCATGCTGTTCTGAGCAACTTCTTGAATTTACTATTTTTAGCAAATTTTATTTCTGGCAGTGGCCCTGTTGGTATCAGTACTTTTGGCTTTCCTCTTCAAGCAGTAAGTTAGCAGTGTTTGATTTGGCCATTGGCTGCTTCTTCTGGTGAGACAAGTCATTTTTAATCAAATAATGTTATATTTTAATATTATGACCTTGGCCTAGTGACATAACTTGATGTTGTGTTTAAAAAGTGTTCATGGGTGGACGCCTCATCAAGAGGTAGGATTAATATTTCCAAAGTTGAAAACTTGAGTTACTTAAAGTGGACGCCAACTTTGGGACGAAAGAATTATTTTATTTATCTAATATTTCATTCATGAAAGGGGACGCCAATATTGAGGAGGAATCAGAGTCAACATGGAATTTGAATTTTGTTTGACTCTTGGAGTGGGCGCACTTTTCTAGAGGCTTCTAGAAAGTCTTCTCAAAAGCTATATATGGAGAGGTTGTTTCTTGAGTTCATTATCTTATGATTTTAGTATTGTTATGTTGTTGAAATGGTGCCAGAGTTTCTTCGAGGGATGCACACCTCCTAGCTGGCTTGACTTCTTGCTTGAAAGATAACAACTAGTTGAGAATAGGTTGCTTTAGAGTTGTCTTGTAATCTGCAGTTGAGTTCTTGTATTTCAGTCCATTTTACAGTTGCTGGTTTAACTGTGGCTGAACTGAGTTTTTGCTTAGATGTTTGTGAGAGATTTTATTTTGGTTGTGGGTAGTTAATGAATGTTATTGGCAGGTTGGAGCGACCCTTTCCTCCAAGTTTCAGATTTTAATGTTGAGTATTTATTTTTATAAGGCAAAATCGCCCCTCCTTGAGGGTCATACCATTCTGGAAATGCATTGAATTCTATGCAAAACAAATATGAGTTATTTGGGGTGCTTTCTTGGTTTCATCTTGGGCGCCAATAGTATTAGAAGCTTTTCCAATTTGTTTCATGAAGTTTGGTTGGGTTTTGAGTGAGATAGTAGCATTTGGGCGAAGTTCCTGTGTTGTTTTTGTATTTTCAGTGCAGGTCTGTCATTAATCAGATTGTCAACTATGGGTCACTGAGTTGGGATTTGAGTTTGGGGAGTCAAGATAATGTTAGGAGAGTCTCTCTATTTATTTGCAGCATCATATACTTGATCTTGATGGTAGGTGCTTCTATAACATTGTAAGTTGGACAGTAGTACTGTCAGCATTTTGGATTGCTTACCATTTCCCACGATTGTGGAAGAGACTGGTCTCATCTAGTCTGTAGCTCAAGTTTTAATTATTGCATCACCCACTGAACAAGTGGAAGAGGCCGACTTGCCGCCTATTTGCTTAATGTAATGCATTATTCTCATCATTTGTTGATCGACTGAGTCGTCAACATGCTCCCGCTGAGTAAGTGGTCGAGTTGCATCTTTCTTTCAATATTGTACTTCCGTTTTCAGTCCTCCCGCTGAATAAGTGGTTGAGTGATCGTATTTCCTTTCTGTTACTTTCAACAAGCTTCAATTATGCTAATGATCCCCTTTCGAGTATGCTCTCAGCCTTGCCTGCATTGGGATCTAGGTTGATTAGAGGAAAGGGTTCCTTTCAGTTGGATTGAGTTTTCATAATATTAACGGGTGAATTGAAAAGTGAAAAAATTGAAAAAATTGGTCCAGTATATTTCAGTGGTATCAGAGCCATGATTCTGCCAACCTGTAATTCAACTGAGTTCAGTTATCGATGAGTGACAGAGCCCATAGATACTACACTAGAAGTCAAGCGGGAAATTTGCCATATTAGTTTCCGTGTACACCAGAGGCAGATACTTTTTTTGAGGCACTCAAAGAAATAGGGAAAATAGTCGACAAAGGTAAAGCAGTTGAAGAGATGGGGGATAGTCACAAGCAGGCGACAGATGAGAGAGATGATAGAATGGAGAAGAATTTTGACGGGATGATTGACATGATGGCCCGTTTACTTGCAAGAATGGATCAATAGGCTGCAAATAATCAGCCCCATAATCAAAACAACTCTAATGGTGAAAATAGTGGAGTTAATGGGAACAATGGCAGTGGGAGAGACAAAACCATTGGCTAACATGAAACCATGTCTAGAGGATCAGCCTCTAGGCCACTTTTTCCAACATTCATGCAAAGAGAAGAACCTCAAGTTGAAGCTGCAACAAACTTTGTAGATGATGCCAGACAAGCCTACTTAGAGTATGCCTCCTTCCCTCCAGATCTTAGGGAATAGTGGTCTTTTGATCAATTCATGCATCAAAGGAACCGAAAGAAAGGTGGAAGAACTTAATACAGAGCTCCTATGGGTCCTAGAACGGATTACCAACAAGCTCTCGGGAAGGTGTCCTTGGACCACTTCGATGGAAGTGATGCATGCACGACTAGGGCATGGGACAAAAGTTGGATAATTACCTATCATTGAGACCTATGGCGGAGGAGGACGCAATTAAATTTGCCACCCTACACTTGGAAGATGCTGCCCATGAGTGGTGGTATCATGGTTTGGTTACCCTTGGCCACAACCTAATCAGAACGTATGAAGAATTCACCAACAAGCTGATCGACAGATTTGACACTAAGGATCCAGAGGTGAAATTCAGGGAGCTTGCTTAGCTAAAACAACATGGTTCATTGGAATCATACATTGGAGATTTCCAAAGGCTTTCCGTGATGGTGCCCAACATCACCGAAAGAAGATTAGTGGTGCTGTTTTCTGAAAGATTGATGGAACCATTGAAGAGATGGGTAAAAGATTTTGACCCACCAAGCCTTGAAGAATCTATCAAGAAGGCTAGAAACATGGAGTTGTCCACACCTAGGCCCGAGTTTCCGTCCAAGCCCTTTCTGTAATGTCCCTTTCTAGGTTTACCATAATTCTTGCCCTGATTTTCTGAAGATATCCTTTATGATGGTTTAGTGTTCAAACTATGTTCTTTTTCTCCTTTTCCTGATCAATCATAAGATAAAAACATTCATAAATTTATTCATTTTTATATCAAATAATCACAATTACTTATAAGGTTCAATAATTGCAACAAGCATCATTAGTGCATAATTGTATAATACACACACACACACACGCACACACATATATATATATATATATATATATATATAATTATTCTTTTACTTATATCCATTAGTATTCATATATATATGTTTATATAATTATTCTTTCCTTATTCATATATATATTCTTTATTCATTGCATGTTATTCATTATAAAATTTATCTATATCTATGCATATATACTTGTATGCCTATTAGATAATATATATATATTAAATGACTATATTCCAATGCATAACAATCATTGTTGTTGCTGTTCTTAATTGCTGATTGTATATATCCATGTCTTCCCTTCTCCGTCAAAGTTGGGGAGGGTTAGTTTTCTTACCCTACTCTTGAAATCCTTATCGGTTGGATCATTCTTCCTTCTCGGGGCAGCTCTTTGTTTGGCCTCACAGTAGTCTTTAAAAGGCACAAGCTCTCTCATTTCGGGATCAAGCCTATAATATGCTACCACGATTTCATCCACATCCTCTCCGGGGGATCTATTGTTATTGCTTTCTCCCATGGTTTCTTCACTTGGCAAGAACAGGGGTCGGGTGGGTCTAGCACTTGTGGTCTGTGTGTGATTGTTGTTTTTAGAGTTTGCTTCCTTTGCATTATTGCTGCTCAAGTTTTGGAGGGCCCGAAGTAAGGCTTGGGTTTTCTTATCACTATTCTCCATGAAAGCCCTGAGTTCATCTCTTAATGGGTCACCTAGGAGGTCGTTTCCTAGGTCATTATTTCTAGAGTTTCTTCGGTGGTAGGTTTGCATTATTTTCCACAGGATGGCAGGATTTTTGCTCTGATACCACTGTAATGTCCCCTTATAGATTTTTGTCTTTAATTTTTCTTTTAGATTTCTGAATCTAGATATTCACATAGCTCTAGGACCCCGAATGTAATTGATAGACTTTAAAAATCAACTTCCAAGGCTAATTCACTAGACTACTAAACATGGTATGTTAATAATATGCTGATTGGGGTGAACTATAGATTCTGATATATATATAGTTTGCAATTTATCCTATTTAAGAGTGTTGAATGGACATCTAATGAGATATTGTTTCTAGTTTCTCTGTGCATCAGACTGATGTCTCTCCTTGGTCGCTATGTTTGAATTAAACCCAAAGCATGCGAGTATCTCGGTTGGGTATCTAACGTATCTCCAATATCATACAACTTGAATAGATGATTAGTCGCCCCTCTCAGGAACACCCTGATCTGCAACTTAGAATCTATTTACTTCTCAGATCCTACTCCTAATCCGATGCCCCTCCTCCTCATTTCCTTTTATCCTTTATATCTTTACATTTGCACAAAGTCGTGTCTCTCTTTGAAGGAAACATCCACTTAAAGGGACGTGACTTTTATTGACTAAGCTATCTTTATTATTAACTCACATAACAGGTGATTTTTATGGGTTCTCGATAAACCTTAATCGCAACATATTATATTTTGTTCAATGGACATCTAATGAGATATTGTTTCTAGTTTCTTTGTGCATCAGACTGATGTCTCTCCTTGGTCGCTATGTTTGAATTAAACCCAAAGCATGCGAGTATCTCGGCTGGGTATCTAACGTATCTCCAATATCATACAACTTGAATAGATGATTAGTTGCCCCTCTCAAGAACACCCTGATCTGCAACTTAGAATCTATTTACTTCTCAGATCCTACTCCTAATCCGATGCCCCTCCTCCTCATTTCCTTTTATCCTTTATATCTTTACATTTGCACAAAGTCGTCTCTTTGAAGGAAACATCCACTTAAAGGGACGTGACTTTTATTGACTAAGCTATCTTTATTATTAACTCACATAACAGGTGATTTTTATGGGTTCTCGATAAACCTTAATCGCAACATATTATATTTTGTTTTCTTTAATCATTGCCTTCATTTACTGTCGTCCCTCTAATACAGTGATCTCTCCTTTTCTTATCTTTCCAAGATTCATTCTTTTGGTCTGTTCCAAGAGGCCCATAAATGAATACCCTTGTTTCCACGAATGCTCAATCTGTGTGTGAATTCCTTTACTTTCTTTAAACTGGCTAAGATCATTGCTCACTATTGAAAGAGATTCATCCACTAATCTTATAGATAGAAGGTGACGACAGAGCTTAAAAAAACGTCTTATGTTCGGCAATCCCTACTCCACGATTAATTGTTGCTTCATTACTGAGACCCCCGACATTGGATGTTACCTTCGATTACTCCCGAGTCTTATAATAATGTTAATATTTTGGATGAGCCACGGTAAATGACGGCTACAAGAATAAACCGCCGACCAGGGAATGATATCGGGCTCTTCAGGAAATACCCGATGATGAAATATTTATCATCTGCGTTTATTCATTTGCCGCGGTATTGTCATGTATTTAATTATCTGGTCCTTAGCAAATAATCGTTGCAAATCTTTATGTTGATCGATATATGATGATTGTTTTAGTATTATATTAATATTTATAAATATAATAAATTTATATTATAACGATCATAGTAGGTGTAGTATTATTTTATATTAATTCTATATACCCATTAGATCATAATAATGATTTTAATATTTATATCGTTATTATTTATTTTATTTTTATTTTTATAAAAAATATAATTATAATATTGTCTTTGACAATTATAATTATAACGACATCAAATGGTTAACAATTTTAGATATACTTCTTCGTTATCTAAATGGTGCGATTTCGGGGACATGACACTTTCGTCATAGACAAGACAAAAGGCATCCTTCAAATCAGCATAAGAAGTTTCCTCCTAGATTGGATGATGATGCTCGAGAAAAGCTTAGAAAGGAAGGGAAATGTTACACATGCAAAGAACCTTGGTCAAAGGGACATAGATGCTATGGAAGAGGCTGTTCTAACCATATGGAGGCCTACTTTGATTACAGATCAGAATCTGATCACTTAGAGTAGCACTCAGAGTTTGCTGAAAGTGATGAAGAACGTGAGCCAGAAGAGGTGGAAGAAGAGCAAGGGGGTGGGGGCACCTTTTCCCAACTCTCAAGTTTCCAAAAGAACGAGTCTTTCAAGGTTTGTGGCTTGATTGGGAAGCATCGTGTGGTTGCCTTGATTGATATAGGAGCCACACACAACTTCATTGATGAAGGAGTGGTTGCAAAGAGGGAACTCAAGACAGAAGAATTCGAAGGCTTCAAAGTTATGGTTGCTGACGAGTTCCACATTTCTTGCACTCACAAAGTTACCACCATGTCCTTGCAGTTGGGTAACCATGAAGTCAAAGATGACTTCTATGTTGTTAGCATTGGAGATATGGATGTCGTTCTTGGCATTCAATGGCTGCGATCTCTTGGAGAGACCTCTCTGAATCTACAAACTATGGAGCTCAAATTTCAATCCGACGGGAAGAAAGTGGTGCTAAGAGGAATGTCAAATGGGGGTCCCGGGATTGTCTCTTTCAAAAGACTAGAAAGGTTAATCCGACATGATGCGGTTGAGTGGGCTGCGGAGTGTATGGTTCTTCCAGCTAGCCTGGTTGAAACAAAGAGGGATTATCCACCCGATATTCAATCCGTGCTCACAAAAAGAAGTAAAGTGTTTGCTGATCTACCACCAGGACCACCTCAAGATAGAGGGTTTGAGCATGTCATTGAGCAGAAGGAAGGAGCCAAACAAATAATCACAACACCATACAAATATCCTAAGAAACAAAAAGATGAAATTGAGAAAAACATAAAAGAACTTTTGGAGATGGGTTTCATCCGCCCAAGTAAAAGTCCCTTCGCTTCAGCAGTTATCCTTGTGAAGAAGAAGGATGGCACCATCCGCATGTGTGTGGATTATCGTGCCTTGAACCAAAGCACCATCAAGAATCGGTATCCCATTCCTAGAATAGATGAGCTCATTGATGAGCTGCATGGTGCCAAGTTTTTCTCAAAGATTGACTTAAGATCAGGGTATTATCAGATTCGGATGAGGGGGTCAGATGTTGAGAAGACGGCATTCTGATGCCACTATGGTCATTTTGAGTTCTTAGTCATGCCATTTGGGCTGATTAATGCTTTAGCCACCTTTCAATCTTGTATGAACAAAACTTTCCAGAGGCAATTGAGGAAGTTCATGTTGATATTCTTTGACGACATCCTCATTTACAACAAGACTTGGGAGGAACATCTCAAGCACTTGGAGGAAGTGCTTAGCATCCTTGAGACAAAAAGCTTCTTTGCGAAAGAATCCAAGTGTGAATTTGTTATGGGAGAGTTACTCTACCTTGGCCACATCATCAATGCAGAAGGAGTGAGAGTTGATCCAGAAAAGATCAGGGCAATCGTGGATTGGCCAACTCTAGAAAATCGAACTCATTTGAGAGAGTTCTTGGGTCTATGCGGTTTTTACAGAAGGTTTGTGAAAGGCTACTCTCAAAGTGCTGCTCCTCTTACTGATCTAACCAAAAGGGGAGCATTCTTGTGGTCAGAAAAGGCACAAGTTGTCTTTGATAAGTTCAAAAGGATCATGAGCTCTTGTCCAGTTTTGGCCATACTGGATTTCTCCAAGCCATTTGAGTTGCAATGTGATGCTTCGAGAGAAGGAGTTGGTGATGTGTTGATGCAAGAAAAACACCCCATTGTGTTCGAAAGCAGAAAGTTAAGAGGTATTGAAAGGACATACTCTATTTATGATAAGGAAATGCTTGCAATTATGCATGCATTAGCCAAGTTTAGGCAATACTTAGTGGGGAGTAAGTTTGTTGTCAAGACCGATTACAATAGCCTCAAGCACTTCATGCATCAAAAGGACTTAAACGAAAGACAACAAAAGTGGGTGAGTAAGCTTCAGGCTTACGATTTTGACATTGAGTATGTCAAGGGGAAGAATAATGTTGTGGCTAATGCCTTATCTCAGAGGCCTCATTTGAGCTCATTGTGTGAGCTTACTGCTGATTGGAGAGAGTTGTTGCTTGCTGATTATGCCAAAAATCAGTTTGCAACCAGCATGATTTAAGGTACTTTTTATGATGAAAAGTACAAGGTGGTTGATGGTTTGATACAGTACAAAGAGATGATCTTCTTGGTGGCCGATTCTAAGCTCAAGGAGAAAATTTTGCAAACTTTCCATGACATTCCACTTGCTGGTCACCAGGGTTATTTTAAGACTTACTGGCAGATCCATGAAAGATTTTCATGGAAGGGATTGAAGAATGAGGTTTTGAGCTACATCAAAGAATGCCATACTTGCCAAATGAACAAAAATGAGCACACATACCCCGCGGGACTGTTGCAGCCCCTACCCATTCCCAATCAAAAATGGGAAAGCATCTTGATGGACTTCATCACGAGGTTGCCCTAAACACAAGGGAAAGATTGTATCTTCGTAGTAGTGGACAGATTAACAAAAATTGCCCATTTCTTTGCTATCACTAGCTCATTTACAGCAGCCCAGGTAGCTGATTTGTTTTTTCATGAGGTGTTTCGGTTGCATGGTTTGCCAAAAAACATTGTGAGTGATAGGGACAACAAGTTCCTAAGCAACTTTTGGCAAGAAGTTTTCCAAATGAGTGGTACAGTGCTTACTCCGAGCACCAGTTACCACCCCCAAACCGATGGTCAAACATAAATTGTGAACAAATGGTTAGAAGGTTACCTCCGGAACTATGTTTCAGAACAGCAGAAGGCTTGGGTCCGATGGCTTCATTTGAGGGAGTATTGTTATAATTCATCCTATCACATGTCCATTAGGATGTCACAATTCAAAGATCTCTATGGTTATGAGGCTACCAGCTTCGCAAATTTGGTGTTTGGGGATAGCAAGGCCCCTCAGGCCAAAAATATGTTGCAGCAACGTCAGGATATTCTAAAATCATTGAAGAACAACATTCAGATAGCACAGAATCAACAGAAGTTGTACGCTGATCAACAACGTATTGAGCACTCCTTTGAGGTGGGGGACATGGTTTATCTTCGTCTTCAACCTTACTGACAGTCTACTCTCAAAAAGAGTGGAGCTGAGAAGCTCAAACCCAATTTCTACGGACCTTTCAGAGTCACTAGAAGGATTGGAGGAGTGGCCTATGAGTTGGAATTACCGGCTAGGAGCAAGGTACACAATGTCTTTCATGTGTCTCCCCTCAAAAAGGCGTTGGGACATAACATTGTTGTTTGATCTAATTTACCCCCTTTGGATGAGGAGGGCAGTTGGTGCTAGTCCCTGAAGAGATTATCAACAACAGAGAATGTTCCTTGAGGAGAAGGACAATCAGGGAATACCTGGTGAAATGGAAGAATTTGCCATTAGAGGATGCCACTTGGGAGAAGGAGGAGATTTTGCAGCATCCTAGTTTACAGTTGCTTGTGGACAAACAATTTTGGGAAGGGCGGACTGTAATGTCCCCCTCTCAACAGTGATCTTGGAGAAGACCGTTAGCCTATTTTTGAGACCCGTAGGCTACTCAGATGTGGAAATTAGGGTTTCCTTATCTGGCAGAGGTTGTTTAGCTTTTTCAGAAGTTTTCCCTTGGATTTCCGAGGTTCTGACTGGGGATTCTTTCTGGGTTTTCTAAGAGCTTCGCAACGGTTTGGCTGGCATGCTGTTCTGAGCAACTTCTTGAATTTACTATTTTTATTAAATTCTATTTCTAGCAGTGACCCTGTTGGTATCAGTACTTTTGGCTTCCTCCTTGAGCAGTCAGTTAGCAGTGTTTGATTTGGCCATTGGTTGCTTCTTCTGGTGAGACAAGTCATTTTTAATCAAATAATGTTATATTTTAGTATTATGACCTTGGCCTAGTGACATAACTTGATGTTGTGTTTAAAAAGTGGTCTTCATGGGTGGACGCCTTATCAAGAGGTAGGATTAATATTTCCAAAGTTGAAAACTTGAGTTACTTAAAGTGGACGCCAACTTTGGGACAAAAGAATTATTTTATTTATCTAATATTTCATTCATGAAAGGGGACGCCAATATTGAGGAGGAATCAGAGTCAACATGGAATTTGAATTTTGTTTGACTCTTGGAGTGGGCGCACTTTCTAGAGGCTTCTAGAAAGTCTTCTCAAAAGCTATATATGGAGAGGTTGTTTCTTGAGTTCATTATCTTATGACTTCAGTATTGGTATGCTCCCGGAATGGTGTCAAAGTTGCTTCGAGGGATGCACACCTCCTAGCTGGCTCGACTTCTTGCTTGAAAGATAACAACTAGTTGAGAATAGGTTGCTTTAGAGTTGTCTTGTAATCTGCAGTTGAGTTCTTGTATTTCAGTCCATTTTACAGTTGCTGGTTTAACTGTGGTTGAACTGAGTTTTTGCTTAGATGTTTGTGAGAGATTTTATTTTGGTTGTGGGTAGTTAATGAATGTTATTGGCAGGTTGGAGCGACCCTTTCCTCCAAGTTTCAGATTTTAATGTTGAGTATTTATTTTTATAAGGCAAAATCGCCCCTCCTTGAGGGCCGTACCATTCTGCAAATGCATTGAATTCCGTGCAAAAATAAATATGAGTTATTTGGGGTGCTTTCTTGGTTTCATCTTGGGCGCCAATAGTATTAGAAGCTTTTCCAATTTGTTTCATGAAATTTGGTTGGCTTTTGAGTGAGATAGTAGCATTTGGGCGAATTTCCTATGTTGCTGATTTGTATTTTCAGTGCAGGTCTGTCATTAATCAAATTGTTAACTATGGGTCAGTGATAAAACAAATGATTTTTATTGATGAAGCAATATTCTCATTGATTAAATTTCTTATAGTGTTGATTGAAATCAATTCTCTCATTTAGATATTTGTAAGATCAATCATTAAATTGTTCATTTTGTTGTAGTGTAGAAAAATGTACACCCTTACATTTTCACACTATGTTTGGGTCCCTTAATTAATTGGACTTAATTAAGCCTCTAATTGGCCGAATTATGCATTTAAAACCCTAATTAATCCCGATTTCCGAACGGGAAACTTGTATTAAACAATTGCAAACATTAATTAAATTGCCTTGAAATTGGTGTGTTCTAGGTTTGGGGCCTAGGACCCGTCCCTCTTAAGTTTAGGACCCCAATTTTTAATATGTTTTTGGTGGAATTTTTATAATTCAAATTCAATTTGCAATTGTTGGCCTTTGATGTTTAATTTTCGGGAAATTAGAAAATTACCTATAAATACAAGGTCTTTTTATCAATTCAAATCTAACAAACTAGATGAACTTCACAAGAGCTAAGATTATTGTCAAGAGCATTCAAGAGCAGATTTCTAAGTCATTTGTTGCAGCATTCAAGATTTCAAGCATCATGTCAACGTTATCTTTATTCATGCATATTTTTGGAGCTAACATTGTGATGTAGGTTTCAAGCTTTCAAGTCAAGATTCAAGCTATCAAATCAAGCATCCAATTAAGCCATTTCATGCAAGATCAAGACCTTAGAGAGATGTGTTAGACTTCAGTTCTCTAAGGGATTTTATTCAAGGGTTTGGTGAGTTGCAACATAGTATTGTTCATTCATCATTCCTTCCATTCATGTTTCATTTCATTTCAAGGTTTAATTACCAAAACAGGGTTTGGCCAAAGCAAACCCCCATTCACCAAAAACAAACAATTTTTCCTCTCTTTTTATTTGCAAATCTTAGGTTGAAGAAGAATTGAAGATTGACCAAAGTTGTCAAAGCTGTTATCAAAGTTGCCAAGCCACTAAAACTCACTTGTAGAATTTAATTTTGACTTTTCGACTATGAAACCTCGAGGAATCGAGAGTGCAGATCCAAGAGCAAAGGACTGTGAAAATAAATTTTGGATCCCTATAGCAAGAACAATTTGCCGTAGGGTGAATCTATCCCAGGAGGACACTCAACAACTACTTTTGGTGACAGGTGCATAAATTCATACTCATCTTAGATCTACTGGAACTTTGTTGATTTTGATAGATTAAGGTTTTAAATTGATGATTCATGTTTTACATTGTGTTATTGCATTCATTTGGTATTTTTCATTTATCTTCCAAAAGTGCATTTCAAGCCAATTTACCTTGTCCTCAATCATAAGGAAAACAACAAGATCTCCATCAAGGTTGACTCACCTAAGGGTTGAAAGTCAATCTTACCCTAGGGAATCTCTTTTTCCTAATGAAAGTAGGGAAATAGGTACATTACCCTCATTCAAAACCTATCTCACCCTTTACCCTATGTTTCATTTGTTAATCTCAATAACATGTAAATTGTTTTTACTTTAATATTTATCTTATTTTAGTTCAAAATTTGAAACTAGAGCATTGATACTTTCCAAAAAGACATCAACTTGATTGTTAAGTACTCTATTGAACACTTCTTATTATTCATTTCAAGTTTTATTCAAACAATTTAAATAAGACATGAAAAACAAAAAAATGCAACATTCAATATCAATGGTGTCCCTACTTCGTGTTTGCGGGTAATGCTGTCACGCTTGAACTATTGCCTCTTATATCCTAATATAATTGCAACAACATCTATGGCATCGCCCCTATAAGTCACCAAAGAATAATAAGAGACATCTTGTTAATTTAAATCTGAGGAACAAGTAATCTACCTTAGACAACAAACAAAAAAAGATTAATAGTAAGCAAGGAACCAATTAATGCTAGTAATGAGGAAATCACCATTGCCTACTTCAAAAGGAAAATAAATTACCATCTCATAGTTTTAAAAGAGAAAAAAGAATTATCATCATATAGTTCAAAGGGAAGCAGAATTATGGATTTGCAAGGTGACGGCAAGAGAGTTGTGAGGGTTTGTAGGGCGTGTGGGAGAGTGCACAGGCCTATGCTACTGAGCACAACCGTGGGTTGTTGCCTTGGCCCATGTTGGCATGAGGATTGGGTGGGGTGCGGCTTGGTATTTGTCTCTCTGCAAGCCGTTGTTCTTTGGTGCTGCGGTTCTTTTTTCTCCTTGGTGTTGTATTTTTGTTCCTCTTTTGTGTGTCTTTTGCGGGGTCTTGGCTATGCAAGTTGCATGGCCCACGTATGGGGTTTGGGGGACCCCCATTTGTTATCTCTTAAAGAAGCTATGGTATGTGGTGACTCTTCATCATTTGGTCATGAGGATGCTATAAATTTCCTCTTGCATGCGGCAGAGGAGTCGAAGAACAATCAATTTCACGGATTACGACCAAAACCCAATGGGTGTTTGGAAAGGAGTAAAGATTGCTCAATGGTGGTGATCAACCCAAATGCAATGGCTGAGGACGTGTTGTATTTATCTAACCATGCGCTAATCTGCAAATTTATGGGGGTTTGCATTTCCTTGCCTTTTCTAGAGACTTTGGTCTGTAAGAATTGGAATCCAAAAGGAGGCTTGGAAATAATTCTAGGTGCTAGTGGTTTTTTATTTTGGTGTTCTCTCAGATTGCAGATCGTAATATGGTTTTCGAAGAGGGCCCATTTTTTCACAATCAGGCAAGAATTTTCATCAAACCGTGGCATCTGGGTTTTGATCCGACAAAAGAGTTTCCTCAAGGATTCCTGTATGGATTCATCTACCTCGACTTCTAATGGAGTTTTGGTGCAAGGACATCTTGCACTCTATTGCAGTTGTTTTGGGGAAGCCCTTGGGCCCCTCTTGCCAAACACTTGACCAAAGGGTAACCTCTTTTGCTTGTTTGTGTGTGGAAATTAATTTAAATAACCCTTTATTGGAGTCTCTTGAAATTAGGTTAGGAAGCATGTGTTGGATTCAATAGGTGGATTATGAAGCCCTTCTTGTCCACTATCATACTTGTTATGAATATGGACATTTGCAAAGGAATTGTCCCAAGTAGGGAGCTAAAACCCAACAGCCTACATCTGGTGTGCATGCAAATGATTCCAAAGCAAAAGGCAAAGCTCTGATTCAGAATGAGTAGCCTGATTCAAATGGGTTTCTACCTATGAAATCTCGACCGAAAGCAAAGGTGCCAAACTGCCAAAACAAAGCCATGCTTAGAAAGACCTCTGGTAAAAACTTTGATGTTCTTGGAAATTTTGAAGAGTTGGGTTCAATGGAACATGATCATAGCTTTGGGACTCAGGTTTTTCAACATGTAGACCCTGTTGGTCAATACCCTCAGAGCCCTACTCCAAAAGTTGACATGCATGAACCTCAAAGGAAAGAGATGTTCCTTCTTAGCCCCCTATTGAGTCAGGGGCTATTGGGCAAGAAAATGTGGGGGCTCCAATGGTTGATTCAATCCCTAACCCCTTGGAGGAGATTCCTCATGAGCACATAGTACTAACAGGATCAATAATTTGGAGACTGATTCTGGGCTCAAGGTTGACAATAAGAAAAAAAATGGGGCGCTCCTTGGAATCTACCAGAAGAGCTTAAAGAAAGTGACTGGTGATAAAAAGACGAAAGTAGGAAGGAAAAAGGACTCGGAGAAGATGAAGATTATGGGAGATTCATTGGTGGAATCTGGTGTTGTTAAGACATTGGACTCCCATTTTGCTTCCTCTCATAAATGATTGTGATATCTTGGAATGTTGGGGGTTTGAATAGCGTCCCTAGACAAAAGGCTACTCGTGATTTAGTTCGTGATCACAAATCAAATATTATTTTCATTTAGGAAACCAAGCTTCTTGTTGAAGATATGATGATGTAATGTCCCCTTTTTAGCGAGCACCAGAGTTTGGAGGTTTAGCCTATCATCGGGTCCTTGTAGGCTAACAATGGTGTTTAGATGGCCCTGTTTTGGAGATATATGGTTCTTCAGTTGGCAATTTGTAGTGTATATCATCTCTAGATCCTTGGCATATTTAGAGGCTATGATATTAGCTTCATTTATATATACTTACTATTTATAGTAAGTTCATGAGTTGTTAGAGGCCAACTTTACTATTTATAGTAAGGCATCCTGATGGGCAAAGTGAGCAGTGGGTTAGCTGATGGCGAAGTTAGAATTGATAAATGAGGTTTATTAATGGAGTTAAGGTATTTAATTATTATTAAAGTTATACTTTAATACTAAATATTTAATTATAAGTGAGACATTAAATGACTTAAGATGACTTTATAATAAAGGCATATTAATGATATTAAGTCAAAGTGCATTTAAGTCATGTTTGGACACCCACTTTAATGAGATGTTATAAAGTCGTCATAAAGGCAAATAAATATATATATTTAAATGTTTAAAAAGCCTCTTGGAAATCAAGCTCTTTGGAGAAGAGCATAAAAGGGCATCAAAAAGCAAATGAATTCATCTTTGATCATTTTGAACACTTGGTTTTTGTGCTTTGGCATTTGGAGGTGAAGACAAGGGTTTTCAGCTGCGACTATCTTGGAGAACGTTGTATCTCTTCGATTTGTGCTTCCTATAGGTGTGAAAGATCACCCAAAGGAGGAAATCACATGTGGCTTCACATCACAAGTCATATTGAGCTAATTTGGAGAGTTTACCTTCAGAATTTACAAGGGTTTGAGGAGCTGATTATCAGATTATTGCAAGATCAATCATTGGAGACCTTTAATTGCTGTTGCAATCATTGTTAGCTGCCACGTGTGGTTCATGAAAGGGCCATACCATTCTGTAGAGGCCATACTATCTGCATAAAGTTGGACGTATTGCTTCTAGGTTGAAAATGCCTAGCTTTTGGTGCAGAAATTTTCATCATTTGGGACGGCTAAGCATTTGACATCAGATCATTGCATTTATGAAGTGGAGAAACTATCAACTGGTGCCAGGCGTCCATTATTGAGGATTTATCAAATTGCTGATATAAGTTTTCAGACCTGCACTTATCATCATTGAATTCTGGGTATGGTCATAATGAATATGCAAAAAGAATTTTAAATCTGATTTAATAAATCGAGCATTTGTTTCAGTAGTTTCCTTAGAATGCATTGTTTGCATTAATTTATATTCCCTGGCATATATCTTCTTAAATTTGTAAAAGTCATTTAAAAACCAAAAAAGCAAAAACTTTGAAAGAACAAACAAATCTAACAAGGCGGAAATCCAGTTAGCAAGTGTCCACCTAGGGTGAGACATTTCAGATGAAGACTGCATCCAAAATTTGGAGGAGGGGTTACTGTCAATGTGTTGGCTCTCAAGGTTTTGATGGAGGTGTTGCGTGTATATGGCACCCTTGCAGGATCTTGCCTCTCTAGTGGCTGGTAGGAATTCTCTTTCTCTACTGGCGTCTTATTTTGATTTGGGCACAGTGATTTTGTTCACCAATGTGTATGCGCCTAATGACTTTCCAGATAAGACTTTTCTCTGGTCTCACATCAGATTTATTCGCTCTCTTTCTCCTTGTCCTTGGATTTTGATAGGAAACTTTAACTCTATATGCAACTTGGGGGAAAAATTGGGGGGAGTTACCCGTTTGGGCCCTTCTTCTTCCTTGCTACAAGACAATATCAATTTTCTTAATTTGGTGGATGTTAAACCCATTAATGGGACCTTTACCTGGCACAATCGAATATGCGGGGAGGGATCTATTTCTAAGAGGCTTGACAAGTTTCTTGTTTCTGATGAATGGATTGGCAATAATTGGACTTCTTCCTCTAAAATCTTGGGGTGGAGAGGGTCAGATCATTGGTCGATTAAGTTCTCCTCTCGATTCTCCTTGGCTAAGAAAGCCTCCTCTAAATTTCAACTGATGTGGCTCAAGGACCATATCTTGCATCAACTTGTGGAGCGGTGGTAGTTTGAAGGGAGGCCTTCCTTTGGCACTCCAATGTTCTCATTTTTCAAGAGGCTCCAATTTGTCAAATTCAAGATTAAGAAATGGAATAAATTGGTTTTTGGTAACCTCTTTCATAGGAAAAAACAAGTTCAAGAACATCTAGATAATATCATGTTCAAAATTAGGGAAAAGGGGATGACAGTGGGTTTGCTTCAAGAAGAAATCAATTGCTCAAGGGAGCTTGCTGAATGGGAGCTATAAGAGGAGATTTATTGGAAAAAGAAATCTCGGATCGATTGGCTTTAGGAAGGAGACAGGAACATTTCCTTTTTTCATAATTCGGTAAAGGCGCATAGAGGTAGGAGTATTATTGCCTCTCTCATGTTGGCTCAGGGGGAATAGTTAAACTTGCATCAAGCTATTGTAGAGGAGATGGTCTGGTTCTATTCTTCCCTCTTCTCAAAGAATGATCCTCTTGCCTTGGAGGAGAACTTGGTTTTGGCCTGCATACCCCCTTTGGTTTCAGTGGAGATGAATAATTCTCTTTTGGCACCCATCTTTTTAGATGAACTTGATGATATAGCCTTGATGGTTCTCCCATTGAGTTTTCTCAGGAATTTTGGGATACCATCAAAGTGGATTTGTTGGAGGTGGTTCATGAGTTTCATACAAACAAGCAGATGCTCAAGGCTATTAATTCCACCTTTCTTGCATTAATACCTAAGAAAGAGGGTGTCAATTTCTTAGATTCTTTTTGGCCTATTGCATTGTGCAATGTGACCTACAAGATTATCACTAAGCTGGTTGTTGAAAGACTGAAGAGGTGTTTGAGTCCCTTGATTTCTATGGAACAGGAAGGTTTTGTTAAGGGTAGGCAGATTGTGGATGGTATAGTGGTGGTAGCTAAAGCTATTCATTCCATGTCCTCTTCCAAAGAAAAAGCCATGTTCATTAAATTGGATATATCTAAAACCTATGACAGAGTCAAGTGGTCCTTCCTTCAGCGTCTGCTTATGGCTTTTGGCTTCCACTCAGACTGGGTATGTTGGGTTATGAGCTGCGTGACCTCGTCTTCCTTCTTTGTTCTTGTTAATGGATCCCCCTCACCTACCTTTTCTACATGCTGAGGACTTAGGCAAGGGGACCCTCTTTCCCCTTATCTGTTTATTCTTTATTCTAATGGTTGAAGGCCTTGGGAAGTTGTTGAAACAACACAGGGATATGGGCTCCATTCATGGTTGGAGTTGGGCGTGTGGTTTGGTTGCGCAGACTCATCTCCAGTTTGTTGATGATACGACTCTCATGGGTGTTGCTAGAATTGAGGAGGCAATTAACTTCAGGAAGGCTCTGGATATTTATTTGGCAGCATCTAGCCAATAGATCAATGGGGGTATGTCATAGATCCTTTTCTTCAATACTCTTGCTTTGATCCAAAATAGGATTGCCAACATTCTTCACTTTTAGAGTGGAAAACTTCCTATGGAGTATCTGGGGATTCCCCTCTGTGTTGGCACCTTGAAGAAGAAAGATTGGCAGAAGATCTTGGAAAAATTTTGGTCTAAGGTCAACCATTGGACCTTTAGATGGCTATCTTTTGTTGGCAGAGTGACTCTTGTGTCTTCTGTCCTCCAGGTTCTCCCTCTGTACAGGCTCATGGAGTTATCTGCTCTGAAAAGTGTGCTCAAGGAGCTTGACTCCCTTACCAAAAAAATTTTATGGGTAGGGAATTTTGACACTCAAAAATGAAGTTTGGTGAGTTGGGACCAAGTTTGGAGACCAAAGGAGAATGGTGGCCTTTGGCTTAGGTAGTCGGAGTTGAATAGTCAAGCTTTGGTTGCAAATTTTATTGGTGACAGTGTAAATTTCCTGAGTAGCCATGGGCTCATGTTTTGAATCACAAATACTTAGGAGTGGCTAATGAGGATATTCCTCGAATTGAATTGTTTGGTAAAGGTTCTATGATTTGGAGCACTATTAAAAGGGGTTTGACCCTCATTAAGGAAGGCGTTTTTGGATCATTCAGAAAGGGGAGCAAGCTCTTTTCTGGACTCATTCTTGGGATGGTCACCCTCCAATTCTATCATCTTTCCCTCATCTTTGACCTTTAAGTGGGATTTTTGTGGCTATTGGATGGTCCAAGGTGGGTAGTTTCAAATGTTCTTATTTGGGAGGCTCTTTGGTCTATTAGTGGTGAAATTTGAAAAGTTGGCTTGATGGTGGTTCTCAGGAAGAGAAATAATTTGACGTCTATTCTTGTAGAGTGGCGTTGTTGTTCTTCAGAGGATAGTGATTTGCTTGCTTGGGGACATGATTCTAAGGGTATCTGCTGTGTTGCCCAAGGGTATGCTGCTTTGTAGTCCCATCATGTTGATGTGAGAATTTATCCTTAGTGGAAATGCATCTGATATAAGGTTGGGTGGCCCAAGTGCAATATGTTCTTATGGATGTTGAATTATAACAAACGCCTCACTTGGGAGAATATATAAGGAAAAGAGGTTTATGTGGGCCATCTCTCTGTTTTTTGTGGGTGTAGTGAACAAAGTACAAATCATCTGTTTTTTCAGTACACTGTTGCCTTGGAAACTTGGAGACTTTGGTGGAAGATTTGGGAAAGACTCTTAGGTATGCTTTATCTTTGAATGACTTTTGGGAGAACTTGGGACCTCCTCCAACATCTTCCTCTTGTTTGGTGGCTGCTTGGGAGTTGGGACCATCCATCATTATTTGGCAGATTTGGTTGGAGAGAAATCAACACTTTTTTTGGGAGTGTCAGCGAGTGGCTTTGTAGGTCTGATACAAGGTGATGAGTGTTCTTAAAAAAACTATTTCATCTAAATTTGACTTGGGGGAGTCTGTCATTATGAAACATGTGTATTGTTTCTCTCCTTGATCTCTCTTCTTCCCTAGGCTCCTAGGTGTATAAGGGAATCAAACTGAAACCTTCTAAGAAGGTTAATCGGTTGGGGAAGTGGTGTCCTCCTCCTGAAGGTATTCTCAAAATTAACATTGATGTTTCAGCTTGAGGAAATCTTGGCGATACTAGGATCAGAGGAGTTGGTCGTGATAGTAGTGGATCCATACAATTTTTCTTTCCATACATATGGAAGTGCATTCTAACAATCAAATGGAAGCTAGCACTATCCTCAAGGCTCTAGAGCGAGCCTTTGAATTGTGTTGGAGGGAAGTGATTTCTGAGAAAAATTCCATGATTTTGGTTTCTTTACTTAATCAGAGAGATTTCCAAGACTCTTCATAGAGGTTGGTTTTGATTGTGAAAAAAAAATTCCATCTTGCTTCGTTTTTGAAACCATCTCGTTTGTTCACATCCCCAGAGAATGGAACAAGGTAGCTGATTGTCTAGCAAAATGGGCCTCTAAAGGTAGGGGGGCATAGAATGTGGCAGAATGGAGACAGTTGGATCAAGATAAAAGCAACACTTTGTCTAGATATCTTCATGAGGATCGGAAGGTATAGCCTTGTGTTAAGGCTGGATAGTTTTCTTTTTTGGCTTAGGTTGGTTTCTCGCTTGTCTTTGCTATCATGTCCCTGAAATAGAACACCAAAGTATAAAAATAACAAAGTGTTGAAATCCAAATAAAAAAAATAAATGACAAAATACATATTAAAAATATAAATACAAATATTAATAGTTTAATATTATTATAATTATAATTGTCATAATATAATATTATAATATAAAAAAATATATATTAAAACTAATATAAATGAATATATATTATATTAATATAAAATGAAATAAGGAAATACAATTATAAGAGCAGCCAACAATTCAATTAACTGCAGTGATCTTAATTATTTAGTTTATTGGGAACAACAACAATCATGTTCCATTGAGCAGAAATAAATAAATGCAAGCAACGACTAGGTTTTTAAAGGCAGAGTTTATTAATGCAAAGAAAAGGTGGTGAATAGGATTAAGGGCAACAAACAGTTGTAACAAAGGACATATCATTTCATTAAGTGTCACATTTTGAAGAGGCATGTCGAGCAACTTCCATCGAATTGCATTGTCCACATCTTCGATCCTTCATTAGATGTACTTGTGGCAAATGCAACCTTCTTTTCTTCTTCGGTCACTTCGGATAGCATGGCATATGTACTAGGACCCGTACTTTGATGTAGCACTTGTGCTTGGGGATCTTGAGATTTCACCATTGTGAATTTTGACTTAGCCTCTAGTTCCAACTTGAAGCTACCTTTCTTTAGTGGAATGGTCGGATACGACCAATCCAATTGAATCTCACCTTTGAGATCCTTGCAGAAACTTCGGCTTAGTAACATCCCATACCTGATTGGAATATCAGCTATGAGGATGGCCATCATGATCTTCTTCTCTGGACAGGACACTAGTCTTACTTGTGCATCTTTCAATTGGCCGACAAACAGCACCGGTTTTGATTCAAGTGAGTAACGCTTGTCGTGAGTTTCGGTGCATGATAGTCCCAATGAGTTCATGATTTACAAAGGCATGGCATTGTCTGATGCTCTAGAGTCGATGATGCAGTTGTTGAGTTTATAACCCCCCATATACAGAGATATATAAAAGGGATTTGGCTTTTCTCCCGCTGGTACAGAAGATGCTAGCAATGTAGGTTGGATAACAGCCTGCTTTTGTACTACTTTGAGAATCCGATCCATTTGATTGGGATGATCCTAGAGATACTCCATCTGTGAGATTTGTACCTTCATCTTCATCATAGACGTCACAATGTCAAAGTTCGTTGAAGACGGATCTTGAGCGTTTGGTGTGACGTTCTCTTGTGCAGACTTGGGATTAGAAGTGGAAGCTTCTTTTCCCTTTTCATTTGAATTTTGTTTGTCTTCTTCTTTCTGTGCTTTGAAATGTTGAGCGGAAGTGAACACAGGCATCGACATGTTCTCGTGGTTGACAACAAGAGAGTATTAACGGTAATCTTATTCTTGATTTTCGGGTTCGCTATGAAAGTATCCCGTTGCGGATTCACCATCGAAGTTGTCCGTTTGTGGTGAGACAACATTTGCATTTGAAGGTACTGAACTTGAGCTTGGTGCTCGATCTCCGACATATCCCATGATCTGGTCTAGTCTTTGATTCTCAGGGCATGTGGATCCGGTGTGTTCGTCTGTATCATGAAAACAACAAAACACATTAGATTTCTCGACCTTCGCTCCTCTTTGAGAAGGTCCTTGATTTCAAGGCTTGTAGTTGTTGTTGTTGAAAGGTTGGAAATTATTCCTCTTTGGCTAGTACGGCTGTTGAGGTTGGTACTGTTGCTGAGGTTGGTACTGTTGTTGAGGCTGGTACTGTGTTGATGTGGGTAGTGCTTGCTGCCCTTGATTAGGTGACTGTCTTTTCAGGATAGTCAGCTCGTTTGCTACCTTCTCTAGCAATGGATCTGCTGATGCTTGGACCAACTGTCTGATAGCATCTCCCTTCATCTTTCCCGTGGTCATCATGTGATCCTCGATCTCGATAGATTTTTCTTGTGCAGTTTGTAAGTCCTCTTCGTGGCTTCCTTTGATGAAAAAGGCTATCTCTGAGGGAAGGGTGTTGACGAAGTTGCTCATCAGAATCTCATCTAATGAATATAGTGTGTGAGAGAGGCGTGTAGCTAGGCGGTTAAACCTTGCTACGAATTCTCTCATCGGTTTTGTAGGCTCCATCTTAGAGTGAGATAACCAAGCAAATAACTGGTGGCTATCTTTGGCGAGCTTGAACCTCGCCAAGAATTTTTCGCTCATGTCCTCCCAATTTTTGATTGCTCCCGCCAGTAAGTGGTGGAACCAATCGAAAGAAATTGCTTCAAGAGTTTCAACAAAGAGTCGAATGGCGATATGTTCATGTGGCACAGACAGAATGGAGCAAGCCGTTGTGAACACTGATAGATGCTCGTCAGGGTGTTTAGCCCCGTCGTTGAAAAATCTTGGGAAGTGCTTTCGTGATCCCTTTGGAAGTTCATGATTGCCTTGTAAGGCCAAGGGACCAATGTTGTTACCCCATGGCAAAGGTGCTTGGCGTCTTACGGGTCTTGCATTACGGCCATTACCGAATAGGTTACATCCATTGTTGTAGTTGTCGTTACCATTACCGTTGCCATTGCCATTGGCATTATTGTTATTGTGGCCATTGTCGTCATTGTCGACATTTCCGTTGTTACCATTATTATGGCCATTGCCATTGTTGCCAATGCCATTATTATGGGTATTGTCATTATAGAGGTGGTTGTCTTCCATTGCTTGAACTGGAGGTTCTTGTTGTTGTTCTTCTAGAAAGTGTTCAGGAACCTCTTCAAAGGTTTGCTCTATATCGGATGCTTGTCCGATGTCTTCTTGAAAACGAGGATTATTTGTCCTCCGTACGTATACTTGTCGAGCCAGGATCCTTACTGCCACACGGGTGGTGGTAACACTGGTCTCTCAGCTGCAAGATCAGCCTTTCTTTCTTCCTCGTCCAGAGTAATATCTGCGGCTCTCCATTGAGCTGGTGATGTATTCTTTTCGAAGATGAAAGTATGCAAGCTACTGATGATGTTCGTCTTCTCTCCTTCAATGAATGTAAGATCTGGTTGGAGAGTTGCTGGAGCAAGATCAGGTTGTTCAACTAGTGCCCGAGGACACCAGATGCCCATTTCGTGTCATAAAAGCGTTAAGCTTTTCTTGAAGTTTTATGCCTCGTTGTCCCACGGTGGGCGCCAAAAAATTGTTGGCGTTTCAATTAGCACCTCTGGAGTGCTTATTGGAAACAGACAGCTATTGCAAGTGTGTTAGTACATGCTCTGCGGATTATAGAGAGGAAGATCTCTCTTTGCTGATTTTCTATGTAAAAAAAGTGTACTAGGGTTGCTATCTTTTTTACTCAACGACAGGATACAAGGGTGCATAAACACAATGCGTCGTAGCTAAGCTTTTCTCTTGTTTCAGCAGATCTTAACTATGACTAACTAGCTTCTAGACTATCCTACCTCAAGATAAACAGAGCATGAGGGCGTAGGAGCGAAATGGATGGGTTGGATCACTTGAATCCACCGTCTTTGTGGAATATGGCCAAGGCTTTTAACTCTCGGATATATGCCAAGATAAGGTTCGAGAAAAGTAAACACTCGTTACGGTAAACTAGATTTGAGACTTGCCAAGGAGGAGGAACCCCTGTCCGAGGTATAGGCTTGGAAGCAACTCATTGGAAACAACAAAGCACGATGATTCGGCTAACAAGATTCCCAAGGAGGTGACAAAACTCTTGACGACACTTGTCCGAGGAGGAGATTGAAACAATACACTATTTGAAAACAAGACTTTGAAAGAACTCAAGTATTTAGATCAAGCAAGCATGCACCATCTGATTTATTTCTTCAAGTTTCTCCAAAGAATTACAAAGGTTGGGACAACAAAGGCATGAAATCATTCACAATTACGATCAACCAACAAACTCCCATCCAAGAGTGAACAAATATGAACAAGCTAACTTTGGCAACAATGGCGCAACAATTTTGCTTAGCAAATAAAGGTTAAAAAAATAATGAGCCCAAGGCTCTTATTTATAAAAACTCAAAGGAGTACGCAATGCTAAAATCTCCTTGAGTTAACAATTAGTTCTTGCTAATCAGCAAGATTTATTCTTATGTCTAAAAGTAGGTGAGAAAGCAATTAACTGGAAAACTACTTAAGTTAACTAATACTAAACAAGAGTCAAACTGGGAGTCTATCTCAGTTGACTGACACCTAACTAAAAGTGAACTATAGTTACAAATGTGTCTCCAAATAGACATCCACCTTTTAAGGAGATCTGATATCCATAAATTGTGGGAGTCAATTGGACCTCCTAGATCAATGGGATCTGACATGCATGATTTGTGGAGATCTGGAGTCAACTTGGAAAGGGGCATCAAGTTGACTTCAGTCGTATTTCTTGCTATTTGGAGGGTAGGAAGTCTTTCCTTGGTGCTTTACACCTCTTCACCACTGGTCAACAAAGTCTCAATCCAGTTGTTGACCACTTCGGCCCTTGGGCAATTAATGCTTCTTAAGATGACTGTGTGGCGTCTCTGCATCTCTTCGCCTGTCACAAGCTATTGCTGATAGTTTATGCATTGAGCAACTACTTCATCCAACTGGATAGACATGGTAACAATTTTGGCTAACTTGCAACCATTGGGATCTTCAAGGAATGAACCACAGATGACGTCTTGAAATTGTCTCTGTACCATTCCAAACTCAATGTATTCTCCTCCTTCACGCTGATATTCTAACTCATGGAAGGATACTACCAACGTTCTCGCAAAGTTGATAATATTAGCGACAAAGTGTCTATAATCAATCAGCTCCACTGAATTGGCATTGTAGGCTCTCACCTTGTATGCCGATTGTTCTTTCCAATCAAAGAGATGGCGTTTGTTCTCAGTGGTTGTAACTGATTGGTATGCTTGTTGCAGATCAGCAATGGTCACTTCCTCTCCCGGCCTCTCCTGAGCGACCTTCAAGTCTGATTGTTGGATCTTTGATCGGAGTCCATGTGCTTTGTCTCTCAGCTGGTATGCTTATGCTAATACACACCGCCCTTTGACAACAAACTCATCCACTTGACGTCTCAAGTGTTTACCGTATGTGATAAAATGATGATGGTTTCTCTCTGCTGAAAGATCTAACAACTCTTGAGGCAAAGCCGAGGAGTTGGGAGTGTCATGCATCAAGCTAGAAATGTACATTCTTAATTGATGGTTTTCAGCCTTCAAGATTGCTTTGTCTTGTCCATCCTTCGTCATTATTTCCTTGACGCTTGCTGAGGCAATTCCGAGAAGGTCTGCCTCCACCTGATGAGTGGTCTTCCCAAAATTCACCTTTCATAGTGTGAAATCCTCAACCCTCACATTTTGTATGTCTTTATCTTCAAGTGCGAAAGCAGTCTCTATGACAACCTCGTTCTCTACATTCCTCTCTACATGTGTCTACTTCTTTAACTTCTTAGTCAGCATGTCTTGAGGGACATGATCAAATTCTATGAAGTCAAGTTGATAAGGTCTTTCCCTCTTCCTTCCAAGTGAACTTTCTACCCAGATAGAATCCCGGCTAGCTTCGCTTGAAGGAGGAACATAGGCCCCCTGAATGCAGGAAGAACGAGACTGTGTCGTGGCGATGCCTCGTTGGCGGCTTTGATCGGGGAAGTACTACCTTCCTTGTCCTTTTACTGTCAAGGTAGAGTTGACTGTGTCAGACTACTCTACCAGTTCTTTCCTCGATAGATGTACTCTCTTTTGCGTACCAATCTACTCTGCCGAGTGGTTGTGCATTTACTTGATCTGTGAAGAAGGAAGAAAGAATGACTTCTTCGTCATCAGATAAGCCCTCGATGTCTTCTGAACATGAAATCTGCAATCTGGGAGAGCTTGAATCTGCTGTAGTTCCTTCTTCTCACTTCAAACTCATCTTCGTAGTTGACACAAAAATCCTCTATGGAAGATTCATGTGATGATCTTTGCTCGAGATGTGCTGTGAAGAGTCCTCTTGGATCATATGATGACCTCCTGTCAATGAGGTACTTGAGATTAAATCTCACTATTTCCTAGTTTATCAACCTAGCATCGGTTGCAGTCGTACATCTGTAGAGTCTCATCTAAATAGGAAAGTTTGCAGTTGACTTCTTCTTTTGGCGAAGGTAAGAGTGAACCTCGGCCAACTGTCTCAGGAATTCCATGAACACCACCTTGTCTGAAGCGTAGCGTGGCATCATGGCTGGGTGGCCATTGTAGCCGTACACGCGTATGTAGGTGAAAGTGGGGAATTGGATAAACCAATCCGCCCAATCCACCATTGCCGCCTTAGCTGCTGGGGAAATACGGACATGCATCTCATGGTCTAGCTCGCGCACGATGTGCATAGTGAAAAGGTCGTTCATCTTCTTGAAGTTCTTTTTCACTTGAGTAAACTCAAGGCGAAGAAAGTATTCTTGGACCTTTTGCAAACCCAATGTTCCCACAATGTTTAGTGTTTTGAATTCGCCTTGGAAAGCTATCAGGTATACCAGGTAGGAACACATGCGGAAACAGTGCTCTTCTAGAAACCTGGTAAATTGTTGGTGGAGTGTGTCACTGATCAAAGAGGCCCAGTCGTAATGTTCTTTCTTGCTGATTATTTTGCCAATAATATAGAACATCAACGGCTGGAAGGATTTTCCCTCTTCTTGTCCAGTGACTTTGCTAAGTAGAGTGATTAACACTGCGTACTCATCTTTGAATTCTCCTCGCCCAACCAATTTGGGAAAGTTGGTTTTCTTCACTTTTAACCAATGTACAACCACTATTAGTGAACACTTGTCCTTTGAAGCCTCAAATGTCTTTCCGCATTCTGTCACAGATACAACCTTCCTGGTAGGGCATGGTGGAATTGCAAAACGCGTCTCTATGTCCTTCGGCTTTAACCTGCAAATCACCTTTCTGTCCATTGACAAGATTTCTCTTGTAGTAGGGTTGTAATGCTTTGTGCAAGCAGTGACAAGCTCAATGCTATGTAAAGTGATAGGAATGGATGCAGCTTGGAATAAGCCAAACTCTTTAATATTCTGCAATGTAATTTGGTTCATGCCCTCCAAGTCCTTAGAACTGACTTCTAGATTTTTCTGCCATAAGTCCGTGTCAATCGTCTTAAGATAATCATGCTACAAGACTGTCTTGGTCTTGTATTGTACCTGGGAGTACTGCATTCTGCAAGACTTAAAGATTGACTAGGCACTTGACCTTGTTCTAGCACTTTCCCGAAACCCTTAAATATAGTGCCTGCCGAGAAGTATTTTTCCAAGAAAAATCTAGCACGTGGGTTTTGTTCGTCCTTGGAAGTTGAACAAACCCAATTCCTTGGATTTTTGATTTGGAGACTTTTCCAGAAAGATCCTTAAAAATAGGGGTAGCAATTTTGTTGATTCTGGCAAATCTGAGAAGATAGGTTTTGCTAGAAAAATGTGTTGATCATACCCAACTATCTGAGGTAATCTGTCGTTTCCTGTGACATGCAAAGAATGATAGACAAAAATAGAGGAAGGAGACAGAAGGTGGATTGTAAGTTATAAATTCCCACTTTGCAATAATCTGCTTCTGGAAACAATCCTCAGAGAAGAATACTTTTACTGCTACTGATCTTCAGAAATATCGAAGATTCATCCAAAACCTCTGCTAGATCTTGAAAATGTGTTCTTGGGGAGCTATTTGGTGTTTTATCCTTCAACCTGCAAAAGAATAATGAAGAATGGGACGCCTAGCAAGAATATATGATGATTTGAGTTGAGATCCACCAAGTATGGATGCCAACTCGTGATTTAGGTCTAATTTGGAGTTCCAAAAGGTGATTTCCACTGATTGTGGAGTGTTTGGCCTCTTTTGCCTCTAAATTTGCTAACTCAATTCAAAATTATTGCTTTGACTTCCCTTAGGCGTCCATCCTTGGATTTGATCTTTTTTGTCAATTTTGCAAGTTGAAGTGCCTTCGTTTGATCTTTGATTCTGGCTGCTAAGTTTATCTTTGGAAGTGGTTGGCAGCTTCGTTGTCGAGATGAGATTGACCTGATGAGATATATTAGGGAGTGATCAACTCAGAAAATTGAGTTTGGACCTCTAGAATGAAGGGCGACTTTCCTGTTGACAGATGAATTAGATGACTCTACTTGACGAGGCATTGGGTAGCCAGCTCAGCTCTGCACAAGATGACTGACTTATCAGTTGATGAAAGTGATTTTAGGTCCTGGAAGTTCAAGGGTGCCCCTGGCCAGTAGGGGCAGTTTTTACCTTTTGACTGTGTTCTAAATTGCCTGCTTTGATCTTTGTCATCAAGTGATTTAGTTGTTAGATGTCTTTGCTAACTGTCTCGTTGACGAGTTTGATCATAGCTAAGAAGGTCATCCTAGTAAGTAGTGAAGATTCCGGCTGAATCTAAATGCCTTCAAGAAAGGGCGCCTTTCCTCAAAAGGGGCGCTTTTGGTAATGCCTTAGCCAATTTTTGGCTTGTCTTTTCAGTTCTTCAATTCTGGCTTTTTTTGCTTGATCTCATCTAGTGATCGTTTGGCGTGTCCAGTGATTGTGTTATCAAAATGATTACGTAGCTGGGAGGAAGCTAGAAAGACATCGTGTATGAAGCAACTGGTGACAGGTTCATCTGGTACCTTGAACTGAGGGGCGCCTCTGGCCAGCAGGGGCGCTTTTAGCTTGAGGCTCTTTGTTTTGACATCTTCATTGCTGATAGATTCTTCATACTTTGTTGATGATTGGTCGTTGATCTCTGCATCGGTGCATTGGATGATTTGACTGATGGTCACATTGTTGAGACAGCACGAACACGAAGGAGATGAATGATCTGAAGATGCAAAGTGATTATGTTTTCCCTCTGAGATCCAAGGGTGCCTTTCTTCAAGAGGGGCGCATTTTTGACCTTTAGACTATGTTTTGCCTTGGCAGCCAAAACGTGCACCTTCCAGAGTTGGCCAAATTTTGGCCTTTTTCATTTTGAGAAACTCCCTCGTTATAACATCTTTTTGACCTTTTCTGCCATGGCTTCTTCGTTGGAGATTTTGAGGTTTAGCTTTCAGCACCTGGTACTGGCCAATCTGCCATTAATGGCTGAAGAGCTCCTAACTTTGTTCATGAAAAACAAGAATAGACCCACCAGAGTAAAACATGTCTTTTCATGATTCTGACTTGATCAGTGTGATCGTGAAGTCAATTAACCCTATCAAAATCATTTTCAATCATTTTCGAGAAGGTCCTATTTTTAAGGGTTTCCCTAACAATAGGGGCATGAAACCCTAATTTTCAGATTTTTAGAATTTTAACCATAGGTTCCTTGACAGAAACCCACAAAGACTTCATGTTTGGTTTGAGCTAAAACATACTTTCGACGGCATTTTTACATTGTTTAGCTCAATTTAAGCATAACGCCAAAAATTTCATTTTGGGTACAACATAGTGCTCTTCAAGACCTTTCCAACGCCTATTTGTTTCTGAAAAACGGAGCACCAGGGCGAAAGTTATGGCCTGATGATTAAATTAGCACAAAACAGCTTCAACCTAAAATATATGGTACAAATGGCAAAAAATCTTTTCAATACCTTTGTGGATGGAAAGTGCTCATCTCTAGCTTTCCAACGATATCTTATTTGCTGAAATCCAATGCCTGAAGCAAAAGTTATGATTTTTTTTTAAAATGGCTGAATTCACTTGCAAGGAATGGGTTTTCTAGCAAAAAAAGTTTACTTAAGATTTGATTTCTGAAAAATCTACTCATTGTTTGTAGACAATAACCAAAACCCAGAAATATTTTGAAACTAAGAACAAAACCCAGAAATTGGGTAATGATCCAACAAGTAGAAGATGAGAAAATGGATTTTTTTAACCTTCAGCTAGGAGAAAAATGACACGCGACAATTTTTGTACAGAAATTTTCTTCAAATCCTTGCAAGATATGCAAAATCTAAAAGACACCCAGTTGAGATTTCGACCCTAGCTACAAACCCTTCAAATCTTTTTTCTCACAAATGAGTGGAAGTTGGGTTTCTTAAGCAAAAAACAAAATGACTTCAATGAAAAACGAATTTCCTCAAACCCCTGCCTGCAACTATGTCGAATGATCTCCAATTTGGATTAAACAAAAGCCAAATCTAACTTTCTTGATCCTTCTGGACATGTTGGAACAGTCAAAAATGCTGCTAGTACAACCAAAAATGCTGCAATCACTCGGATTTCACAAAACATATGCAAAATAAAGAGGTAATTGGATTTTTGAAAATCCTTTCTGATTCTCCAGATCGTTCAAGAATGCAAGAGAAGAGCATACCAGAATTTATAAGATTTTTAAAAGAAACTCAATCTCTCGATCAAGAATCTAAGAACTTAGATTTCTCAAAACAAAAGCTGTGATACCATGATAAAAATCTGAAATAGATTGAATAATCCAAGAACTTTATAAGAGAAAATCAAAGCTACATAAAATTGGAAAAGCATAAAAAATGCACACCAGAACTCCGAGAGATTATGCAATGTCAATATGACAAAATGCATTAAGAGCTTCCAAGTTGAAAAGATACAATGCAAATATGCATAAATGGATGAAAATAAAAGCTAGGTAGTGAGTTTATATAGAACTTAGGAGAAGAGGTAGGTGGCAAATCCAACCAATAGGAATCAACCACAAAAAGTGGAGATGGACAACCAAAAGTGGAGAATGCCACCAAACGTGGATACGGACGACCAAAAGTGGAAAGTGGTTCCACCCTTTAAGGAAGGGGACACCTCATCACTTATCTCCTAGTTATTAAATAATAAACTCTTTATTATCCTAAGCAAGCTTAATTAAGTGTAGGAAAAACCTAGGACTAAGGGAAAATAAATTAACCTACTAGGAAAATAAAACCCTACACCAACAAAATCAAATATTTAGAATGACCCCTCCAATATGGCACTAAATGAAGAATTGACTCTTGTCAAAGACTCTTTGAGAAAGATACACACTAAAAATAATTCAAGTCCCGAGGATATGATAAAAAATGAATTGGCTAAAGAATGGGGATAAGGGGTGAAACTTTTTCTTTAAGTTACTAAAAAGGAAGGAATTCAAAGAGAATATTGACAAAATTTGGGAAGATAATAAGGATATTCATGGGCAAGAAGAAATTAAAGCCTCTTTCTTTAACTTCTATAAAAAATTGTTTTCTTTCGAGGACAATAGCTCAGCTAGCAAAAATGCAAGAAATTTGAGCAAACAACTAATCCCAGAAAGCTATTTGTTGTGACCTTTTCACACATCACCCCATCCAAGATGGGGACCCCCTAATTTTTTGCTCCATTCTGGTCTTTTGGCTTTGGTTCTCTCTATCTCTGATCTTTTGTCCTTCCGGGGAGGTCCCATCATTTGACCTAGGTTGAAATGATTGCCAAGTCTGCGAAAATAGGGTTTCTATCCTTCAGGCTTGTTTGAGGTCAAATGGTGTTAGCAAGGTAAAATCTGAGTGTAGCAGTACAGTCAGAAGGCCCAAGGCAGGATCCCACTGAAATCTTACTGAAATCTGACGACTTATTATTTTTAGTAAGTACCTAATTTGAGGTCTTTTCCTCAGGATTTCGGGATTCTAACGACTTCAGCACATTCAGGCAGCTTCAGAGTGCCTACACGAGAAATTTGAACAAATTTGGACAACTGGCTATTTTTAGCAGTTCAGCCTTCAGAGGCCATTTTCAGGATTTAAACATACGATTCTCCAATGCATGACTGGAGAATGGATCTGGGTTTTTCAAGACCTTCGCAGTGATATAACATGCAAACCGAGATGGTGACTTTCAGCGGTATAGCCTTCAAGGGCTATTTTTAGGGTTTGCATGCAGTGATTTTCAATGCATGTCCGGATATTCCATATGGGTTTTATGAGAGCTTCGCAATGGTGTGACATGCAAACAGAATGAGTCAGTTTTCAGGGACTTACTATTTTTAGTCAGTGCTCGCATGTCGACCAGTTTTCTGGGTTTTTCTAGGTTTTTTGAGATCCCACGGGCATTGTAACATGCAAACTCATCTGACATCCGATTGACCACTTTCCGGACACTTACTATAAATAGCAGTTTCACCCCAGCAGTTACCCAACACCTCAGTCCAACAAGCAGAGTGACAAACAACATAAATAAGGGAAGCGGGAGCAGTCCGGAGCGCATGCAAGTCAGATTAGGGTTTCCCCTGCTATGTCTAAAAATAGATGGAGCAAAATGCAGAGATGTCAAAGCAAAGCACGCCACCGGGATCAACATCTTTCAGGTCGCCTACTGGCAATATTTGAGCACGATCTGAATACTTACTATTTTTAGTAAGTCATCTCATGGCTATAAATAGCACGTACTGTGCCGGAGGCAAGTGTGAACAGGTCACTCACAGCATCAAGGCAATTGGAGCGAATTTCGGAGCAAACGAAGATACAAAAATTGATCAATTTTAGGGTTGCTAAAAATAGCAAACGGCTAAAAATAGCATACCAGTGTGGACAGAGGATATAAACAAGGTAGCAAGGCCAAGTGGAAGCATAGCCACACCTACTCTAGCTCAGAACAGGATGAAATGCAAGGAAACCCTAATTTCTCTGAATTTGCTAAAAATAGAAAGCCAGGGCATGGCTAGGGCGTTGGAAATTTATAAGTAATAACTGGCATGAGGACACATGAAGTGCGCCCAGAAGGAGTAAGGGGGTTGAAAATCTCTAAGTACTTGAAAATTCTTCTTTCATATGAAAAATGCGCCCAAGACATGAAGAAGTTGACAAGAAAATTCTCTAAGTGTGAAATTTCCTTCACACTAGGCTAAATGCGCCCAGAAATTCCTTGAGCAGGGGTCAAATGCGCCCAGGATGGAAGTCAGCATGAAGAAATGCACTTGGAAGTGGAAGTCCACATGGTGAAATGCGCCCACAAGTAAAAAACATGGCAAAATGTGCTAAGGCATGGGAAATTCCTCCATGCTAGGCTAAATGCACTTGGAAATGGAAGTCCACTAGGCCAAATGCGCCCAAGGGAGATGAAAGGTCACCAAAGACGTGGGAAATTCCCCCTACCCATGGCAAATGCGCCCAAGGTGGCCACATGAGGTGAAAACGTGGAGAAGGAATGGAGGAAATGCGCTAAGGCAAGGAAGTTTCCCTCATGACACATGAAATGCGCCCTCATATGGAAGTTCACTATGCCAAATGCGCCCAAGGGAGATGAAAGGTCACCAAAGGCGTGGGAAATTCCTCCCAACCCCTTCATATGCGCCTTGAAGTGGAAGTGGTATAGGTGATATGCGCCCTTGCTTGTGAGGTTAAAAGGGTAATGTAAGCTTCTAGGTGTGGAAATTTTCTAAGGGATGAAGATAAAAATTGATGCATCAAGTCAAATGCGCCCTTCACGGGTAATTTAAAAATGATATTTCTTTTCTAGAAATTTTTCCTAAGGCAAAATTGCTAAGGCGTGGAAGGAAGAAGATGATAAAATGGAAGTTCACACCCTCAAATGCGCCCCTCATGGGTGATTTAAAATTTAATTATTTTCTAAGGGTAAGAAATACGCCCAGGGGTGATGATAAAACTTTCTTCAGGCAAATGTGGAGTGCGCCCAGAGCCAGACAGAGGGAAAATTCTTCAGGAGAAAATCAAGGAAAAGTGCCAAGGCAGGGAAATGAAGAGTTGCAGGCGAGAAACGAGTCCAGAATAAAATGGAATAAACATTAGCCATTTTATTATTTTAAAATAATAAAAATTGAAAGTACCCCCTTCATCCGGATACACATGAAAACAATGAGTTCTGAAGGGAATTTTCTTCTGGGTATTGAACATTTTCGATTGCGAGATGGTTTGAACTTGTTTCACGCCTTGCTCACATCATTTCAGTGGATATTTTTGCCCGGTGTCTATTTTGATAAATTTCCTAAGGCAAATTTAAAGAATTTCTCTAAGGCAAATAATATGAATGAGTTTACTAAAGTGTTTCGCTGGAGGATTGAACTGGATAATTTTGCCAAGGCAAGAATGAAATAAAAATGACTTGAAGAAGTGATTAATTCATTTTTTTTAAAGAAGCAAATATGATGAGGCAGGCCTGTGCAGGGATGATGAAATTTTGAAATTCTAGAAGCTCAAGATTCTGATGCTCTGGATGACAAGTGTTGCAACTGGCCAATAGGGGGGGAAAATGAATTCAAAAATGTGCTAAGTATAGCCTCTCTTGGATTTCGACCTGGCTAGAATATAATGAGTCCTCTCCATATCTCTCACAAGTTGCTGAATGCAAAACACTCTTTGGGGCTGAAGTACGCATTTGTGAAGAAAACTCTCAAGTTGCTGAAGAATTCGAAATTGTGAAGGAAGCTGGAGGTTGCAGAGAGGTGCGAGTTGGCAAGAGGTTGAATTGACTGGGGTGTGCTTAAGCAAGTTTGGAGTTTGAAGCTGCTGAAGTACGAATTTGTGAGGAAAGTCCCAAGTTGCTGAGAAGTCTTGAAGTTGCTGAAGAGTTCGAATTTGAAGTCTTGAAGCTTCTCAAATTGCTGAAGTGCGACTTGAGGTTAAAAGAGTGAAGTTGCTTAAGTACGAAGCTGCAGGCAAAGGTCCCAAGTTGCTAAATACTGAGAAGTACGATTTGAGAAAGAAGTCCTAAACTGCTGAGAAAGGCGAACTTGAAGAGAGAAGTTTCAAATCTGCTCAGGGCAAATTGCTGCAAGCAAACTTTTCCAAGCATCAGGCATTGTGTTGCAGCAAGTAAAGAGACTTCTAAAAACGTTGAAGTGAACAAGAGTGTTGAGGTTTGCAGCTGAAAGTGACAAAGCGTTGCAGCCTTTTTATTTAAAAATCTGTTGGCACCCTCAATGGTGATTATTTTATTATTTTATAATCTTGTTTTCTAATAACTCTCTTGCCTTCTTGCAGAATGGCTGAATCAAGCAGAAGGGCTATAGGCAGAGGGAACCACGCTGAATCCGCAAAAGCAAACACATCGAGACAAGCAGTAATTAAGAAGTTGAGTAAGTCCTTCTTGCCGGAATCAAAATTTTCGTCAAAGTTAGGCAAGCTGGCTGACACAAACTTGGGCTCGTTCAACCTAGAGGCATTTAGAAGAAGGATAATGGGGATTGGAGGCCATCACCCATCAGTTACCTCACACAACATCGTAAGGAACGGAATGTATGCAGCTGCCAATTTTCCACCAACCATCCGGTGTCCAGAGCTAATCATAGAATGTGCCAACCACTACAACACAGAGCAGAGGACGATCACTTCACCAGATGGCAAGATATTTGCCAACCTTACACCTGAAGCAATCGGAGAGGCATTCGGGATTCCAGTTCATGAGAAGATGCTCTATAAAACAAGGGAAAGGGCCGAAAGGATGTACTCATCCACAACAGACCGGTGTGCTGATTTGATAAATACCAGGTGGATGATCAAACCCAAAATTACCCAAACAGATAATCTCAGAAGATTTAAGGCAAGAGTTTGGTGATCTGATAATGATGCTGAGCAGAGTTGGAGGATGCCCCCAAGCATTCATCTTTGAACCTTGGATGTTTTATTATGTCAACTTGGTGCGAGAAGGCAAGGATTACATGGATTGGGCACTGATGATAAGTGACAACATACATGAGCAGCTCCATGGTGTGAGGAGAACAAAAATGTTTTACATGGGCTCTTACATTGTCTACATGCTGGCTCGCATGACAAAGTATAGGGGAATCTCGTATAAGGAACCAATCGGGTGTGGCTCCCATCAATACAAAATTCATGAAGCTTGTCCGCAGTTGCATTTGACAAGCACCACCAACTACAAAAGGGTCAATGAAGCCTTCACTATGCACATAACGAGGACCTTGCAGCAAAAAACCCATCACAGAATATCTAGGGAAGCACAAGAGTTGATTGAGAAGTTCGGGTGTTGGTTTATCCAATTTCTGAAGTTTACCTACATAAGGCTGCAAGGATTTTCTTCTTATCCTTACAGATTGCCCCGGTATTCCACAAACAGAATAGTGATGCTAGAAATATCTAGGCAACTTATTGCCTATAATAAGATTCAAAAGAAGAAGAAAGGTGGACTTGGATTCCCAATTACCATGGGGAATTCAGATGAAATCTGCCCATCGCTACAAGCAGCTAAGGAGGCAGAAAATGAGCTCCAATTCTTCCACCTTTCCTACCACACCAGCAGGCATCACTACGATCCCCATAGGAACATCAGATGGATATTGTCAGAAGAGTTCAAGCACAAGGCACAGATTGAGGACTTTTGGGTGAGTGCAGTGGATGAGATCGAGATCAGACGAGAATGTTTTCTCGGATACCGTTGGTGATGATCAGGGAATGCGAGATTGTCCCAATGCCAGATCAAATTGAAGACATAAATGTTGTACAGGCTAATTACGAGACAGTAAGAGATACGCCTCTACCACTCCTCGATTGGTCGGAACCAGAGATTACCGACTTGGATATGCTCTGTATCCCTATCTTAACATTCACACGGAGTTGGGTAGAGAGGCATGTCAGCCGACTTAAGGGAAGATCAATTCCCCTTGCATATAATTTGATGGGAGACCACAGGTTGCCAGCAGCTAGATAGAGAAGGCAAGTTGATCAAACCCCAGAGCCTAGAGGAAAAGAGCCAATTCGACCTAAGCCTTTGAGAGTTGAGGGGTCCTTGCATACACCATCTCGAGCACATTCTCCAAGTTTACAGGAGGTATCATTGTTTGCTGATCAAAGGGAAAGATTGCAGGCAGAATAGGCAGTGTAAGTGGCAAGTCAGCCACTCCATAGGGAATCAGTTGGCCAAAGCATCAACATGCCCCGAGAAGATAATCAGCAGGAAAATCAGCAAGAGACAGATGAGGGGACGGCCACGGATACTTAGTTTCAGCAGGAGATTGAGGCAGCTCTCGAGGATGATGCTACTTCAGATCAGGATGCCCAGAGCTCAGGAGATACTGAGCCTATAGATAATGATGAGCCCCATCGGAATGAGGGCATGGAAGAATTTCACGAGATAGAGGCCGAGGTTGAACAGCCTTTTGTTATATCAAATATGCGGTAGGAGGTGCCAGAATGGCTAAGGGATAGGATGAGACGTGACCCTGTAGATGAGACTAATCCTGCAGCCGAGATGGAGGAGTTGCTACAAAGGATCAGTGCACCTCCAACGAAGAAGAAGGCTAGGAAGTTCTCCAAGATCTCAACAGATGAGGATGACTCTCGAACGTTGCATATGGCAGTGCCTCGAGTGGAGTGTGTTTGGAATAAGGCCATTCCCAAAAACTATGTGATTACCACTATGGAACTTGGCCGCCCTACTGGAGCACAGGTAGTTGAGGAGGTGCGATAATTCCTATCGAGCACTCAAGGATAGATTGTCCTATGTTGAGGGCAAGTACCAGAAATTAAAGGTAGAGCACGAGACACTGATTGGCTACGTGCAGCACTTGTCTCGTCCTTGTGGTCAAGAGAATCCGGCAGTTCAGCTTCCAGCTGAATTTTCCAGGGAATCAATCAGTGGGTTAGAGGATTTGAAAAGGATGGCACAATAGGCAAACAAGTGGGTTGCCAACGTCCGTGCTGAAACAGGAAAGTTTATGGAGGATCTTGCACATGCTTATAGGCAAGCCTCCGATATTATGGCAAGGATGGATGCAGTTAACCATGCTTGGGGTGAGGCTCGTATCTATCAGACGAGAGTTGTTCTCCGTTTAGGGGCTTTGATGAGCATACCTCTACAAATTTTGGTTGAGGGAGGTGTGATTCAGCAGGGGATAGATATGACTTCGCCGGATGGTACTCTTCAGTGGTCACAGGCCGAGGATTCTACGATGCATCACAGACGGATTCTGTCAGGGTTAGAAAGGCCATGACGAATATCTTGGATGGAGTTCTCAATATTTTGGAGGCAATATTTGCCATGAGGATGACTTCGAGAACACTTCTACGTTCTCCAGCATTATACAGAACACCCAGGACGCCCTTGTTGCCTGGAAGAAATCTTGTGCTCAGCATGGGCAAACGGTTACAGTTTTAGAATTTTAGTTGGATCACATTCCTCCCATTTCGGATCAGGAGGTTGAGGCAGTGTTGGCCAGGTTCATCAGGTTTGCAGCTAGCGAGAAGGAGAAAGGAAACGCCCTTCTGGATGATGATCTTCTGGAAGGGGATGATGTGCATTGATGTCAGATAGTGGTTCATTGATGAGGAGTGGAGAATCTTCAGCGCATTCATTGCTCGACTCCTCTCAGTGGCGGTTTTTTTAGGGCAAGAACCCTAACCAGGGCTTAGGTGGCTCAATCTGGGCCTTCCATTGTATTTGAATCTAAGCCGTCCACTGGACTGGGCTAGATATAAAAGGGGTATCCCCCCTCATTTGTAATATATATCAGAGTTAGACAGAAACTAGAGATAGAGTTGAGCTAGATAGAAGTTAAAGAGTAGAGCTAGGAGTTAGCTTAGTTTGGAAAGGAAAAAAAGACTTTCCCTTTGAAGGTTTTTGTAAAAGATTGTTGTGTAAGACTCATAATATAAGGATTTTCATTGATTGGTGATTCTATCTTGCATTGTGGGTAGTTGACGAGATCTTTTCGTCTTTCCAATTCAAGTAGAGTAGAGTAAAGTCGACTTTGTTTTATGCAAGTAGTTGTTAATCGTGGAGTGTGGCATTGGTTTCGGCAAGTCTTCCTTTATCCATACCACTAGCGGGCTTGTTGACGGTAAGTCTGCCCTGCGTGGTCGACTAGAATTCCAGTACCTAACTTCGGTTGTGACTCGCGTGTTCACTTGCATCATTGTGATGGAGTGTACATGTTAGGCCATGATTTGAACATCTTATCCATCCTTTGAAGATTGCACCAACTTTGTCATAGTTGTCCGAAGGGGAGACGAAACAAAGTTCGGTTTAAAGATTGCCAAAGTCTTTCCTCGCATTCCACCCCCCTTAGAAATAGATTGTAGAATTCCTACCCCTTATCCCTTTAAATTCAGTATTTCCCGGTCAGTTCAAGTATCAGAGCATCATAGTCAAAACCCTTCATCTGCTTGGCAAAATCGAACAATTATGTAAGTCCCCTTGGAATACCCAGCATATTCACATCAACCAACTGAGTCTATTCGCAATAAAAGGAACCTTGGAATTGAACGCATGAACTTTCACGCAATCTTAGCATGCGGAATACTTTGATCAAGAGAGAATAGAGTGACCATTGGACATTTTATTCTGTGTTGGTGTTGTCATAAAACACACGTCAGCACTATCAAAGGATCAAGTTAGCACTCTTGATAGAGAAATCACTTTAGAGGAAAAGGAGAGTGCTATCAATGTCTTAAATAATGATAAGTCCCCCTTGGAGCTGATGGAATTCCTATGGAATTCTACAAACATAATATAGATTGGGTTAGTGAACACTTATTGAAACTCTAGAATGAAGTTATTCAGAATGGGTCTATGGGTCAAAATATTAATAAGGGTGTGATTAAATTAATCCCTGAAGAAGGTGATAAAGCCCCCATCAAAAATTGGTGGCCCATCACCCTTCTTAATGTTTCTTACAAGATCTTTGTAATATACACCCTTGATTTTTTTTGAAAACTCTTGCTTGTTGGTTACTTGTTCAATGATTTGTGTTGTGTTTCAAATATGTTTTCAAGTGTAAATAGCATAAAGAAGATTGCATAGAACAAGAAACACAAGATACTGAAGGCCTTTTCAATAGAGATTGCAATAAACAACATAGGCATTCATTTTCAGTTTTATATCAGAATAATACAATGAAATATCAGACCTGGAATAAGAGTTAATAGTCCTAACATGGTCTTTTCAACAGCAGCAATGAGGCTCTTTGATGCCAACGAACAACACCCAAGCAATGATAATCAAAACTCTTGCTTCTCCAACGCCTAAGCCTCCCTTTTCAGCTTCCAAAAGATTAATGACCAAACCCAGCACGTGCTGGTTACAAGAAGGGTTTCTTAGCAGCAAGATGGTGTCCTCCTTAAAAGTTCGATCCTCTCCTAAAAATCAATACCTCAACCAAAAAATGAATCTTGTGCTTGAAATGATTGACTGGTGAAGGGGCTTCTAATGAAACAACACCCATTTTGATCTCTCCATCCAACTCAGAGCTATGAGTCAAAAACTAGGTTCAGGTCCACGTTCAAAAACATCCAAAAACTAAATAATATCACACCAAAATCTTCAAAAAGCCACACCAAACTGAAAGCAATCAAACCACACCAAAAAAATCTTCAAAAATACTAATAAATCTTCATTTTCCAATCACCAAAATCGGACTTTGTGAAGCTCTTGTGATCCTAGCTGTAGAAAACTCTCAGTATATGATTAAGGTGGATATCTCACCACCAAAACCAGCCCATACAAAGAGGTTTTTCGTCCTCAGTTTGCAACCCAAGCAACCTGGAAGAAATCCGACAGCATTTTGTTATGTAGCCAAAGCAGAGATGTGAAAATGAGAGCCAAAATGAAAATATAAAGAAGCTAGGGCAATAGGACTCTAAAAGCTTTTTAATTTCCTTCTAAAACCAACTCCCTTTCTTGCATTTGAAAATTAAAACATTTAAAATTATCTTTTCTCCTTCCTCTAGGCATCCCATTTCTTGGAGGAATTAAAATATTAAAAAATCCTTTTAAAACAACTTTTAAGTTGTATGCCTAGGCAGTGGTGCTTTATGAATGACCTTTTACCCCCTCAACTTAGGTTTATAAATAACTTTATAAAGCAACTTAAGTGACTGAATTAATCGATTATTAAACAGTGCAACCATAGGCTCTCCAAAAATCAACTGAGAAATAATATTGTTGTGTACAAACTGGCCCGGGACCAACTCCCCCAAAAATGACTTACTATAAACAACACTGCTAAAAATAGTAGGTATATACCAAATGCCATAACTGAGCGAAACTAAAGACCATTGAAGAACACTGTGACCAATTGAAGGTAGCAACATCATAAACAAACCATTGCAAAAAATAGAAACCCCTCCAAAAACCCCAACATTGAACTCCAATGTTGGCAACTGAGTCCCCTAACCTCATCAACTACCCTACGAGAACTCTGGAATAAACTAATTGAACACTACATTGCTTAGGAGTGAGAAGGGGACATTACAGTCCGCGCTTCCCAAGATTGCTAGCTCTCAAGCAATCGTAAGTCATATGCTGTAATATCTGCTCACTCTCCAAGGTAGCATCCTCCACTGGCAAATTTTTCCACTTAATCAAATACTCCTTGACCACCCTTCTTCGCAGTGTACGCTCTCTGACCTCCAATATAGCCTGAGGAATGAAAATCAACTTGCCTTCCTCATCCAAAGGAGGCAACCCTGTAGAAGGAACCACATTCCGACCAACTGCCTTCTTAAGGCGAGAGACATGAAAGACATTATGCTCCTTGTTGTTCTCGGGTCGCTCTAGCTCATAGGCCACCTCTCCAATCCTCCAGATAACCTTGGAAGGACTATAAAACCAAGGCTTAAGCTTTTCTGACCCACTTTCTTGAGAGTGGTCCGTCTGTAGGGTTGTAACCACAAGTAAACCATGTCTCCAACCTCGAAAACACGCTCAACATGGTGCTGATGACCATATAGTTTTTGTTGATTCTGAGCATGTTGTATATTCTCTCTTAGAGACCTCATAATGTCTTGACTCTCCTAAAGAAGATCTTTAGCTCTAGGCACTCTACAATCTCCAAAAAGTAAATCAACAAAGTTGGGAGCTTCGTAACCATATAATGCCATGAATGGAGACATCTGAATAGACATATGGAAGGTAGAATTATAGCAATACTCTCCTAGGTGCAGCCACTTAACCCACGCCTTTTGCTGCCCTGATACATAGTTGCGTAGATAACCTTCCACCCACTTGTTCACCACCTCAGTTTTCCCATCAGTTTGAGGGTGGTAACTAGTGCTAGGGGTCAACTCCGTACCAAATAATCTGAATAAATTCTACCAAAAAAAACTCATAAACTTGTTGTCCCTATCATTGACGATGGTCTTGGGTGTCTCGTGAAGTCTGAATACCTCTAAAAAAATAAATCCGCCACTTGCACTGCTGTAAACCCTGCTAATATAGCAAAAAAGTGTGCAAATTTAGTCAATCTATCCACTACCACATAAATACTGTCCTTCCCCTGCACCTTCGAAAGCCCTGTGATGAAATCCATTGATATGCTTTCCCATTTCTGAGTAGCAATAGGAAGGGGCTGCAATAAACCAACAAGATAAGTATGCTCATTTTTGTTTTGTTGGCATACTAGGCACTCATGGACATACTTAAGTATGTCATCATTCATCATTCATCCCTTTCCATGAGAATCTCTCACGGCTCTACTTGTAAGTCTTCTAATATCCTCGATGACCAGCCATTGGAATGTCATGGAATGCCTTAAATATGTGCTCTCTCACCTTAGAATTAGGAGTCAACCATATTCTATCCTTATAATAAATGAGGCCATCATTCGCCTGGTATCTATCATCCTGTAAAGACCCATTAAGTAATAAATGAGGCCATCATTCGCCTGGTATCTATCATCCTGTAAAGACCCATTAAGTACGTTGTTTGCTAGTGCATTCTTAGCATAATCAACCTCAATCTTTTACTTCCAATCTGCTGCTATGATTGAAAGGAAGCTCAAATGTGGTCTTTTGGACAAAGCATCAACCACTATATTCTTCTTCCCCTTGACATATTCAATGTCAAAGTCATATCTCTGAAGTTTTCTTACCCATTTTTGCTGCCTCTCATTGAGATCCCTCTGATTAAGAAAATACTTAAGGCTGTTATGATCTGTTTTCACTACAAATCTGCCCCCTACAAGGTATTGTCTGAACTTGGCAAGTACATGCATGATTGTCAACATCTCCTTGTCATAAATGGAGTAAGCTCTCTCACCTCCTCTTAACTTCCTGGTCTCAAAAGCTATAGGATATTTATTTTGCATGAAATCTACACCTATGCCTTCACTTGAGGCATCACACTCAAGCTCGAAAGGCTTGGAATAGCTAAGACTGGGCACTTGCTCATCAACTGATTGAATCTATCAAAAGTTTGTTGCGCTGATTCAAACCATTCAAATGCCCCCTTTTTGGTTAAATCAGTAAGTAGGGCAGCCAACTGTGAGAATCCTTTGACAAACCTCTTGTAGAAACCACAAAGTCTGAAAAATCCCTTCAACTGTGTAAGGTTTGTAGGTGGAGGTCAATCAAGAATAGCCTTCATCTTTTCAGGATCAACGCTAACTCTCTTTGAGCTGATAATGTGCCCAGGATACAACAATTTTGTCATGCGAAATTCACACTTGGACTCCTTAGCAAACAAGGATTCACTCTCCAAAATACTCAACACCTCATCTAAATGCCTCAACTGCTCCTCCCATGATTTGATATAAATAAGAATATCATCAAAAAAATATCAAGAAAAACTTATGCAACTATTGTTTAAAGACTCTGTTCATGCAAGACTGAAAAGTACCAAGGGCGTTAGTCAACCCGAAGGGCATAACAAGGAACTCAAAATGTCCATAGTGGCATCTAAACAATGTTTTCTCAATGTCCTCCTCTCTATCTCTGATTTGAAGATAATTAGACCTCAAGTCTATCTTAGAAAAATAGACTGCTCCATGTAGCTCATCTATGAGCGCATCAATCCATGGGATGGGATATCTATTTTTTATAGTCTTGTTATTGAGTGCCCTGTAATCTATGCACACGTGCATAGTCCCATCCTTCTTCACTAACACCACTGAAGAAGTAAATGGACTCTTGCTCAATCTGATATGCCCCATGTCCAGAAGCTCCTTAATTGCCTTTTCTATCTCGTCCTTGTGTCTCTTAGGGTGCCTCTATGGTGTAGTGATAACTACTTTCATGCCCTCCTCTAGCTCAATAATGTGCTCTATGCCTTGTTAGGTGGCCTCCCAGGAGGTGTACTACCAAATACCTTGCTTTCCTTACTAAGAAAAGCCTATATGTCGGGTGGATATGAACGTTTCTGCTCCTCTGTAACTACGAAAATGACTATACACTTCACTGCACACTCCACTTGGTCATGTCTGAAAAAGCTTCTTAATACGCTTACAAGAAACAAATCAAGGCCCTCCATTAGATATCCCTCTCAATACCACGTTCTTACCCTCTAATTTAAACTTCAACTTTAAGGTCTGAAAATTGAGAGTGATCTCTCCTAGGGAATGTAACCACTGGATGCCCATCACTACATCTGTATCCCCAATGCCAACCACATAGAAGTCATCCCTAAACTCGTGGTTACCAAACTGGATACTAAGCTATGGAATCATCTGAGTGTAATTAATGGTGAAACTGTTGATGTTAATTCAGCGTCGGTCTTCACTAATACATGGGCCGACCTTATAATTAAGTTATTCAATGTACTTATTCTGGCCGACTTTATTTATTATTAAATGTTTATCATAAGGCCGACCTATATGAAGAGGCGCCAAGAAGGTATATATACAAAGTCACCTTTTGATGTTGATACACATTCGAATACACACAAAAGAAGTTCGCTATTTTGGCAGAGCAGAATTCGCAGTCATAGAAGAAGCTCATACTTGGATTCGCATACCTAGAAGAAGTTCATACTTGAACAGCAGATCATCATTTTGTAGCAGCAGACCGATTTCAAGGAGAAACATATTCATTTGTATCTTTGCATCTAAGAGAGATGCTATTATTCATTGTATCAAATTCGGCATTGTGTTGGGCCTGAGTTCAAGCAGATTTCTGCTCTTATTCCTTCAATATATAAGAGATATATTTGCTGGGTTTTTCTCCCTCAAGAGGAGGGTTTTCCCAGGGTATCTTGTTGTGTTCATTGTCTTATGTTTTGCATTTCTTTTATTCAATTGATTAAATAATCTGATCTAAGAAACACTAACATGGTATCAGAGCGGGTGTGAAAAAGATCGTGATCAGATTTAGTTCGCAACACTTATTCTTTTTCAGTCTATCTTCCAAATTTCTCAAGATGGTGAACGGTCTGAAAATCGAGGATAGACTCGAAGGGATCTCGAACTACATATCATGGAGATTCAGGTTCATGCTAACCTTGGAAGAGAATGATTTGGCTGAGTTTGTGAAAACAAAAGTTCCCGAACCTGAGGGGGAAGAAGAGAAGCTGCAATGGAGGAAGAAAGACACTAGGGCAAAGAAAGCATTGGTTGATTCCGTCAAAGATCATATTGTACCAATTATCTTCAAGTTGGATACAGCAAGAGAGATGTTTACAACCTTGGAAGAGATGTACGAAATCAACAACACCAGTCGTGCCCTTGCTCTGAAGCAACAACTTCATCATGTGAAAATGGAGAAAGGAGAATCTGTTATTACATACTTCATGAGGATTTCAGAGATAAAAGATCAGCTCTCCACTATTGGACATATGATTGATGATAAAGAACTGACTATGCTTGCTCTCAATGGTCTTCCGCTTTCATGGGAGGCATTCATCCAAGGAATCAGTGCAAGATCCGAACTTCCTAAGTTTGATCGATTGAGGATTGATTGCATTCAAGAAGAGTCAAGACTAACAGCAAGGGGGATTGGTCAAAGCTCTAAGAATGAAGAATTACAAGTTCTTACCTCTCATTCATCAAACAAAGGAAAAGGCCTTAAGAAAGGATTCTTCAAAAGGAATCGAGAAGATGGAAATGATGATGCTCCTACCTTCAAAAGAAAACGAGACATGTCCAAGATTCAATGTTTTCGTTGTGATAAGTATGGTCACTTTGCGAGGGTGTGCCCTCAACGACCTAAGCTTCAAGTTGCCACTGCAGATGTTGAAGAAGTCACTCCACAAAAGGACTCCAGTAATTATCTATTTTATTCAGCCTTGTCTAGCAATGTTTCTACGGACTCTTACACTTGGTTGATTGACAGTGGTGCTTCTAGACACATCACCGGATTCAGAAGTCACCTTTCAAACTTAATGGAAAGCAACTCTAGTGATCAAGTTGTTATTGGAGATGATGCTAGATATTCTGTAAAAGGGTTTGGAAATTCCACTCTTCACTTGGATTCTGGAATTTCTTTGGAATTGAATGATGTACTGTTCGTACCAGGGATAAAGAGGAACCTTGGTTCAATTTCAGCATTAGAAGACAAAGGTTATCAAATTGCCTTCTCTAAAGGGAAAGTTCTTATATGGGCAAAGAACTCCAGCTTCAAATCTGCTCAAGTGATTGGAGTTAGACATGAATGTCTCTACATGCTGTGCACTCGTCCTCTTCAAGCACTTGTGCATAACAGTACCAGCATGTGTGAACTTTGGCATCGAAGATTGGCTCACATTCACTTTCGTGCTCTACCTATCATGGAGAAGATGGTCACCGGTCTTCCGAAATTCGATCAAGAACATGAAGGTACTTGCAAGGGATGTGCCCTAGGCAAGAACACAAAAGGTATGTTCCATTCCAGTGAAAGTAGATCTAAATGTATTCTTGATCTCATTCATTCTGATTTATGTGGTCCAATGTCTATTGCATCATCTAGTGGTTTCTTGTATTATATTATTTTCATTGATGATTACTCTAGAAAGACTTGGATTTATTTCTTGAGATCGAAAGAATCAGAAGAAGTATTAGTAAGATTCAGAGAATTCAAAGCGCAGATTGAAAATCTGTCTGGGAAGAAGATCAAAGTATTAAGATCTGATAATGGTGGAGAATACACTTCTGGCACCTTTCGAGACTTTTGTATTGAAGCAGGGATTAAGAGGGAGTTCAGTGTTCCCTATAATCCACAACAAAATGGTATTGCTGAAAGGAAGAATAGGTCTATTGTGGAAGCAGTGAAAGCTATGATCCATGATCAAGACTTACAAATCTCTTTTTGGGCTGAAGCATCAAGAACAGCCGTCTATGTTCAAAACAGGAGTCCCCACAGGATCTTAGAGAATAAAACTCCTGAAGAAGCATTCTCAGGCGTGAAGCCTGAAGTTAGTCACTTGAGGATCTTTGGCTGTCCAGTCTATGTTCATATTCCAAAGGAAAAGAGAACAAAGCTAGAACCTTCTGGGAAGAAAGGAATTCTTGTAGGCTACAGTGAGACATCAAAAGCTTACAGGATCTACATTCCAGGACAGAAGTCTATTGAGATTAGTAGAGACGTCACATTTGAGGAAGATGTTGCTTATAGGAAGTCCAAAGGCACTCCGATGGAGGTCGATGAAGAAGAACCTCCTCAAGATATGGAAGTTGACCATATCCCAGAGAATCTGGAGGAGGATACAAAACCTAAAGAAGATATTGATCCAGCTGAGCCTTTGGATCCTACTGATGGGCCTCTAGACATTGTGATTGGAAAGAAAAGACCCCTTTGGGCCCGCAGGACAATGCAGGAAGCAGAAAGGTTTGTAGCTCCAAGAGGAACCTTCAGAGAAAGCAAGAGACCTCACAAGTTCTCTAGCTATGTTGCCTTGATGAGTCAGATTATTGAGTCAGAACCTTCAAATGTTGAAGAAGCTTCTAGTCAACAAGTATGGAAAGATGCCATGATTGAGGAGTATCAGTCTATACTTAAGAACAATGTTTGGGATATAGTTCCTAGACCCAAAGACAAATCTGTGGTATCTTCTAAGTGGCTCTTCAAGATCAAACATGCAGCTGATGGGAGCATTGAGAAACACAAGGCTAGATTTGTGGCTAGAGGGTTCTCACAAAAAGAGGGAGTTGACTATGAAGAAACTTTTGCTCCTGTGGCTCGTTACACGTCTGTTAGAACCATCATTGCTATTGCCGCATCTAGAGGATGGAAGATTCACCAAATGGATGTAAAGACAGCTTTTCTAAATGGCATAATAGAAGAAGAGGTTTACATTGAGCAACCAGAAGGATTTGAGGTACATGAGAAAGAATCTCATGTCTGCAAGTTGAAGAAGGCCTTGTATGGTCTTAAACAAGCTCCTCGTGCTTGGTATGAAAGAATTGATCAGTACCTTTCAAGTTTGGGTTTCTCAAAGAATGATGCAGATTCTAACCTCTACTTCAAGGTAGTAAATGGTGAAGCATTGATTTTAGTTCTATATGTTGATGACTTGATCATTACTGGTGAAGAACATCTAATACTAAAATGCAAGAAGGAATTAGCTTCAGAGTTCGAGATGAAGAATCTAGGTCTTATGCATTACTTTCTTGGCTTAGAAGTTTGGCAAAAGCCAAATGAGATGATTCTAAGTCAAGGCAAGTATACTGTTGACATTCTCAAAAGGTTTGGTATGCTTGACTGCAAACCTATGTCTACACCCATGGAGTCTAATTTAGATAAGTTGAAAGAAGCTGCAGCTAGTTCAGAACCAGTGGATTCTACGATGTATAGACAGTTGATTGGTTCATTGATGTATCTAGTTAACACTAGACCTGATATCTGCTATGCAGTGAGTGCACTTAGCCAGTTTATGTGTGAACCAAAGCAAATACATCTTGTAGCAGCTAAACATATCCTGAGATATTTATGTGGCACAATTGGATATGGGTTGAGATATTCTTCAAATGTGGATTTGGAGCTGCATGGTTTTACTGATTCTGATTGGGCAGGATGTGTCTCAGATCGGAAGAGTACTTCTGGTTGTTGCTTCAGTTTGGGGACTGCTATGATCTCCTGGTGTAGCAGGAAACAGTCTTCAGTGGCCTTGAGTACAACTGAAGCAGAGTATATTGCAGCTTGTGTGGCAGCTCGTGAGGCAGTGTGGCTTCGTAAGCTCCTTGCAGGATTGTTTGGTCAATCAATGGAGCCTACTATCATACACTGTGATAATCAAAGCTGTGTGAAGCTTTCTGTCAATCCTGTGTTTCATGACAGAACAAAACATGTTGAGATCAAGTACCACTATATTAGAGATATGGTGCAAAGGAAAGCTATACAGTTGAGGTATATCAGCACTGAAGAGCAAACGGCAGACATTCTCACCAAGCCTCTCGCCAGGATGAAGTTTGTATACTTCCGAGAGAAACTTGGTATGGTGGAGAATGCAGCCTTGACTGAGAAAGAGTCTCAGTAATCAGTGATCCTTATTGAGAATGCAACTCTCTGCTGAGTGAGAGTTGAGGTGCAAGCCCTTGTTAATACAATTCTCTGCTGAGAGAGAGTTGAGGTGTAAGTCCTTGATAATGCAATTCTCTGATGAGAGAGAGTTGAGGTGAAAGCCCTTGTTTCCACCCTCTGGGAGAAGCTATGGTGGATGTCATGTGTGTGACTCCATGACAACATCACGTGAGAGAATCCGTGATGAGTTTTTACCATCTATGGGAGTAGCCATAATGGTTAATATCACGTTGAGGTGATATTTTATTTTGTTTTCATTCTAACATAATGTGTCTTGTGCAGATGGTAGTTCATCCCTAGCTGAGAGGGAGTGTTGATGTTAATTCAGCGTCGGTCTTCACTAATACATGGGCCGACCTTATAATTAAGTTATTCAATGTACTTATTCTGGCCGACTTTATTTATTATTAAATGTTTATCATAAGGCCGACCTATATGAAGAGGCGCCAAGAAGGTATATATACAAAGTCACCTTTTGATGTTGATACACATTCGAATACACACAAAGAAGTTCGCTATTTTGGCAGAGCAGAATTCGCAGTCATAGAAGAAGCTCATACTTGGATTCGCATACCTAGAAGAAGTTCATACTTGAACAGCAGATCATCATTTTGTAGCAGCAGACCGATTTCAAGGAGAAACATATTCATTTGTATCTTTGCATCTAAGAGAGATGCTATTATTCATTGTATCAAATTCGGCATTGTGTTGGGCCTGAGTTCAAGCAGATTTCTGCTCTTATTCCTTCAATATATAAGAGATATATTTGCTGGGTTTTTCTCCCTCAAGAGGAGGGTTTTCCCAGGGTATCTTGTTGTGTTCATTGTCTTATGTTTTGCATTTCTTTTATTCAATTGATTAAATAATCTGATCTAAGAAACACTAACAGAAACCATCTGCAACCATCACTCTGAACCCATCAACCTCCTATGTTTGGAGTCCCCTATGTGCTACAAGTCCCTCATCAATAAAGTTATGTGTGGCCCCTGAGTCAATCAAAGCTATCATCCGCTGCCTCTTAGGGTCTCCTCTAATGCGTAAGGAACCATTCTTTTGAAAGCTATATAGATGGGCAAGTTTATACTCTTTTGATTCCCCTTTTTCAACCTCTTCTTGTGGCTCTTCTTCCTCTTTTTCATCAAAATCTTGTTTGCGGATCTCAACTTTCTAAGCCACTTTCCTCTGTTGAATAGTACTCTATTTAATGCATTATAGCCCCTTTTGAACAAACATGATCCTTAGACCACTTTTCTCTACACCTAAAGCATAGGCCCTTTTTTTCGAGGTCATTTAAAGTGTCTCCATCAAGCCTAGTGACTGATTTTTTCTGCTGTGAACTGTCCTTAGTGAAAGGCCTCTTATCCTTTTTGTGCATAAAAGGTTTGGACTGAATTTTTGCTTTCGGGGCAGCCCACCCCATACTTATTGCTTTTTTCATGGCCTCATGCAAAGTTGGTGGGTCAAATGCCTTAATCCACCCCTTAAGTGAATCCAAAAGACCTTCACTAAATAAGATCACCATCCGTCTCACCGTAATACCTTTAACCATCACTGAAAGCCACTGAAATTTTGCTATGTATAACTTTGTCGTGCCATATTGCTTAAGCTAGGCGAGCTCTCTGAAATGAAAATCGGGGTACTTCTTGTCAAATCTTTCAATCAGTTTAGTGGTAAAATCAACATAAGTAGTGATGGACCTATGACCCAAGGTAGCTAGGTGTAATGTTCCCCTTTTGGCAGTAATCCTGTCCATGGCTCATCAGCCTATTCCAGAATCCTGTAGGCTCGTTGAGGTGAATCAAAGGGTTCCAGTTTTGGAGGTTTTGTGGTCATTCCTCAATATTTACTATTTATAGTAAATACTATTTTTGGTAGTTAACAGTTGTCAGCTTCAGTCCATCATGTCATCTGGAGCAGTTACTCAGAACTAAGCCTTAGCCTTTTGAAAATATTATTTTAATGAATTTCTTCATTAAAATGGCAAATTGTTCTAATTTGCAATTGACCCCTTGGCCTAAGGTATTAACTTCAAGTTGTGTTAAAATAGGGACCTAAAGGGTGGCACCTCATGAAGGAATTTAAAAAGGTTTTTATTAATTCTTCCTTGTCTCAAGTGGGACACACTTTTGTGAAGAATTATATCTTTTTATGAAAAAGAATGTGTGATGGCTTTTGGCATACCTTCTCTGGGATTTGAACAATCTTGTCTTTCCCTTTAAAAATGAGGCTTGGCTCCAGCACTTGGTTATCTCATATTTTGCTAAACTTATGCTGTCGAAATGATTTCTCATTTTGCACTTCGAGGAATGTTGACCTCCTAGTACCTATCTCAATTTCGTGTTTGCAAGATAACACCTAATTGAATTGTTGCTGCTTCTCATCAAGACTAGTAGATAGAGCTTCAAGGTGGAATTTTGGAGTTTTTACCAGTTTTTGCAGTTGTTGTTTGCACATAGCTGAAAGGCGAATTCACTTACAGCTGTGTGTATGATTTTTGTTTCATTCTGGGTATTTGGTCTATCTATCTCTAAGGTCTAGGCGACCATTCTCACCAATTTCCAGAATTTAATTTGAACTGTGGGATTTTAAAGAGCAAAATCGCCCCTCAAGGAGGGTGGTACCTTTATGTTTACATTAGGATGCATGTCATAAAAAATTATTGGTGTTTTGAGGTTGTTTCTTCATCCTAGCAGGGGCACCTAGCTTCTAGTTGGTCATTGCCTTTGGTTGCACGCAATTCTGAGGTATTTTGGTTGAGTTATGAATATTTTATGAATTTTTGTAGTTGCTGATTGCCATTTCCAGAATTGCAGATTTCTGAGATAAGAGGCAATTCATTTGTTGTTTCCATCTTCTTTCTTCATTTCTTATTATATTCTAAGTTGGAAACATTGTATAACGTGGTGCTTTGAAAAATGGTGAAAAACAATGTAATTTGCAGCTTTCTTATTTGTACAAACTGTTAATAGTAGTACTATTTCAGTTTTAGCATTTGCTGCATTATTTAATTAACTTCACATTAAGCACCCCTGGATGGTATACCGCCAGTGTGGATAATTTGTTTTGTAATCTCTTTCATGCCCACTTTCAAGTGGTGAATCCCTACTCTTCAGTGGATGACTGCTGCAACAGAAGAAGTATTATTTTGTAATCTTTTCCCCCCACTGTTTGGTGGTAGCGTGGAAAGTTTTTTGGCTGGTTATCCACCTTGTTTCATTTCAATTCAGCAGCAGTACTCCAACATATGTTAGCACCTCGCCTGTCAAAGGATCTTGAGTACACATTCTTGGTGTCGAGTTTAATATCTCTCTTTCAGTGTAATCTCGTAATCATTGTTTCAGTAGATCCTAGGGATCCTCTGACCATATGCCCGCCCATCCTCTTTAAGTGGTTTTAGGGTGCATTCTTGGTTAGAGTTCTTTCTTGTACGTTTTGGGTTATGCTAACATTAACGGATGATTGATTCTATTGTAAATGTTCACTAAAAACAAGAAAAAATTGAGAGAGAATATTTCAATGGTATCAGAGTAGAAGTTCCTGCCATCCTGTGTTTACTAGTCTATCAGTTGACAGATGAGTGACAGAGCAACCAGATACTTCATCAGTAACCAGGCCAGATCTCAGTTATAGTTTCCGCCAGTGCCAGAAGCAGATACTTTGTCAAAAGCTTTGAGAGAAACAGGTAAAATAGTTGAGAGAATGTCAGAAGAGTCTCGACTTTCAATGGAAGAAAAAGATGCTCGAGAAGAAAAGAAGTTTGATAACATGTTAGAGATGATGACATGTTTGCTGGCTAAATTGGATCAGTAAGCTACTCAAAATTATATTCAGCCCCAACCAAATCAAGTTGGTGAAAACAGTAGTAATAGTGGTGTTAATGGAACTTATGTTCCTGATGGTCATAATGCTTCAACGGTTAATGGAAGGGATAGAACTGTTGGACAACATGTCACAAACACAAGAGGATCTTCATCTAGAACTCTTCTTCCTATATTCACTCCAAGAGATGAACAACCACCTGAAGTTGGGGTACCTTTAGCTGACGATGCTAGGCAAGCATATATGTAGTACATCTCTTTACACCTTGATATGAGAGATGAATGGAGCTTTGATCAATTCATGAATCAAAGAATTAGAAGGAATGGTGGAAGGAATGAACAACGTCCTCCAATGAACCATAGAAATAATTTTCACCAAACATTGGGTAAGATTACCTTGGACCACTTTGATGGAAGTAATAAGAGTGCCGCCAGGGCATGGGTGCAGAAATTGGATAACTATCTTTCACTTAGACCAATGCCGGAGGAAGATGCAATTAAGTTTGCCACACTACACTTGGATGGAGTGGCTCACGAACGGTGGACTCATGGTTTGGTTACTCTTGGCCATAACCTCATCCATACCTATGAAGAGTTTACCAATAAATTAATTGAAAGATTTGATACCAAAGATCCTGAGCTAAGTTTCCGAGAATTGGCACAATTGAAACAACATGGATCTTTAGATACTTATGTTGCTGATTTTCAAAACTGTCAGTAATGGTGCCTAACATTACTGAAAGAAGACTTGTGGTATTATTTGTGGAAGGTTTAACGGAACCTTTGAAAGGATGGGTCAAAGCCTTTGATCCAGCATCATTGGATGAAGCAATCAAGAAAGCAAGGAGCATGGAGTTGGCTGCTCCAAGGCCAAAATTTCAATCTAAACCATTCAAAAAGGATAAGAAGAAGTTCTCTTCGAATCAGCCCAACAAGTACCCACAAAGGATATCTGATGAACTCCGTGATCAGCTTAGAAAAGGAGGAGTTTGCTATACTTGTCATGAACCTTGGACAAGAGGTCAGCGTTGTTATGGGAATGGTAAAGTACAACAAATGGAGGGCTATTCTGATTATGGATTAGAATCTGATCCGTATGATCAGCAGTATGAAACAGCAAGTGATGAAGGAGAAGAAGCTCCAGAAGAGGAACCAGAAGTTGGAGATGGTAGTGTTTTTGCCCAACTATCTAGTTTCCAAAAGAATGAATCCTTTCGAGTTCATGGAGTGGTTAGTTCTCAAAAGATTGTTGCTCTAATTGATACAAGAGCAACTCATAATTTCATTGATGAAGGCCTAGTTACCAAAAGAGGCTTGAAGACCGAAGATTTTAAAGGATTCAAGGTAATGGTAGCAGATGGCTTTACCATATCTTGCACAAAGAAAATTCCTAACCTTTCTATAAAATTGGGAAATTATGAGGTGAAGGATGACTTCTATGTTGTAGGCATTGGTGATACCGATGTTGTTTTGGGAATACAATGGCTGCGATCTCTTGGAGAGATCACTTTGAATCTGCAAACCATGGAATTGAAATTCCAAGTTGATGGGAAGGAGGTGGTTTTGAGAGGCATGTCCAATGGCGGTCCTCGGATTGTGTCCTTGAAAAGAATGGAGAGGCTAATCCGTCATGATCAAGTTGAATGGGCAGCAGAGTGTATGATCTTACCAGCTGATCTGGTTGTAGAGAAAAGACAATATCCGCCTGATATACAAGCTCTTCTTTCTAAAAAGAGAAAAGTTTTTGGTGACTTACCTTCAGGGAGACCACCTGAAAGAGGATGTGAGCATGTGATTGAACTAGAAGAGGGTGCAAAGCCGGTCATCACTACTCCTTACCGTTATCCAAAGAAGCAAAAAGATGAGATAGAAAAGACTATCAAAGAACTTTTGGAGGTAGGGTTCATTAGACCAAGCAAAAACCCATTTGCTTCAGCAGTGGTATTGGTCAAAAAGAAAGATGGTACAATGCGTATGTGTGTTGATTATCGTGCATTGAATCAAAAGACCATCAAGAATAGATATCTTATTCCTAGGATAGATGAGCTTATTGATGAGCTCCATTGGGCTATGTTCTTTTGAAGATTGATCTTCGATCCGGTTATCATCAAATCAAAATGACAGAAGGGGATATTGAGAAAATAGCTTTTACATGTCACTATGGGCACTTTGGGTTCCTTGTCATGCCATTCGGTTGGACTAACGCTCCAACAAGTTTTCAATCTTGTATAAACAAGACTTTCAAGCAGCAGTTGAGGAAGTTTGTGCTTATCTTCTTTGACGATATTCTCATTTTCAGTAAGTCTTGGGAGGAGTACCTTCAGCACTTGGAGGAAGTGCTTAGCATTCTGAAGGCTGAATACATGTTTGCTAAAGAATCTAAATGTGAGTTTGGGATGACTTAGCTTCTCTATCTCGGCCACATTATCAGTTCTAAGGGGGTCAGAGTTGATCCTGAGAAGATTAGAGCCATTTTTGATTGGCCACCTCCAAAAAATGTGACTCACTTGAAGGGATTTTTGGGCTTGTGTAGGTTTTATAGAAGATTTGTCAAGGGGTATTCTCATAGGGCAGCCCCTCTTACAGATCTCACCAAAAAAGGAACCTTCCTATGGACAGATAAAGCACAAGGAGTGTTTGACAAGTTCAAACAAATTATGAGTTCATGTCTAGTATTGGCTTGAAATATACCAGGCCAATTTTTTCCAATTCTTCCACAATTCAATTCACCTGTTAATGTTAATGGAAAACTCAATCAACTGAAGGGAACCCTTTCCTCTGATCAACCGAGATCCCATTGCGGGCAAGGTGAGAGCATACTCGAAAGGGGATCATTACTACAACCACAACTGCTGAAATAGGAACTGAAAAGATACAATCAACTCAACCACTTATTCAGCGGGAGGATTGAAATGGAAAGTACATTACTGAAATTAAAGATGCAACTCGGCCGCTTGTTCAGCGGGAGTATGTTGATGGCTCAGCCAATCAGCAATATGATGAATAATGCAATACAGTAAATAAATAGGCGGCAAGCCAGCCTCTTCCACTTGTTCAGCGGGTGATGCAAGAAATGGAAACTTAAGGCTATAGACTGAAAGGAGGCTAGTCTCTTCCACGATCGTGGGAATTGCAAGAGCTAGATAAAGATGAGAATTGCTGACAGTACTACTGTTCAACTTACAATGTAATAGAGAACCAATCAATACACATGATTAGAAGTCATATAATGCTGCAATAACATAAAGGAACTCCCCGATAATCAATCTTGACTCCCTAGACTCAGGCCCACTCAAGAGGAGACCTCATAACTTGATATGACTGTGACAGTGACTGAAACTGTGCAGACCAGCAACATGAACCCCACTAAAGTGCTCATAACTTGCTCAAAACCCAACCAAAAGACATGAGGTAAAATGCATAATACTCTAATAATAATGGCGACCAAGACTAGACATCAAAACCCACTCAAACAGCCTTCATTTATTTGCACGGAATCCAAGACACTCCCAGCAAAGTGCGCCCCTCTAGAAAGGGCAATTTTACCTTTCGAAAATCCACACTTGATATTAAATTATGAAACTTAGCAAGTAGGGTCGCCCCTAGCAAAGAAACCATTAGGCAAAGCACCCAAAACCACACTATTTTTATTTTGCAAGATGTGAATGAAAACTACAATCAGCTGAAGAGATTCAGCGACACTGAAAAACTGGTAAAATGCAAAACACATCAACTACAACATGCTCAAGCTCAATTCAAAGAACATAGACAAACCTATATTAACTAGTTGCTATCTTTCAAGCAAGAAGTCAAGCCTAGCTAGGGGGTATGCCTTCCCCGAAACACTCAGTCACCATTCCGGCAACATAACTTTGCAATAAACTTAAGATGCTGAAAGAGAGAGCAAAGCCTCTTATTTATAACTTTCTCCAACCTCAAATTCAAATTCCTTTTCCCTCCAATTAGGTCGCCCCCATGAGATTCACATTCTAATTCACTCTGACATTTGCCTTTCATTTCAAACTTTATTCTCCATAACTTGGCGTCCAAACATAAGCAGGATGAAACTTTATTTAAAATGTCAATAAAAGGAATGTTAGGTGCCCCACTTAATAAAGTGAAATGCTTTTCAAATATTTCTCCAAGTATGGCGTCCAAAATACTTAAATGAGAAATCTTATAAAAATTTGCTCTTTTTAATAAACCAACTTATCTCTCCATTTGGGCGTCCACCAAGCCTTAGGAAAAATATTTCACTTAAAATAATATTTTCATCAAATATCGAACTTGCCAAAATAATCACCTAAAATGCTGGAGACCGGCTGAATATACTGTCGTGCCCGAAATAGCCATAATACCAAGTTGCTGAAATACTGCCAAAGTTAGCACCAAAGGTGTTGGAGACCAAACTACTCGAATTGCCTTGCCAGATATAGCCATTGAATTGAACTGTAGACTGCTAAAAATAGAACTTACTAAAAATAGCATACTGCTAGAAATAGTAAGTTGTCCCAAACTCATTTTAACCACAATCCGAGCAGCCATCGTACTTACTAAAAATAGTAAGTCCAGAAAGGTTCTTTGATTCAGTTGCATGTCACGCTGTCGCGAAGCTCTCTGAAAACCCAGAAGGAATCCAGAATCCAAACTGTAAAACTCTAACATGCAGCCATCATAACCTACTAAAAATAGTAAGTCCGAAAAAGTTCTCTGATTCAGTTGCATGTCATACCACTGTGAAGCTCTCTGAAAACACAAAAAGAATCTCGCAACCAAACTGCAAAACTCCAACGTGCAAACCCCTGAATCCTCAAAAAAAACCTCCAAGCAGTTGGGAACCCTATTCTGCCTCTAACTAGCGTACGAGCATCAGGGAATAGGCTAACAGTCACTGGAAAGTGTATTGCTAAAAATGGGGACATTACATGGCTTTACCTGATATGAAAAAGCCTTTTGAATTGCAATGTGACGCTTCAGGTGAAGGAGTTGGAGCTGTTCTCATGCAAGACAAACAACCTATTGTCTTTGAGAGCAAAAAATTGAGCGGACCAGAATAGTTATACTTAATTTACGACAAAGAGATGCTTGCCATCATGCATGTTTTGTCAAAATTCCGCCAATACTTAGTGGGAAGTAAATTTGTGGTTAAGATTGATCATAATAGTCTTAAACATTTCATGCACCAAAAAGATTTGAATGAAAAGCAACAGAAATGGGTAAGCAAACTTCAGGCTTATGACTTCGATATCGAGTATGTTAAGGGTAAGAACAATGTAGTTGCGGATGCCTTGTCCAAAAGGCCTCATTTGCCCTCACTTTGTGAGCTTTCAGCAGATTGGAAAGACTTGATTGCTGCTGATTATGCAAAAAATCAGTTCACAACCAACACTATAGAAGGCCATTTGGTTGATAAAAGGTATAATTTGGTTGATGGATTGATTATGTATAAGGTTAGAATCTTTTTGGTACCCGAATCCAAGCTTAAGAGGAAAATTTTTCAGTCATTTCATGATGTTCCTCTTGCTGGTCATCAAGGTATGTTCAAGACTTACAAGCAAATAAGAGAAAGGTTTGCTTGGAAGGGAATGAAGGAAGAATTCATGAACTACATAAGGAAATGTTCTACCTGTCAAAGGAATAAAAAAGAACATTTTTTTTGAGCTGGTTTATTGCAGCCCTTGCTACTTCCAAATCAGAAGTGGGAAAGTATCGCTATGGACTTCATCACCGGTTTACCCAAGGTGCAAGGCCATGAATGTATTTATGTTGTGGTGGATAGATTAACTAAATATGCTCATTTTTATGCTATCACTACTTCATTTACAGCAGCTCAAGTAGTTGAGTTGTTCTTTAAAGAAGTTTTCCGTTTGCATGGTTTGCCCAAGACCATTGTCAGTGATAGGGACAACAAGTTCCTAAGTGTGTTTTGCCAAGATATATTCAGGTTGAGTCGTACAGTGCTCACTCCAAGCATTAGTTATCACCCGCAGACGGATGGGCAATTGGAGATTGTCAACAAATGGTTAGAAGGCTACCTCAGAAATTATGTTTTAGAGTAGCAAAGTGCTTGCGTTAAGTGGCTCTACTTGGGAGAGTTTTGTTACAACTCTTCTTATCACATGTCAACTAAGATGTCTCCTTTTATGGCTCTCTATGGGTATGATGCTCCTAACTTTGTAGATTTGGTGTTTGATGATAGTAGAGCTCCCTAGGCAAAAGATATGCTTCAGCACAACCAAGACATCTTAAAGTCACTAAAAGAAAATCTACAACAAGCCCAAAATCAGCAGAAGTTGTACGCTGATCAGCAGCGTGTTGAACGTTCATTTGAGGACACATTCATTTGAGGTGGGAGACATGGTTTATCTGAGACTTCAGCCTTACAGACAGTCTTCCCTCAAAAAGAGTGGTGCAGAGAAACTGAAGCCACGTTTCTATGGTCCGTTTAAAGTCACCAAAAGGATTGGTGAAGTGGCATATGAGTTAGAACTTCCAGCAGATAGCAAAGTTCACAATGTCTTTCATGTGTCCCGCCTTAAGAAGGCACTTGGGCAGAATGTGGTAGCTACTTCAGAATTACCTCCCTTAGATGAAGGACAGTTGGTGTTGCTTCCGGAAGAGATCCTTGACAGTAGGGAGCGGTCCTTGAGGAGGCAAACAATCAAGGAGTATTTGGTAAGATGGAAAAAATTTCCTATTGAAGATGCTACTCGGGACGGTGAACAAATTTTGCAGCATCCAGCTTTGCAGTTGCTTGAGGACAAGCAATTACGAGGGGGGCAGACTGTAATGTTCCCCTTTTGGCAGTAATCTTGTCAGTGGTTCATCAGCCTATTCCAGAATCCTGTAGGCTCGTTGAGGTGAATCAAAGGGTTCCAGTTTTGGAGGTTTTTTGGTCATTCCTCAATATTTACTATTTATAGTAAATACTATTTTTGGCAGTTAGCAGTTGTCAGCTTCAGTCCATCACGTCATCTGGAGCAGTTACTCAGAACTAAGCCTTGGCCTTTTGAAAAGATTATTTTAATGAATTTCTTCATTAAAATGGCAAATTGTTCTAATTTGCAGTTGACCCCTTGGCCTAAGGTATTAACTTCAAGTTGTGTTAAAACAGGGACTTAAAGGGTGACGACTCATGAAGGAATTTAAAAAGGTTTTAATTAATTCTTCCTTGTCTCAAGTGGGACACACTTTTTTGAAGAATTATATCTTTTTTTGAAAAAGAATGTGTGATGGCTTTTAGCGTACCTTCTCTAGGATTTGAACAATCTTCTCTCTTCCTTTAAAAATGAGGCTTGGCTCCAGCATTTGCTTATCGCATATTTTGCTAAACTTATGCTGTTGAAATGATTTCTCATTTTGCACTTCGAGGAATGCTGACCTCCTAGTACCTATCTCAATTTCGTATTTGCAAGATAACACCTAATTGAATTGTTGCTACTTCTCATCCAGACTAGCAGATAGAGCTTCAAGGTGGAATTTTGGAGTTTTTACCAATTTTTGCAGTTGTTGTTTGCACACAGCTGAAAGGTGAATTCACTCACAGCTGTTTGTATGATTTTTGTTTCATTCTGGGTATTTGGTCTATCTATCTCTAAGGTCTAGGCGACCATTCTCACCAATTTCCAGAATTTAATTTGAACTGTGGGATTTTAAAGAGCAAAATCGCCCCTCAAGGAGGGTCATACCTTTATGTTTGCATTGGGATGCGTGTCATAAATAATTACTGGTGTTTTGAGGTTGTTTCTTCATCTTAGCAGGGGTGCCTAGCTTCTAGTTGGTCATTGCCTTTGGTTGCACGCAATTTGGAGGTATTTTGGTTGAGTTATGAATATTTTATGAAGTTCTGTAGTTGCTGATTGCCATTTCCAGAATTGCAGATTTCGGAGATAGAGGCAATTCATTTGTTGTTTCCATCTTCTTTCTTCATTTCTTATTATATTCTAAGTTGGAAACATTGTATAACGTGGTGCTTTGAAAAATGGTGAAAAACAATGTAATTTGCAGCTTTCTTATTTGTACAAACTGTTAACAGTAGTACTATTTCAGTTTTAGCATTTGCTGCATTATTTAATTAACTTCACATTAAGCACCCCAGGATGGTATACCGCCAGTGTGGATAATGTGTTTTGTAATCTCTTTCATGCCCACTTTCAAGTGGTGAATCCCCACTCTTCAGTGGATGCCTGCCGCAACAGAAGAAGTATTATTTTGTAATCTTTTCCCCCCACTGTTTGGTGGTAGCGTGGAAAGTTTTTTGGCTAGTTATCCACCTTGTTTCATTTCAATTCATCAGTAGTACTCCACCATATGTTAGCAACTCGCCTGTCAAAGGATCTTGAATGCACATTCTTCGTGTCGATTTTTATATCTCTCTTTCAGTGTTATCTCTTGAATGTCGAGATGGTACTCATGCTTTTGTTGTTCCTGTTGTGCGGGCATCAACATACACTCAGCAGCCCACTCTACCATATCATGACGAATGAGCCTCTCCATCCATCTGTGAGAAACAACTCTCAAGCTGTTGTCCTTGATAGCTTTAATCACATGTGGCTTCCCATTAACTTTAAACTTCATTTCCATATCTCGAAGATTGAGTGTGAACTCACCCAACTTGTGAAGCCATGCCATTCCAAGTACCACATCAGTGTCCCCCATATTAACAACGTAGAATTCAGTCTTGAACTCATAGTTGTTTAGCCGCATCGGAAGATCTGTTATTTTCCTGTCACATTTGAGGGTGTACCCATCAGCTACCTTAACTCAAATACCCTCAAACTCTTCCGTCTGTATGCCACGCTTCTCAACCAAACGTGCATCTATAAAATTGTGTGTTTTACCTGTGTCAAGCAGTTTTATAACTTTCTGACCAGCTAGGAGTCCACGTAGCCTAAAGGAGCCATCTCTCTGAAGACTAGTTAGGTGTGCCTCCTGTAGTTTCTTTCCTTCATCATGTTCATTATCATTTTCAGAACTTTCATCATTTGAATGCTCCAAATCAGCTTGCTGGTTTGACAAATCAGATTGCTCTTCCCCTTCATAAAACCACTCCATCTGGTTACTTTTGGCTTTAGGAAAAAAAGGGCATACGTGTTTTTCATCATAAGGTGCCTTGCACCAAAAAAACAACTTTTTCTTGCGTAGATCATTCAATGACTCTCTGTCAAACGGTGGTGCATTACTTTTCCTAGGATCACGTGGATCTCTCTTCCTTTCAAAGGGTCTATCTCTATCAAAAGATCTATTCGGCCTTGAGTTTGGCATAGAACCTGAAGAGAACTTGCTATGAGGTGCTGCAAGCTCCATGCTGTGTGCCTTTCTCATTGCCTCCTGAAGGGTGGGAGGATCAAATGCCTTGACCCAACCTCTCATTGGCTCATAGAACCCCTCGGTGAATAGAATGACAAGTCTCCTCCGAAATACCTGTCACCATGACTGCAGTTCCTCTGAAACTCCCCAATGTAAGCATCCAAACTACCTGTCTGTCTGAGCTGTGCTAGCTCTCTAAAGTAAAGTTCTGGATCCTTCTTATCAAATCGCTCAATGAGCCTTTTCATGAACTCCTGGTAAGTAGTAACCTGGTGATGACCCAATGTGTACATGCCGTGATGCCACCAATCGTGCGCCAATCCATCAAGGTGTAGTGTGGCAAATTTAATGGCCTTGTCCTCCTGCATAGGTCTCAAAGATAGGTAATTGTCTAACTTTTGTACCCAAGACCTCGCTGAATTCTTATCCGAGCCATCAAAATAAGGCAAGACAATCTTGCTCACTGCATGCTAAAGATCTTTGTTCACCTGTGGTGGTTGCTGGTACTGGTGAGCTTTGCGCTCAAATCTACCTCCACCTCTGGGCTTATGCACACCCATAAACTCATGAAATGACAATGACTGCCTAATCTCAGGAGCCAGAGTCGAATACTCTCCAAACAATCTGGTCACGTCTGCTACTGAAGTACCATGTTATGGCTGAAACTCTGTATGGTGACCCTGTTGTTCCGCCTCCAAAGTCGGTGGTGCCTCTCTACTAATAAAGGTAGGTTGTTTAGGCCTACGCTCGTGAACAACCGGTGACGGTTGTGGTCGTGTAGACATCTATGGCTGGTCTATGCCTCCCAAACCACTAGACTGCCCTATTTGAATATAATGTTGGTGAGACGGAGTATACTGTCTCATGGTACCTATCAGCTGCGACATCATGTCCATCATGTTGTCATGTCTACTCCTGTATTTTGCCTCAGTCATCTCAGCATTTTCTTTCTCTTTCCCTGAATCTCTAGGAATCTCTTGATCTACCATGAGTGTAGTCACACTGTTTTCACTGCTACTAGAGCTAGACCTGTGAAAGCAAAGAATCCTTAATATTGTCTCACCTTCTGGAATGGGTGGACTTGTCCAATCCTCAACTCTACCTGTTCCACTACCCTTACTGTAGAAAATAATGTCTCTACTCATGTAAAAGCATCTAAAAAGAAAACTTTAAACTTAAAAAGCACAGGCTGGCAGGACTTATGTGCTCTTATACCACTGTAAGAGACCAGGTGTCTCTCAACCCAATCACTGACTGAAACTATTATGTTTTTGTTTGTTTTCTGAATTTTTGATTTTTTTTGTGGTTTCTGCAACAATAATGAAATTGCGATTTTGAGAAATAAATACAGATAAATTCATAAATAAATAGCAATGCATTAAATAATTCCCAGAGCAATGGCAGATGGATTTATTATCATTATTGAACAATTACAATGCTATTTAGGTACCAAATAAGTAGAAAGCAACTTTATTATTAAAGAACTTGGCTTTCAGCTTGCAGCCGCCTGGAGGAATGAAATAAAGGTACGGCTAGCTTGTTCAATGACATCCAAACTCGAAAAGTGTGCAAAGCCTTCAAAACCCGTTGGCATCAAACATAAAGGAACCAGCAGGAAAGAAAATTAGGCACATTCAGCTGGAGAGGAAAAGACGTCCCTGCTGCAGCAAAGTACAGCCCCTAACAGCAATGAAGAAGGTACGGCTGAAAAGAAAAAGGCCTGAAAACAACTAGAAATGATCCCCAATCAAGTCGCCTCTGGTAACTGGTGAAAGAACTCTTCTCAACTTATTCTGAATCGATCATAGTAAGCTCAAATGCAACCTCTGAATGAAGTCGCTTTGTTGACAAGCTTCAACTGGTATTGCACAGTCTCAGTATGCCTGATTCTGAAGAGGGAACGTTCTTCAAAACCTGTTGATCTATAGAAACCCTTGTTTCACAAACCCCAATGCTCTCAGAGAGAAAAAGACAAATTTGAATAATCATAACATAATGAGTTTGATTTGTCTTGGCAGTATATATAGCTCCTTTCATAAATTCGACCCAAGGCATCTTTTAATAATCATTTAAATAAATGATGAATTTCGCCCTTTTTAGACTTAGAACAAATATTTAATAAATGGCACCCCTTTTGATTAATAATTAAATGCTCATTTAATTATTATTTTAACCCCTCTTTTATAAAGTATTCAATACTTTATAATTTGCCACTTAATAATTTTAATATTTCATTAAAGTGACTTTATATTATAAAGTCAAATTAATAAACTTTTAATAAACATTAAATGCCCAAATAAACACTGTTTGCTCATCAGATTATCAAACTGGGTCGAAACTGAGCTGACCAACTGAACCAGGTGCCCTGTTATAAATAGCAACTCCTGCCTGCCTGACTTACTATAAATAGTAAAGTATCTGTAAATCACTTTGGAAATGTCTGTCAGGGCCCAAACCTAAATCAACTGAAGGAGTAATGTTCCCGAGCACATGATAACTGCCTCAAGTGATCCTCTACACACAACTGTCAGCCTATGAGGATCAGAATGATAGGCTAACCTTTGAACCAATTGCACTGTCTAGGAAGGGGACATTACATCTTGGCCTTGGTCACCCTCCATGCTAGATTATTATGCATCTTATTTCATGTTATTTGGTTGGGTTTTGAGCGAGTTATGACCAATTTAGTGAGGTTACAAGTTGCTGGTCTGTGCAATTTCAGTCACTGTTACAGTCATATCAGATTATGAGAAGTCATCTCTTGAGTGGGCTTGAGTCTAGGGACTCAAGGTTGAGTATGGGGGAGTTTCTTTACACTATTGCAGCTTTGAATGATTTCTAATCATGTATTCTTGACAGGCTCTCTTTCACATTGTAAGTTGAACAGTAGTACTGTCAGCAATTCTCCTCTCTTATTTAGCTCTTGTAATTCCCACGATTATGGAAGAGATTGGCCTCAATTCAGTCTATAGCTTTAGGTTTTCCTTTTTTTGCATCACCTGCTGAACAAGTGGAAGAGGCTGGCTTGCCGCCTATTTCTTTATTGTATTGCATTATTCATCATATTGTTGATCGGCTGAGCTGTCAACATACTCCCGCTGAATAAGTGGTCGAGTTGTCAATAATGTACTTTCTATTCCAATCCTCCCGCTGAATAAGTGGTAGAGTGATTGCATCTTCTTGCTATTACTTTCCAGCAATTTCAATTATGCTAATGATCCCCTTTCGAGTATGCTCTCAACCTTGCCCGCATTGGAATCTAGGTTGATCAGAGGAAAGGGTTCCTTTCAGTTGGTTTGAGATTTCATTAATGTTAACGGGTGAACTTGGTTGTGAAAAACTGAAAAAATTGCCCGATATATTTCAGCATCCCATTTCATAAAGGAATTAAAATATTAAAAAAGTCTTTTAAAACAAATTTCAAGTTGTACACCTAGGCCATGGTGCTTTTTGAATGACCTTTTACCCCCTTAACTTAAGTTTATAAATAACTTTATAAAGCAACTTAAATGACTAAATTAATCAATTATTAAACACTGCAACCATAGGCTCTCCAAAAATCAAGTAAGAAATAATATTGCTGCATACAAACTAGCTTGGGACCAACTCCCCCAAAGATGACTTACTATAAATAGCATTGCTAGAAATAGTAAGTGTATACCAAATGCCAGAATTGAACGAAACTGAAAACCACTGAAGAACATTGTGACCAACTGAAGATAGCAACATCATAAGCCGACCACTGCTAAAAATAGAAACCCCTCCAGAAACCCCAACATTGAACTCCAATGTTGGCAACTAAGTCCCCTAACCTCATCAACTAGCCTACAGAAACTCTGAAATAGGCTAATTGAACACTACACTGCTCAGGAGCGAGAAGGGGAAATTACAATCTTGGCTAAGGTTTTAGCCAATAAGTTGGTAAATATCCTCCCCAACTTCATTAGTATTACCTAGATTGGCTTTATAAAGGGCAGATATATTCTGGAAAACTTGTTAATCAATTGGAAGGCCATGATTTGGGCAAAACAGTCTTAATCAAAATGTGGCCATGTTTATTCCTAACTTTCAAAAGGCATATGATAGAGTAGAATGGGACTTCTTACTCATGGATTTCAAAGCATTTGGTTTTCATAGTAGCTTTTGCCACTTGGTTAGAACATTGATGAAGGATTTTATGGCCTCGATTGAAATAAATGGCTCTTTAACTAAAGAATTTAGTCTTGAAAGTTCAATAAGGAAAAGTTGCCCCCTTGCTCCTGCATTATTTTCTATTGCCTCAGATGCAATCTTCTACTTCCTAATAATCCTCTGCATCTCCTAGGGTTAAAGGAATCTCCCTCCCCAACAAGGAGGATCTATTAAATTTGCAATTTTCTGATGATACAACATCATTCCTAGAACTAGATGAGGAGAATATGGACTCCCTCATGGTGAAACTTAGAATATTTTGCGAAGCATCAGGTGCCAAGCTCTCAAATGCCAAATCCATAATGTTGGGGTGGCAGGATACCCCTCCAAATTCGTTTGCAAAGTATGAATTCTAATGGGGAGGCCCCTATAAGCAAGTGAGATACTTGGGAATACTGTTTTCTGTTAACCCATGTCTAAAGAACAAGTGGTTTTGGATTTAGGGAAGGATAGAGAACAAGCTGGATAAATGGAATAAACATTATCTTTTCTTAGCTGGAAGAGTATAAGTTTGCCAAAAGATCCTCTCCTCCTATAGTTTATACGATTCCTTTGTGTGGCTTTTTAGCAGCTACCAAGTGAATGGAATATAAAAAAAGACCAGACACTTCTTGTGGTTTGATGGTAAAGTTAAAAAAGCAACACTCACTAAAATGGGACTGGTGTTGTTTGGGTAAAGACAATGGGGGTTTGGGATTGAAAGACCTTAAAATGCATGACATGGCCCTTGCTGTCAAGTGGATCATTAAAGCCTTAGAAGGAAATGAGCCTTGGAAAGTCCTTATAAGAAACAATATCAAGCTAGCAGTCCCCAAACAAGCAAAATCATGGAAGCCGCTTTCAGTGACTTAGTAGCATGTACCTTTCCAGTAGTTTCTGCAGGTTATGTTGTTTCAAAAGCATTTGGAAAGCTTGGGAATCCGTCAAAGAAAATGTTGTTAATAAGAGTGTCATAGATAGTAATAGTAAAATCCTTGAAAATAGATCCATCTGGTGGAACCTTAAACACAAAAACAAGCCATTAGCCTTAATGCAAGGCTGTTCTGCCAAAAGTTGGGCTACCAAAGGCATTAAGTGGTTCAAAGATATACTGAATGAAGGGAAACTCAAAACATGGGCATCCTTAAGTAATGAGTTATATCTTCCTTCAAATTGGAGAACCTATTCTATGCTTAAAGATGCTTGTGCAGTTCTTCAGCTACCCAAAGAGTGCAGCAAGGAAAGTGATTGTTTTAAACAACTCAAATGAGCTGATGGCAATAATATACAAAAAGTAAACACAAAAACTGTTTATAAAACCTTAAATAACAAAATTTCAGTTTATGATTATCTTAACCAGATTTGGAACCTTACTCTATCTGATAAACAGTGCCAGAATATTTTTATGAGAAATTTGTCTAATATTATTGAGCCTAAGAAAGCTTGTTTTAAGTGGTTACTAATTCTTCAGAAATTATCTTATAAGCTTAACCATTCTGCTATTGATTTGTGCAGCACTTGTAGGCAGCCTGAGACTGTAAAACATATCTTTTTATTGCTTTTATGCAAAAGACATGCGGAATCTATTTGTCTTTGGTCTTAAAGGATGGAAAGGTAACATATACTGGACTGAAATTTTATTTGGAAATGTAAATAGATTAAATAAAGAATGCAACTTATTTTGGTTAATTCTTACTAATGAAATTCTATGGCAAATTTGGATTAAGAGGAATGAGGAAAAGCTTCAGGGTATCCAAAGATCGCTAAATGAGTTTTATAAAAAGTTCATATTTCCCAATGTTTCTATGAAGGTTACCATCACAATGGAAATCTTAAAGTACAAATTCTGAAAACTGCTAGAAGATGGTACAATCTGAATGAACACAAATGAGATAAGGTATGGGGCATACCTGGGCCTTCAACACAAAAGACAACATACCACTATTGAGAGAAATGGTAGAACTTCTGAAGAATTACAACAAAGAGTTAGAAGATAAGGGTAGAAAAAAAAGGACAGCACCCGGTTTCATATTAATGATCTGATTTTTCCATAGAAGTTGTCTGTTAACAATGAAGACTTGTCTAATATTGAGCCTCCAATTGGATGGGGGGATTGGGATGTCTATAGTGAAAGTAGGAATTTCTAAGTGTGGCATCTAGTAGTTAATACAGTTACTGTCATATATTTTGATATAATTAGCAATAGACACTTCATTATGCATGATGCATAAATATGTACTGTCATACATTTTGATGTAAACAACATTGAAGATACTTACATGATGCATAATGCATCAAGAGGATATGTATAATGTTTTTTGAACTATCTTTAATATAAAAATTAAAAAAATTAAAAATTGGGGGTCTAGATACCTCACTACATGAATAGTTTGACGATGTTGATTCTTATAATTTCAATTAATGATCTCCCAAACAAAATCAAATTTGTCTCTATCTCCCCTATGGTAGTTTTGAATGGCCTCCTTGGCCCTATTCATGGCCCAATAAATATATTCCTTTGGGTTTTACTCTCCATCCACCAAGCCCACAACCCTCACTAAAAGTTCCAACACCTATAAGCAAATTAAAGTTGCAATTAAAATAAATACTTTAATATTTTGAGATTAAAGAATTCAATTTGACATTCCAATTGAAGTTTGAAATTACCTTGATAATCTTCATAGCTCTCTTCACAAAGACATAAAATATTGTCTTTGCAAGCCTCTATCCATTAACTTTCTTTGAATACACTAAATCTAGCCATGCTTGACTCACAAACATTTGCTTCAAAGGTGTCAATAAATTATCAATATTCTACATCGTGGGGAAGTTAATTGCAAACCTTGTTTCACCCACTCACATAAACTCTTCCCTCTTGGTGAGGTCTGTGGTGAAGTTGAGAACTCAAGGGTTATTAAAAATTCAATTTGTAACATTTCTAGCTTTTTCCACAAATGATCTCATCCAATAAATTTATGCCCTCCAAAACAATTGACAGCACAAGGAGTCCAAAAAAGTGATGGATGCCTCTCCTAAAGCATTTCCTCTATTGCCAAGTATATTGTATTTTTATCAGTTACAACTTGCACCATACTTTTGATGCCCACTTCTAACACAATCTCCAATATTAGACTCAATTTTTTTGCATCCTTTACTTTACTCAAAGTGTCTATGGACTTTTCTTTTTGTATTAGAGATCGTAAAAAAAATAGGTACAATATAAAGTGATACATCACCATAGCCCATCAGCTAAAGACAAAATTTAGCATCAGATGTACAAAAAACCAAAATTAAGAGTCCATCGTAATAGTCATCTAGAGAGCTGAGCTATATAAACATACTAACTACATCACAGATAAAATATAGAACAATTATGACTAGATTGATACTTATCACACTCATAAGTGCCAACTAGAGGATCAGTTTCCTACTCAAGATCAGGATCTTTAACCACTGGTTCATATCTGAATTTGTCAGCAGACTTTTTCTTTATCTTTCTTAGGCATGCTGAAATATTCCAAGCCAATTTACACAGAAATTTTTGTACTTTTTTTTTTTACAATTTTAGAGTTTAGACAGTAATGTCCCCTTTTTGGGATAACCATAATTCTTGCCCTGATTTTTTAAAGATATCCTTTTATGATGGTTTAGTGTTCAAACTATATTCTTTTTCTCCTTTTCCTGATCGATCGTAAGATAAAAACATTCATAAATCTATTCATATTTTTATCAAATAATCACAATTACTTATAAGGCTCAATAATTGTTGCAACCATCATTATTGTATAGTCGTATTTTATATATATATATATATATATATATGCAATTACATACAATAATGTTGATGGAGCAAAACATATCAGAAATAATATAAGATAACTAGTAGCATGCATGATTCATTATTCCCAATGTCATCAATAAAGAATAGATAACATTAAATAAATAGCATCATGTATGAATTATTATTTAAACCTATGATGTATTTATCAACATCATTATTCAAATGTACAAACATTTATCTAACTAATTATTTAAATTCATAAAATACTTATCTCCTTATTGCTGGACAATTTCTGCAGATATCCCTACTTCTACCATTTGGTAGAACCTCTTTATTTTCAACCAGCAATGATATTTTCATAAGGTGTTGCTTTTTATATTAGATATATTTCATTTTCTTCCTTAGATCCGCCTCTTTCCTTTTCCTATTTATATTTTATTCATACATGCTCCTACGCCTCTCTTTAAATCCGTTTCTATTCACATCTCTCCTTCTATACTTATATTCCCAAATCTGCCTCTCCATATCTTTCACCTCCTTCTTTGATTTATCTCTTGTATCCTTAAGCCCTCTTAAAAGGTGGCATCTCTTTAAAAGGAGATGATCCTTGAGAGCTCGTCACCCTTGATAAGGGGATTGCTTAACTCATAATTATCCTTATGACTCCCATTCTTGCCTTTAACAACTAAGTTACCGGGTTTCGCTCCCAGGCTCAGGGTCCTGGTCCGGGTTCACTCCGGGTACCGGTCCTGGTCCGGTCCCTTTGTGGGTTCGACCAGGGTTTGGTATTTGGAGTCCTGGTTCGCCGGTGAAGAACCCGAACCTGAGAAGAACCCGGGCGAACCCAAGTCGAACCCACGCGTTTGGACGCCTAAAAAGCGTTTTTTTTTTGTTGCATTTTTTAATATATTTCTGCAGTTTGACTTTGACCCATGCCCAAGGGAACCCTAAAAGTGACCTCTAAAACACTTTAAACACCTAAACTACATCATTTTTATTCATTTGATTTGCAAACAAGCATTTTCATTCCAAGAGCCTGAGTTCTTATTTTTGCTTGCTGGGTTGATAAAAGGAGTTGAAGATTGATCATTGAAGCTTTTACAAATGATTGCACTGCCATTCCTACAGATTCGCAAGTGTTTATTGGCTGCCACAAAGATTGTTGAAGGATATTTTTGCAAAGAGGTAAGTTTTTCTCACTTTTTTTTGAGTTTTTTCATCCATTTTTTTGTTTTACATTTTACAAACCAGAAACTTTGTTTTATTTCATTTTATGATTTATATATGTTTTTCCTTTCCATTCTTCTATGAATGTATGCAAGATTCAAAAGAGCTAGGTTTTATAAATCAATATTTTGTTTTCATTCAAATTTTGAATGTGTTGTTTGCAAAACAAATTGCCATAGGAATCACAATGTCAATGGGTTCTACCTCCGGCTCCGTAGCTAAACCAAACTCAAAGTTCAAAACAAATCCTAATTCTCCTCTATGGAAGTATGTTGAGATGATAAAACAAATTCCAGGTGGTGGCGGTTATGTTTGGAAATGCAATGGGTGTGACATTACATATACTAGTTCATACCATAGGGTGAAAGCACATTTGTGTGGCATGAGTGGAAAAGGCATCACGTCTTGCCTTGGAAAAAAAGATGAACCTATTCTACCTGAGACAGTTGCAAAATACATTATGGAGCAAGACGCAGCAGATCAACGGGAAGCCCAAAAAGGAAATCACCCTTTGTTTAAAAAATAATCAAAGGGAATCCAGCCCCCATCCAATCCCAATATTGTGGTAGAAGACCACCTATTTATTGCCATTCCGGATCTTCAAGCTCGAAGTGCACAACCTATTGCAAACAAGAGATCAAAGGGGCCTTTGGAACTTGCATTTCAAAATGAGAGTAGAGCCCTTGCCGACCAATGTGTAGCAAGATGCCTATATGCCAATGGATTAGCTTTTAATGTTGTTCGTTCTCCATATTGGAAAGAGATGTTGAGAACGGTTAATGAAGCTCCAAAAGGTTACAAGGGCCCGGGTTATGAGAAGGTGTGTAGCACTTTATTGGAAAAGGAGGTTGAGTTGGTTGAAGATGCATTGAAGCCTATAAGAGATTCATGGGTTGAGACAGGTGTGTCCATTGTTTCGGATGGTTGGAAGGACTCAAAAAATCGGCCTTTGATTAATGTCATAGCGGTGTGCCCTAAAGGGGCAATGTTTTTGAAAGCCGTGGATTGTGAGGACCAAGTAACAGATGGAGAATTTATTGCTAGTATTCTCATTGCAGCCATTGAGCAAGTGGGAGCCCGCAATGTTGTTCAAATTGTAACGGACAACGCTAAGAATTGTAGAGCAGCAGGGTTGTTGGTTGAGGAAAATATTCACATATCTTTTGGACACCTTGTGCGGTCCATTCACTCAATCTTATGATGCAAAAGATTGGGAATAAAATTGCATGGATCAAAGAATTGTATGCTGAGGCTGAGGACATTCAGATGTTCGTCACCAACCACCACTTGTCTCAAAGCATCTTTAGATCATTTTCAAAATTGGAGCTATTGAAGGTAAGTGAAGTAATATTTACATTTGTCATTTTCTGATTTTCATAAGTTGATTGTGCATTCTAATTTAAATTCTTCTTTAAACTTTATTTTTAAAATCTAATTATTTTTTTTTATTTGCAATAGGTTGCAGAGACCCGCTTTGCCTCTAATACAATCGTCTTGAGACGACTTGTGAAAGTTAAAGAGGCACTTGCTAGCATGGTGATTAGCAACAATTGGTCTATATGGAGGCAAAGCGGCACTAAAAGAGCAACAAAAATTAAGAGCATGATATTAGATGACTCATGGTGAGATCGTGCGGAGTATCTCCTTAGTTTCACCGAGCCCATTTTGAGTATGATTCGCTATACTGACATGGACAAGCCATGCATTGGAGAAATATATGATGGTATAGACTCAATGCTTGAGAAGATCAAGTGCACCATAAATGCAAGAGAGCAAGACCCTGAAGAGACTTTCTTCAAAAAAGTGCAAACAATTGTTGAAGAAAGATGGAACAAAATGACAACTCCATTACACCTTCTTGCCTTTGCATTGACTCCAAAATACTACAGTAGTCAGCTTCTTTCACAGCCAGGAAAGCTTCCTCCATATAGAGATTTAGAAGTGGCTGAAGCGTACAAGGCAGCATTTATGAGACTCTTCCCTGACCAAGATTTGCAATCTGTAATCACGAATGAGTTCACTGATTTTGTGCACTCAAATCATCTAGATGTTGTAATGTTCCCCTTTTGGCAGTAATCCTATCAGTGGCTCATCAACCTATTCTGGAATCCTGTAGGCTCGTTGAGGTGTTTCAAAGGGTTCCAGTTTTGGAAGGATTGTGTTCATTCCTCATTATTTACTATTTATAGTAAATACTATTCTTGGCAGTTAGCAGTTGTCAGCCTTCAATTCATCACATCATTGAAAGCAGTTTTCAGTATTAAGCCTTGGCCTTTCGGAAATATTATTCTAATGGTTTTCTTCATTAATTGTGCAGTTGGTTCTAATTTGCAGTTAACCCCTTGGCCTAAGGAATGAACTTAAGTTATTTTAAAAAGGGGACTTTTAAGGGTGGTGCCACATGAAGGAGTTAAAAGGTTTTAATATTAATTCTTCATTATCTCAAAGTGGGGGCGTATTTTTGAAAAGTTATATTCTTTTTGGAAATTTGAAGAGACTTGGCTATTGGTGTACCTTCTTGGGGGACTTGAATAGTTTCCTATCTTCCTTTAAAAGTAAGGCTTGGCTCCAGCATTGAGACATCCATTATTTTGCTAAAGTTATGCTATCAAATGATTTATCATTTTCTACGTCGAGGAATGTTGACCTCCTAATTCTTCCTTCAATTTTGTGTTTGCAAGACAACACCTAGTTGAATTATTGTTGCTTCTCATCCAGACTAGCAGATTGTGTTTCAAGGTGTTTGGAGCTGTTTTCCATGTTTCAACAGGGGTGCCTATCTTCCAAATGATCTATGCTTTGATTTCACGCACATCGGAGGTACTTTGATTGAGTTGTGAGAAATTTACGAATTTTCTGTAGTTGTTGATATACATTTCCAGAATTACAGTTCGCAGATCAGAATTAAAAAAAATGGTTGTTTTCTATCTTTCCTCTTCTTTTCTTGTTATATTCTGATAGAGAGATAATGTATAACAAGGTGCTTGAATATTGGTAAAATTGGCATTGTAAAATTGCAGCCTTCTCTTTGTACAAGCTGCTAACAGTAGTACTGTTTTCAGTTTTATTATTGCTGCTCTATTTAATTAATTTCACACTAAGCACCCCTGGATGGTTTACCGCCAGTGTCGACAATTTGTTTGTAACCCCATTCATACCCACTTCAAGTGGAGAATTCCCACGTTTCAATGGATGCCTGCCGCAGCAGAAGAAGTTTAATGTTGTAATCTTTTCCCCCCACTGTTTGGTGGTAGAGTGGAAAATTCATTGGTTGGTTATCCGCCTTGTTGTTATTTCAATCCAGTAGTAGTACTCCACCATATGTTAGCACCTCGCCTGGAAAGGGATCTTGAGTGCACATCCTTGGTGTCGAGTTTAATATTTCTCTTTCAATAGAATCTTGTACTTGTTGATTTAGTAGATCCTAGGGATCCTCTGACCATATGCTCGCCCCTCCTCCTTAAGTGGTTTTAGGGCGCATTCTTGGTTAGAGTTCTTTAATGTACGTTTAGGTTATACTAACTTTAACGGGTGATTGATTCTATTGTAAATGTTTGGTTTAAAAATCAAAAAATTGAGAGAGAATATTTCAGATGATGATGCTTCTCGTGATAGGTTCTTAAAGGATGCTCATAGTTGGTGGTACTTCCATGGACAATACTTCCAAAATTCGCAGCCCCTTGCAATCAAAGTTTTATCACAAGTAAGTTTAATAAATTTTCATATTTTAGTTTTACTTTTAAAATTTAAAAGTTTCATAATTTCATTTATAATTTTAAATTTTTTAATTGTTTACTTTGTCTTCATAGGTTGCTAGTTCATCCGCATCTGAGAGGAATTGGAGCACATATTCTTTCATCCACTCAGTAAAGCACAATAAATTGCTCTCAAAAAGAGCGGAGAACTTAGTATATGTGCATTCCAACTTGCATCTCCTTTCACACAAACAACGTGACTACAAGGAAGGGGAGACGAAGTTGTGGGATATAGGGCCAGAGGATACTGACTTGGATGCTTCCACTTCCCACCATGTTGCATATGAGGAGTCCGATATCCAACAGGAGCATGGGCACAATACTAGTGCTAGTGACAGTGCCATTGGCACTACTTGTGATTCATCTAGTCTTCCTACTTCATCTAATGTCAATGTTGACAATGACTTTGATATAGATGATTTAGAGGATCCATTTGATGATTAAAACTTTAATAGTGTTGTAATATTGAACTTGAAGTTTGAAGTTTGAACGATGAATATTTATATTTATCATGCATGTTATCATTCAAGTTTATGGTGGTTTTGTTGTTTATATGATGTTATGTGATGTTCTAATCCTAATTCATGCTTCTAGATTGCATATATATATATATATATATATATATATATATATATATATATATATTTATTTTTATTTATTTTTACATGTTTTTCAGTTTTTGTACTAACGAACCCAAAACAAACCGAACCCACCCCCCAAAATATTTAGCCGAACCGGCGAACCGAACCCCCGAACCTGAACCCGAATCCAAACCGGCTACTTAGTTTAACAATCTTAACTCCTCTCTAAAATACTTTTTATTGCTGCTTTAATTAAATTCCCCCAATGTTGATTGCTGCCTTCTTTATTCCTGATCGCTACCACTATGGATCATGGCTCTTAAGGTATTGATTGATGTCTTTATTATATTATATTTGTATGATTAATATATGGTCTATTTGTTTTATTTCATATTTTATATTTTTCTATTTTAGTCAAATATAATATCTAATATTTTTATCTTGATGTTTATTTTTTGTATCCTTATTAAGGTATAATAAATTGGCAACATATTGTTATTTTATATTAAGGTATTTCAATCTTTGATATATTATATATTAATGATCATAATAGTTATATGTATATTTTGATAATTACGTTGTTATATTTGTATTTGTCAGAGTTGGCGGACTCTTCAGGACTCGCCGCGGACTCGGCGGACTCGGGAGTCCGTGGCTGAGCCGAGTCGACTCGCCACGGACTCGGGAGTCGAGTCCAGACGAGTCCTGGGTCGGGACTCCCGAGTCCGACCTCTGGACTCGGCCGAGTTATATGTATATTTTGATAATTACGTTGTTATATTTGTATTTGTCAGAGTTGGCGGACTCTTCAGGACTCGCCGCGGACTCGGCGGACTCGGGAGTCCGTGGCTGAGCCGAGTCGACTCGCCACGGACTCGGGAGTCGAGTCCAGACGAGTCCTGGGTCGGGACTCCCGAGTCCGACCTCTGGACTCGGCCGACTCGGACTCGGGAGTCCCGACCCAGGACTCTCGTCCGCGGCTGGGGCGTCAAACTGGGTTAAAACCCATACATTTTTTTAATTTTTTGTTATTTCTAACTTGAAGATTGGTGTTTTCAAGGTCTGCAAATTGGTTTTAGCTTGAAAGAAGGCAGGAGGAGGAACTAAAAAGATCAAAATAGAGCCAGGTAAGTGATCTAACATTTCTTTTTTTTTGTTTTTTTGCTTTCAAAATTTAAAAAAATCAAGAAAAATAAGGGGATATGCTGCCAAATTTTTTTTCTATTTTCCTTAATAGCCATTATAGCCTAATTCCTATTATTTCTAGCTTGGTTTTGCATTCTTTTTTTTTGCAAATAAATGAAACTTTGAATCACATTTTTTTGCTGATTTTTTTGCAAACCCTTGCTGATTTTTTTTTTTCCACGTTGAACTTGAAACAGCAATGTCGTCTTCAAATCCAAAGGGAATGAGAAAAGACCCTGCATGGAAGTATGGAATACCAGGAATCAAAAAAGGTGAAGTGACATGTACTGAATGTCAAAAATGGATGACAGGAGGAATAAACAGGTTAAAATACCACCTTGCAAGGATACCTGGGCAAAATGTGGAGGGATGCCCTAAAACTACTCCTGAGATTATTAGAGAGATAAAGGCCCTTCTTGCTGACTATGAGCTAAAAAAAGATGAAAGACAAAAAACAAAGAATGCCCTAGCATCAATGATGAGTGGATCCCCTTCTACACCAACTATGCCTCATGGTGCTACTGCTGCAAGTCCAAGTGTTCGTGCTCCACATTCATCTTTTGGTGAGAGTCCTGAGGGTTCCTATTCTACTGCTAGTGCTGGCCACGGTCCTTCATCAGGACCAAATTATTTTATTCCACGTAATGTTCCAGGAGCACAACCTTCACTTGAAGGTACCGGTTGGAATAAGGAAAAGCATCATGAAGCTAGGATGGCTGTTGCAAACTTTTGGTACTACAATAATCTACCTTTCAATGTTGCAAGCAGCCCATATTGGGAAGGTCTAGTGAACGCCCTTACAGTTGCAGGAAAGGGGTTTAAGACCCCATCAGCTAAAGATTTGAGTGGGCCATTGCTAGAGGAATCCGTAAAGAATACACGGCTTGTAGTTGATGAGCAAAAGAAATTTTGGCGAAGAAAAGGTTGCAGCATTTTATCTGATGGGTGGACAGATGGACGGAATAGAACTCTCTTGAACTTTTTAGTGGCCTCAAATGGTGGATTGGTGTTCCTAAAATCAATAGATGCCTCCCATGAAGTTAAAAATGCTGAGACTTTATGCAGTCTATTGGATGGGGTGGTCCAGGAGGTTGGAGTTGATAATGTTGTCCAAATTATCACGGACAACGCAGCTGCATATGTAGCTGCAGGTAGGCTACTTATGGAGAGGTATCCCACAATTGCATGGTCTCCATGTGCTGCACATTGCTTGGACCTATTGTTAGAGGATATTGGGAAGATTTCATGGGTCAAAAGAGTGGTTGAAGATGCAAAAAGTGTTACAAAATTTATCTACAACCATACTTGGGTGCTTTCTTTGATGAGGAAATTCACAAATGGCAAGGACCTTGTGCGACCTGGAGTGACACGATTTGCTAGCCACTTCCTCACATTGCAAAGCATTCTTGGTGCCATTGGTCATCTCAAGCAAATGTTTGTGTCCGATGCTTGGAAGGAGTCCTCATTTTCCAGTAGAGCTGAAGGGGAGAGGATTGTTACCATAGTTTTTGATGAGACATTCATCAAAAATGGAGAGGAGCTGATGGGGGTAAGTAGCAATCACACAAAAAAAATTATACATGATAATCTATTTGCTGTTTTTTATTTTTTGAGGGGTTAATTTTGTTATAATTTAACATTTGTTTTCATTTTTTTAGGTGACAGAGCCTTTGGTGAGGGTTCTTCGTATGGTGGATGGAGATGGCATGCCAATGGGTTTCATCTATGAGGCCATGGATAGGGCCAAAGAGGCCATATCACATTACTATGGCGGCAACAAAAAAAAATATGAAATCATATGGCGCATCATTGATCGGAGATGGACAAACCAACTCCACCAGCCGATTCATGCCTTTGCCTACTTCTTGAATCCGAAGTTCTACTTCTCGGACTCATTTAAGGCGGATGAGGAGGTCATGGACGGTGTTGTCACTTGCATTGATAGGATAGTGCCTGATAGTGAGCTGAGAAATAAGGTGCTTGATGAGTTGGAGGTGAGATTTGTTACATCTTATTTATGAATTTGCAATGTTGAGCCTTGACTATCTATGAATTTTCTATATTTGATTTACTTTTTCTTTTATCTATTCAAGGTCTACAAGGGTGCAGAGGGGAGACTCTTTTCCTCCCAACAAGCAATTGAAAGGAGAGGAAAACAACAACCAGGTAAAAATTGAAATTAGAAACTTGATTCTTACATATAGATTTTTACTTTATTCTTATTTCTTAATACTTATATTTTTTAAACATGTTTTTGTAGATCTATGGTGGGAGAACTATGGTGCTAGCACACCAAATCTTCAAAAGCTAGCCATACGTGTCTTGTCGCAGCCATGCAGTGCTTCTGGGTGTGAACGCAATTGGAGTTTATTTGAAAACATTCACACAAAGAAAAGAAACAGGTTGACTCAGCAGCGCCTAAATGATTTAGTTTTTGTTCGGTACAACCTTCGCCTTCGAACTAGGAAGGTGGAGGGTGTTTCACACGAGTCCATCGACTTGGATGACATTGATCCATATGGTGAATGGACTATTAATGAACAAAATGATGAGGCTGATGTCTTACTTACTGATGAGGATATTGCTGAATTAGAGAGAGCAGCAGCAGAAGAAGAAGAAGCAGCAAGATTGGATGCCATGGAGGACAACGAAGACACATTTGAATATCATTTTTCCCCTGCTCGATCTCCTAGTCCTCGTTTGCATACTACAACACGGGCACCTTCTAGTTCTAGGCCTCCAAAATTGAGTACCATTGGGAGGGGAAAGAGGAAGATGTAGATTATATGTGGTTGTTAATGTTTTCCTCTTTTTGACATGATTATATGTAAACATTTATAAACTTATGATGTTATACATTGAAAGTGAAACTAGGAGTATTTGATGACTATGAATGATTAAATTTCAATTATTGAGTGTTTGATGATCATATGATATGTGTAATCTTTGAATTATGAGTGTTTGATAATCAAATTAAGCTCTTATATTCTCTAAATGCATTAATTTGTTCTTGTTTTTTTTGTAAAACTACGGTTTTTTTTTTTGCCGAGTCCTTGCCGAGTCTTTTCCCGAGTCCGTCCCGAGTCCCGAGTCCGAGTCATATTTTTGGGCTGCCGAGTCCGCGGCGAGTCCGAGTTTTCCAACTATGGTATTTGTAATTATAATATTATCTTTGATAATTATAATTTTAATAGTTAGTGTTTTTCAGTATGTATTTCATTTATTTCAATTTTGATGCTTTATATCTCAATGCCCTAATTTTGGGGACATGACAGTCCTCCCCTCCCAAATTTGCTTGTCCTCAAGCAAAAACATCTTAGTTTCTTCTAGGATCTCTTCTTCTAATCTGTCACTAACGACACATAGGTTAGTCATGTTTATATATATAATTTAAATGAGAATGTCCTATAATGATTACTCTATTTGAATGCATATATCTATTAAAATATAAATATATACTTATCTTTGTGATGTGGACATCACAAGTTTCCTCCGCTTGATTTTGCTTGTCCTCAAGCAACTTGTAATCCTTTCCTTAACGCTCTCTTCTTTTGATATTTTTGTCCGGTATACTTGCCTTATCTTGGAAAAAGATTTGTAACGTTTTGTTACGCTTAATCTCTTTCCAAGCCTTTTGGGTACCTCATTTGTATGTATACCCATCCTTATAATCCTGGAAGAAGATTGTAACCTTGTTACTCTTAATCTCCTTCTAGGCCTTCTGGATACCTTTTTCTAAGTCTATCCAACCTTATAATCTTGGGAAGAAGATTGTAACCTTGTTATTCTTAATCTCTTTCCAAGCCTTCTGGATACCTTTTGCTAATCCTATCCAGCCTTATAATCCTAGAAAAAGATTGTGACATCTCTTACTACGCCTTTTGGATACCCTTTTCTTAAGAGTACCCAACCTAAAAAATCCCGCAAGCAAGCTTTTCACTTCGCCGGACTTATGGACACCCTATTTTGGTGTATCCATCCTTATTCATATTATCTTCAAGGGATGTTCATGTGCAATGGAAATAACTTATTTGGAATATATTACATACAATAGTCTATTTCTTGTTCTAGTCAAAGGCCATCATGTTTTGCCCTTCCTGAATTTGTTTATCTTTAAATGCCTTAATAGTTTCTTCTCTTTCCCATGTAGCATCTCCTTCAAGAAGTCCCTTCCACTTGATTAGAGATTCAGTAATGATCCCGTTCCTCAATTTCCTTTCTTTGGTGTCTAGGATAAATTTTGGCTCTAAGATAAGTTGTCCATCATCGTCTAGAGGAGGTAAATCAGGTAGCTCAAGCACACAAGCAAGTAGCTCAAGCAGGCAAACAGGCAACTCAAATACATAGGCAAGTAGCTCAAGTAGACAAGCAAGTAGCTCCAACAAGTAGGCAACTAGCTCAAGCAAGTAGCTCAAAAACGCAAGCAACCAGCTCAAGGATGCAAGCAACCAGCTCAAGAATGCAAGTAATCAGGTCAAGCAAGTAGGCAAGTAGCTTAAGTAGACAAGCAAGTAGCTCAAGCATACAAGCAACCAGCTCAAGCCAGTAGGCAACCAACTCAAGCATGTAAGCAAGTAGCTCAAGCAAGCAAGCAAGTAGCTCAAGCAAGTAGGCAACCAGCTCAAGCATGTAAGCAAGTAGCTCAAACAAGCAAGCAATTAGTTCAAGCAAGTAGGCAACCGGCTCAAGCAAGTAGGCAACCAACTCAAGCATATAAGAAAGTAGCTCAAACAAGCAAGCAACTAGCTCAAGTGCACTCAGGATGGCATAAAAGATGCTCCGATACCACTGTAATGTCCCCTTTTTGGGATAACCATAATTCTTGCCCTGATTTTTTTAAGATATCCTTTTATGATGGTTTACTGTTCAAACTATATTCTTTTTCTCCTTTTCCTGATTGATCATGGGATAAAAACATTCATAAATCTATTCATATTTCTATCAAATAATCACAATTACTTATAAGGCTCAATAATTGCTGCAAGCATCATTATTGTATAATCATATTTTATATATATATATATACAATTACATACAATAATGTTGATGGAGCAAAGCATATCAGCAATGTTATAAGATAACTAGTAGCATGCATGATTCATTATTCCCAATGTCATCAATAAAGAATAGATAACGTTAAATAAATAGCATCATGTATGAATTATTATTTAGACCTATGATGTATTTATCAACATCATTATTCAAATGTACAAACATTTATCTAACTTATTATTTAAATTCATAAAATACTTATCTCCTTATTGCTGGACAATTTCTGCAGATATCCCTATTTCTACCATTTGGTAGAACCTCTTTATTTTCAACCAGCAATGATATTTTCATAAGGTGTTGCTTTTTATATTAGATATATTTCCTTTTCTTCCTTAGATCCGCCTCTTTCCTCTTCCTATTTATATTTTATTCATACATGCTCCTACGCCTCTCTTTAAATCCGTTTCTATTCACATCTCTCCTTCTATACTTATATTCCCAAATCTGCCTCTCCATATCTTTCACCTCCTTCTTTCATTTATCTCTTGTATCCTTAAGCCCTCTTAAAAGGTGGCATCACTTTAAAAGGAAATGACCCTTGAGAGCTTGTCACCCTTGATAAGGGGATTGCTTAACTCATAATTATCCTTTTCACTCCCATTGTTGCCTTTAACAATCTTAACTCCTCTCTAAAATACTTTTTATCGCTGCTTTAATTAAATCCCCCCCAATGCTGATTGCTGCCTTCTTTATTCCTGATCGCTACCACTATGGATCGTGGCTCTTAAGGTATTGATTGTTGTCTTTATTATGTTCTATTTGTATGATGAATATATGGTCTATTTGTTTTATTTCATATTTTATATTTTTCTATTTTAGTCAAATATAATATCTATTATTTTTATCTTGATGTTTATTTTTGTATACTTATTCAGGTATAACAAATTGGCAACATATTGTTATTTTATATATTAAGGTATTTCAATCTTTGATATATTATATATTGATGATCATAATAGTTATATGTATATTTTGATAATTACGCTATTATATTTGTATTTGTAATTATAATATTATCTTTGACAATTATAATTTTAATAGTTAGTGTTTTCCAGTATGTATTTCATTTATTTTAATTTTGATGCTTTATATCTCAATGCCCTAATTTTGGGGACATGACACAAACATTTTGTCAAATAGGTTGCACTCAGCTATTCTTGAAGAGTCTCCACTCATTTGAAGAGTATGTAAATAATTCTCAGAACAAGAAATTTCCCATTTCATATAATGCAAGTAACATTGTTAATGCAAATACCAAACTCAATAAGATCATAGATAACCATCAGATATTAATTTTGTTTGCACAATACATAATTTTCAGTATAATGTTCAGAAACTATTTGAATAATATCTGCTAACCTGTAACAGACTTCCAGCTCCTATTCAATGCATTTTATGAAAATATTAACTTCCACAATAAATGTGGCTCCTCCAAATAACCTATTTGATATGGCTCATTATCAAATTCATTCAATAGATATTTAAAATGGCATAATCTCCCTTTGTTGTTGTGCTGACCAAGTCAAATGCTGAGATGGATATGTGATATCCACGTATGACCATATTTAATTTCATGAATTCCCTTTGGCATTGTAATCTCCTTAGGCAACACATGTACGACGCAGTCCCCTTGTCTCTAATAATTATTCAATGAATACACAAAGTTTGATATCTTTAGCACTGCCTAAGCATTTCGATTCCCCTTTAAATCGTACAACCCCACATAAATAGAGTACGGCTGTCATAAATACAGTGCGGCTGTAATATTAAAAGATAAAAGGATTAGGCAGAGTTGTGTGTAGCAAAATAAGCTATAGATATTAACTTAGACCACCTCAGAAAATAACTCCATATAATTATATATCACTGAAATTCATCTTGGGACAAGACTTCATGAATATCTAAATCTCCAATCGATAAGACCCAATGCGAAATCTGTGACTTTGCCTGTAACTAGCTAAGGTAGATCTCTCACTACCGAAACTGATAGCCCGTAAGGTTTCCATCCTAGGGTTTGTGCTCTATAAGCAGCTTCACAAAAATTCTCACTAGGAAAGATAATCAACATAATAGAAATGAGCTCCAAAATCCTCCTTTTTCAAAAACCTAAGGAACATTCTCGAAAACCTTTCAAATTCCCGCTTTACATGATTCATTGAGTCCCAATAATAAAGTGACTTTAATATTTCCTCTTTAATATTTCACTTGAGTCACTTTATGTTGCTTTATTAAATTAATTAAATAACAGTACCTTTAAAATGTACTTTATTGGCTAATATTAAATAATTAATTTTAACTATTTCCTTAGTGCTAAACTTTAGTCTATGGGAATAAAATAGGCTAAGTGGTCTCCTAGGCTACTCCTCGGAAGGGAACATTACACATGCTAATATTCTACTCCAACATATATTTCCTCTGTTTTTCCAGCCTCTCTTCAATTAATTTGCCTCAATCATGAGGCCAAATTTAGGCCCTCTTGACTTCCTTATTGCACACAAGGGTGAGACCTTCAAGAAGAATCAAGAGGCCGACTTTCCGAATCTCGAGAATCATAGATACCTGTATCACAATGCAAAGAAGTGTGAGCTCACTATGTGACTCAGTAAGCCATCTTCTCTTGCCCTATAAGACCTCTTCATTTCTGAATTTTCAAAAATGCCACAAGATATTATTAGTCAAGACTAAATTTTTTTTATTGAGATCTTTAGTAAAGCTATAGACTTAAACAAATAGGATATCATATCAAGAGAAACATATTTAGCAACCCACCCAATGTCCTCCCCAACAAAAGAAGACCATAATTTAAAAGCATAAATGCATTAAAAAAAAGTTGCTCAAAAGATTTAGCATTGTTACATAGACTTCAAGTTCTGAATGAAATACCTAGAGAGGTCAACTCTTTATTAACAAGAAGCTTTTTAAGAATAAGAAGCCATTTGAAATTTAAAAAAAATTGGCTCAACCACATAGGACCAGATATTTTTCAACATATAGGACCATTTCTCTTTAGATTAATTAAGACTCTAATTATTATTGACTCTACAAATGATTTCCCTCATGCTAGCAAGCATGTTATAGATTTTTCTAGTAGAAATATGTAATGTCTCCTTTTTAGCCAGTGTAAGAGTTTGGTGGATGGCTACTATCATCAGGTCCTTATAGGCTAATGATGGTGATTAGAGGGCCTTGTGTGGGAGTTATCTGGTTCTTAGATGGCAATTTATAGTGTTTTCTTCTCCAACTCTTGGGCATATTCAAAGGTGATCTTCGTCAAGGGTTTTAGGCTCCGTTATTCACACTTACTATTTTTAGTAAGTCAATTGGACGATTGGGGGCCAACCTTACTATTTATAGTAAGGCATCTAGATTAGCAGTTTGATTAGTGGGCTACCTTCTAGCGTTTACAAAATTAATTAATGTTGATTATTAAAGGAGTTATGATATTTTAATTATTATTAAAGTGAATACTTTAATAATAATTAATTATTAAAGTTGATATTATAATGACTTTATTTGACTTTATAATAAAGGCTTGTTTAATGATATAAAGTCAATTCATTAAAGTCATTATGTTGGGCGCCCACTTGAGTTATATTTATAAGGCAACAAAAAAAATACATTTTATTATATTAAATTGATTTAATTGCCTTGGGACTCGTGCTTTTCAAGAGGAGGTATAAAAGCTTTGTAAAAAGCACATCCAAGGATTCATTGATTATGTAACACTTGGTCAATTTGTTGCTTTTGCTGAGAAGAGGAGAAACAAGGGTTTCTTGCTGCAATCTAATCTTGGGGAGCGTATTTTCTCTCAGATTCAAGCATTCTACAAGTGTGAAATAACACCCAAGGTTCACTCATACAGGTGGCTTCAACCAGAGGTCACATTTGTGCAGATTGGAGTTGTTTTTATTCAGATTTTCAAAAGATAATTGCTCAGACCAGAAGTTTATATCAGCTTCCATCATTGTTTCTGCTAATGCACACTTTTCAAGGCACATGGGAGCTCATTTATGCTGGCGATACAATTTTTTAACCCAGCCGTACATACTCTATCCAAGGCGTGAGCTCTCTAGGGTGAATTGCTTGGGGTTTCAGCAAGTTTCCTTCATCAGTTTGGATAGCTAGAACTTGGCAACCATTGTGCATCAATTTTGAGGGGGAGAAACCAATATTTTGTGCAAGACATCCAAGACATGGGTTTTACCAACTGCTTTTATAAATATTTCAGATTCAAAATAATTCATGCTTTGGCCTCCCGGGTATGATGCTATGTAATTACTTGAGCATTGAATGAAATCTGAATTGATAGCTTATTGTATTGCTTCAGTATTACTTTATATTTGCATTAGTATACGTTGTATTTGTATTTCCTAGCAATCATCTCAAAAAATAAAAATAAAACCAAAGAAACTACAAAACCCAAACACAAACAGGTAGTCAAAATTCAATAGAAAATATCTTAGATCATGTGGGATATTTCAAAATATTATAGATTTCACATACTCGATGTCAAAGTCATATGCCTGAATTTTTGCTAACCCACTTTTGTTGTTGCTCATTCAAGTCCTACTCTAGAAAGTATTTCAAGTTATTATGGTCCGTTCTAACAAAAAAATTCCACCCACTAGATACTGCTTGATCTTTGCCAACGCATGCATCATGGCAAGCATTTCCTTATTCTATATGGAATATAGTCTCTCAACATCACAGAGCTTTCGGTTCTCACACATAATGGGGTGCCTATTTTGCATGAACATTACTCCAATTCCCTCACTTGAAGCATCACACTCTAAAACAAAAGGCTGAGAGAAATCAGGCAATTCCAAACAAGACAAGTGTTCATTACCTCCTTAAGTTTTTCAAACATGTGTTGAGCCTCCTCAATCCATTTGAAAGCTCCCTTCTTAGTGAGATTTATAAGAGGTTGCAATGTTCCCGACTATTTTCTTCGAGCATTGAATAATTGGTAATAATTTTTTTATGGGTCAATTAATTTTTATTTGGCTAGGTGGACTTCGGAATTAATTTTCCACAATTTATTATTAATTGTTGTGGAGCCAAAATATTTTTATAATTTTTCTATGAAGGTGGGTGGCCCCATTTGGGAATAAAGGAGGAAAAAATGTAATAAAATAATAATATATTATGTCCTTAAGTGGTGCACCCTAATGGGGAAAATAAGAAGGAAAAGATTTCAAATTTTAAAAAGGAAATTGGGTGCCCAAGGTGGGTTGACCTAGTTGGAGTAAAAAGACAAGTTTGATATAAATATGAAATGTCCCCCTTAGTTTTTTTGGTTTTTTTTTTAACACACAATATTGCACCCATTAAGGTTAGCTCAATAAACATAACCAACTGAAAGATAACCCTTCACTTTTTGATCACCAAGATCCCGATGCGAGCAAGGTGAGAGCATACAGTGCGAGGGGATCGCTAGAAGAAATCTGAAAATGAAGTACAATGTTGTTGGCAGCTAGCCGGCCATAAAGAAAGTAAATATTGGAAATGTAAACTGTAGGCAGATAACCGACCATAAGAGCTCGACCACTTATTCAACGGGAGCAGAAATACAAATAGAAATGTAAACAACTCAACCACTTATTCAGCAGGAGTGAAAGAACAAACTGAAATATAAAGAAACTTGACCACTTATTCAGTTGGAGTGAGATATACAAAATCTAAAGTGCAAAATAAGCTTTCATACAGTAATATTGTGATGATTTAACTCTCTAATCAGACTAGATGATTTGCAACATTCCTTATTACAAATATATGTAAACACAAAGGAAATATAGCAAATAACATAAATAATCAGGTCTAATACGAAAACACAGCAAACTAAAAATCAAACCAGGTAACAAAGAAATCACAAGAATGCTCACAACTTCACCAATACAGCTATGATCATCATCAAACTGGATGCAACTGAACAATATGAGCTAGGCGTCCATGATCCAGAAGATAGACACCACCAATCAACACCCAAGAGAATGGCACAAATCCCAATGCAAAGCTTTGATATGGTGTGACCTCCAAGAGAGGTCAACCTTGTCTAGAAAATCCCACACTTCATCAAATCTGAAATACTTGCCTAAGTTAATACATGGAGCCAATACCCAGATCCTAATAAAAATCTCACCGAGGGCAATGACCACAAACGTGCTTCAACCAAGCATAACCAACAACACCAAAAATCAAAAATATCACCAAACAAACCACTGTGAAGCTCAATCTGCAACCTCTGGACGAAGCAATCTCAATCAGCTATGTGTTATCTTTCAAACACGAAACCGATATTAGCTAGGAGGTATGCATTCCTCGAAGCAAGGGGTCTGAAATCATTTCAACAACACTTCGTTATGATAAGCAATGGATACCAAATGAAGGAGCAAAGCATTTTATTTATAGCACTTTTGAGAAGACCTTTCAAATTCCCTTTTCCCTCCAAAAAGGGATGCTGTAAATGTAATCAAATCTTTCCTAAATAGGATCCTACTGAATCTAAGAAAAAAACACTAAGGTCAGAAATTTTGTGTGAGAATTCTATGTCAAAAACAATTTCAAAATTTCTGTTCTTTATGCTAAATGTGTTGATTGCAGAACATTAATAAATTTCGATGTTTGCATATCAATTAAGGATCTGCAATTTATATGTTGGAGACCCGCCTCTAAGAGATGCGTCTCATGAGAGGACGTGTCCCTTTGAGCGCGCAAGTTCAAGAGAACCGACTAACATTTGGTTAGTCTTAACTAACACATAACCTTCAATGCATTTGGATGTATTCCGATTTATTTAAAATGCAGATTTTAAACATCTTTTATTATTTCGAATTTTATACATGCATTATAAATTCAATTTTACTTATTCCCAGAAATATAAATATGAAGAGCAATCTGATCTTATATAAATGAAGATGATGCTTATAGCAATCATCATTTATATCTGACCTAAGCTATCATTCATCAACACTCCCTCTTAGCTAGGGAAGATATTTCAAATCAAATAAGTAGAGATATCACCTTCACACGTGATATAGAAGATATATGTTTTACTCAATATTCTCAAGTCACATGACATTCTTCATAACACATCTTCATTATGGTATGTGCACTGACATCAAGTCACATGATGTCTACCATAATTCATGGCATATCCACGGATATAAATATCCACCATGATAATCTCTTAAGGATCACAATGATCTATAGATGACATCAAGTCCCATGATATCCATCAAAGTGTCCAAGAGATACTATCATGATATGTCCACAGATATCAAGTCACATGATATCTATCATGATAGTTTATCATTGTAAAGTCATCACTTTACAATGTCAAGTACAGGTGTTTCATTATTAGAAAGATCGTCATCTTTCAATAATGTACACAGGGGGAGTAGGCCCATAAGGTCATGGAGTCACACACATGACAAAAGAGTTTACACATTAAACATCTTTATGTATTAGTACAATTTATAAACAATTTGTATTTCAAACATAAATAGCAAATTACATTTCAACCATACCAAGTTTCTTCCTGAAGTGCTGTACCTTAATTCTGGAGAGAGGCTTGGTGAGAATGTCTGCAGTTTGATCATTTGTACTAATATACTCCAACTGGATCACTTTCCTTTCCACCATATCTCTTACATAATGATAGGGGATCTCAATGTGCTTAGATCTATCATGAAAGACAGGATTTATAGAGAGTTTGATGCAACTCTGATTATCACAATGAATAATTGTTACACCCCGATTGTATAGCTACTATTGCATAGGGCAATTGAGTGTAATGTTTGAATCTTTGTGATGAATAAAACATGTTTTTATCAAAATGAATAAGTTCTATTTAAATGTGTGCCTCATTTGGTTGATACTTCTATTGATGTTATGTTGCATGCATAGAATTAAATTATGAATATTCAAACTTAAGATGTTTTGTATACTGTTGATGTTATGAACAAGTAACTGCCGAGATCGTATGTCTATGGATGCAGGAACAGGAACTATTCCTCCAGGCGGAGGGGAGACATCACTCGGGAGAGGGGCTTGGTCGGGTAACCGGTAAAGATGATCAAGTTGAGCATACACACACTTCACTCAGGGTTTTGGGAACTGAGTCAGATTGAGTTGTCTTAATAAGTCATCCTTAGGCTTAGGAGTTTTGGATTACTTCTTTATGCTTTATGAGTGGTGTTACTTGTTGACTGACTTACTGTTCTGTGAGCCTTGAATGTGAAATGTGAACTGATAAGTGTGGAATAGACAGGATGTATATGCGTATACATGTACCACTCATATGTACGTAACAACATGTATGACATGTCGATACAGATGTATGATGGGCAATTATTATGCCATACACATGTGTCGACAAGGCATACATACGGATACGTATACATGGCTGGCACACCGATAAACATATGCACACTAGCTATAATGTTGTTATAATGTTATATTGATGCCTTGAATTTACAGTTAAACGTATATATACATGTTTGTACAAATGCGTGTATTAAGGGTACGTTGACTGGCCTGTAATACACGTATTTGGATAATTAGATACAAACATGTATAGATATATTTAAATGTAAATATTTGAATGTGTTTATATATATATTTAATATTATATTTAATATAAACGTTATTGTAGTTTTACCTGGAATAAAATATATAGATATATCCATAGTTGGAAAACTCGCCCCAAAAAAAAACTCGCCAAGCAAAAATTTGGAGAGTTTTTTAAAACTCAGAAACTTAAAAAATTAATTATATTTCATTAGAAACAATTTTTTTTGCAAAGCCAAGTTTTTTCAAAAAACTCGCGAGTTTTTCGAAAAACTCGGAAAAACTCGTCCTCGCGAGTTAAACTCAGAAAAACTCGCTTTTAAAAAAAACTCGCGAGTTTTTTGTGAGTCTGCCAACTATGGATATATCTATAGTAATATTTAAATATTATATAGATATATACATATATTTAAATACGGTAAATAAAACTATAATATGATATATATTTAATATAATGAAAAATATGAATATAATATCTTGTTTATATTTTAAATAAACATTACCTCGGAAATAATTAAATTTGACTTGTATAGTCATTTGGCAAATAAAATGCATTTACCATAGGAAAAGAAAGTATTTTCGACTTTCATAGTCCATTGAGGAAATACGTTTGAAATGTCATGAGAATTTAAATGGTAAATATTATAGTCTTTTGAAAGGTTTAAGCAAATACATTTTAAAAACCTTGGCTAAGTTAAAATCGCGGATTTCCTTATGCTGAAAATCATAGACAGTGTAATGGCCGAAATGGTGAAAATGATGAACCGCGCGCAGCTCCTCACGCCCATAGACCAGGTCGCATGTTGCAAAGTGCTACCATTTTGGGAAATGCGAAGGGAGGGGCGGAATAAAAGCCAGATGGCTGCGTTTTTACCTTGGACATTTTCTCTGCAAATTTCATCCGCCATTTTAGACGCCAGGCTGTAGGTGTCTTTCATTCTTATTTTGCCATGTGAAGTTTGAAATGTTATTCCTGGGAAAGGTCGAATCATCTCTAAATTTGCTGAGTAAGTATCAAATAGCTGCCACATTTCATTTTGAACTATTCAAAGGATAGTTCTATCATTTTACATACCCTCAATGGTGGAGTTTGTTGCAATTTCGGGTCTATAAATAGATGCCATCCATTCTTGTTTGGTATGACTTGAGCAATCCGAGTTTAGCATTTTCATTGAGTTTCTCTCATTGCCATACACGAATTTCCTATCTGTTTTTGCTTAAAAACGAATTCCTTGAGAGCCTTACTCTGTCATTGTTGTATTGCATTTGTTGAGAGCCATATTCTGTCATTACTATATTGCATTGGTTGAGAGCCATACTCTGTCATTACTGTATTGCATTTGTTAGAGCCATATTCTGTCATTGCTGAATGAGCATTTGTTTGAAAGACAATTTGCATATATTTCCTCACCATTCTGAGAGACTGGTATTTATATGCTGCAAGCATAAAATACAGAGCCAGTAATAGAAACCAGAATTGAGAGGAGTGACACTGAAGAAGGAGGAGAAGTAGCTGCAGACTGGAATCATCTACAGCAAGTAAACAGGCATGTGAAATGTATTAGATTAATTTGTATGTTAATTGATTTCATTAGAATTTTGCTTTGTAAAAGGAAGTAAAATAGGAAAACACTAGAAGAAATCCTGTTGGAATAGAATAGCTTGTTGTTATGAAATAACTTGGAAAAGCTTGATTGTGAAAGGTGAAAGGAATGTTGGTTTGTGAAAAGGATAGCTCGTTATTAAGAAATACTTAATTTCTTTGTGAAAGCTTGTTTTAAGTAAATAGATTGATTTCATTAGAATTGTTAAATTCTTGGGATAGACTTGTTTATAAAAACGAAAACTCGTTTATAAGGGGGATAGCCTGTTTATACCTTGTTATGGAAGAATAGAAAGTCCATGTTATAAAGGGAATGCTTGAAATGAATTTACTTGAATACTGCTTGAATTCCTTATATAAAGGAAAAGAGGAACTAGTTATTAAATACTAGGTCGAGGGCGGAACCAGTACCAAGGTAGTCTAAACCTTTAAAGTTAATAGGTTAACTAGGAAAAGCTGTGTACCCCATGGATAAAGGATTCCATGTTAGGAGTTACTCGAGGGACCCTTGTTGACTGTATTCCAATTCCTGATTAAGTAGATGATGTAGGAAGTTTGGGATGATTGATAATTCAGTGAAGCACTTGAACCTATATTTGTTGTCTTGGATTAGATTGAAGTAGGATAGTCTGGTATGATTGACAATCCAATGAAGGACTTAGCCTACGCGTAGTGTAAGATAGCCTTAAGTCAAATCGGCCCTGAGTAGTGTATATGATAGATGACCTTCATTCGAAGTACTAAATGTGAATACTTTGGCCAAAGTAGTGGAAGGTACGATATCCACTTAGATGTGAGATAATTGAAACTACACTGTTAGTTCATTGTGATCCATCATGCTAGTTCGGGATTGTGAAATAGCAAGTTCTAGATGTATAAGACACAACACTATGCTCAGTTGGGTTGTCGCAGCTCGTTACTTTACCAATCTCTTCGTTCGAAGGGAGGGCCATCTATCAAATGATAGATGTGCAGGGGACCGCATTAACAGTCCATGGTTGGCGGAAAAGCGCCTGAGTGATGTTTCTCCTCCACAGCAGGCGACAAATACACCAAGATTTGAAAGGAAGGGAACCTGGACCGTATTACTACTATTTGTGCAAAAGCTTATGAGCTATGTATGTAAATGTTTTACTTTTGTACTCTGATTTATATTTACAATGAAAATGGAATTCATGTGGAAATATATATTGTAACTTGCATGTAATTATCACTAAAGAAAGGAAGAATTTTATTGCAATGTCTTTGTTACTTGTTACATTTATATGTTTGAAGTGAAATGTTAGAAAAAAATTAATTACCCAAGGATAGGGTCGTTACAATAATTGTAGGATTCAAGGGCTCACCAAAGAGTCCCACAAGCAATTTCCGAAGCCAAACTGCTTCTCTTGCTCCCATTGAGGCCGCAATGTATTCAGCTTCTGTTGAGCTCTGTGCAACTGAAGATTGTTTTCTGCAAATCCAGGAGATCATAGCCGATCCTAAACTGAAGCAACATCCTGATATGCTTTTCTGATCGGTTACACTTCCAGCCCAATCTAAATCAGAGTACCCATGAAGATCTAGTTGATCATTTTTGTAAAGAAGACCATATCGAATAGAGCCTTGAAGATATCTCAAAATATGTTTCACAACCATTAAGTGAATTTCCTTTGGCTCACACATGAACTGGCTGAGAACATTCACTGCATAGCAAATATCAGGTCTGGTGTTAACCAGATACATCAAGGATTCAATCATCTGTCTATAAAGGGTTGAATCTACACACTTGGATTTTGTTGCTGCTTCTTTCAATTTGTGAAGGTTGGTTTCCATAGGTGTAGACATCGGTCTACAGTCCAACATTCCAATTCTTTTCAGAATATCAATAGTATACTTCCCTTGGTTTAGTATAATTCCCTCTGATTTTTGCCATACTTCTAAACCTAGGAAGTAGCGTAGAATGCCCAACTCTTTCATGTCAAATTCAAAAATTAGATCCTGCTTTCCTTGAGCAATGAGGTGATCTTCTCCTATCATCAGTAGGTCATCAACATATAAAATAATTATAAGCATATCACCTTTGATTACTTTGAAGTAGAGATTGGAGTCGGCATCATTCTTGGAAAATCCTAGTCCCAAGAGATAGCTGTCAATTCTTTCATACCAGACCCTGGGAGCTTGTTTAAGTCCATAGAGGGCTTTCTTCAGTCTGCATACATGTGAGTCAGGTTTATGTATGACAAAGCCTTCAGGTTGTTCCAGATAGACTTCCTCTTCAATGGTTCCATTCAGGAAAGCGGTTTTCACATCCATTGGATGGATCTTCCAGCCTTTAGCTGCTGCAATGCCTAACACTGCTCTCACTGATGTGTAATGGGCAACAAGTGCAAATGTTTCTTCATAATCAATGCCTTCCTTTTGAGAAAAACCTCTTGCCACAAAATGTGCTTTATGTTTTTCTATACTGCCATCAGCAACATGCTTGATTTTGAAGAGCCATTTGGAAGAGACAACAGATTTCTCTTTCGGTCTAGGTACTATATCCCATACATCATTCTTTAGAATAGACTGATATTCTTTCGTCATTACATCCTTCCATGCTTGGTGTCGGAAAGCTTCTGTAACACTGACAGGTTCTGAGTTTAGGATGTTGTCCATTAGAGCAACATAACTAGAGAAATGTTTGGGTCTTTTACTCTCCCTGAACGTTCCTTTGGGTGTTGCATGATCCTCGGCTTCTTCATCATCGTTCTGGCCCAAAGTGGTCTCTTATTGCCGTTGTCATTTGTATTCTCATATGAAGTAGAAGGAAGTTCATGTGGCATTTCCTCTGGATGCTCCCTCTGAATCTCAGGAACAGGTTCCATTTCAGGTACTCTAGGGGAATAGGTTTTTGTCTCACTAGAACTTCTTGCCCTCTTGAATGCAATGTCTTCTTCAAAGATGACATCTCTGCTCAATTCAATTTGTTTCTGCCCAAGTATGAATATCCTGTAGGCTTTGGAGGTTTTACTATAACCCACAAATACTCCCTTCTTTCCAGAAGGTTCTAGTTTGAATCTCTTCTCTTTGGGCACATGAATATAGACAAGACAGCCAAAAATCCTAAAATGACTAATGTCAGGTTTTATGCCGGTAAAGGCTTCTTCAGGAGTTTTGTTATCAAGATGAGAATGAGCACATCTGTTCTGAATATAGACAGCAGTCCTAGAGGCTTCTTCCCAGAAAGAAGTTTCAATGTTTTGGTCCAACAACATTGCCTTAGCAGCTTCTACAATGGTTCTATTTTTCCTTTCAACAACCCCATTCTATTGAGGGTTGTAGGCAACTGTGAACTCCTTCTTAATTCCAGCACTTATGCAGAATTCCTTAAAAATTTCAAAGGTGTATTCTTTCCCATTGTCTGTCCTTAAGGTTTTTATTTTCTTTCCGGAGAATTTTTCAATGAGGGCTTTAAACTCTTTGAACCTTTTCAGGATTTCTATTGACTCTTTACACTTAAGGAAATAGATCCAGGTTTTCCTAGAGAAGACATCTACAAATATGACATAGTATAGAAATCCTGCTTTAGAGGGTACAGACATGGGTCCACATAAGTCAGAGTGAACCAGGTCTAACACATTTAGGGTTTTGCTCAAACTATTGGGAAAGGACCCCTTTGTATTCTTTCCTAAGGCACAACCTTTGAAAGTTCCTTCATGAGATGGTTTTAACTTAGGTAAGCCTGTTACAAGGTTTTCTACAGAAGGTAGGGCACGGAAATGAAGGTGTCCTAATCTTCTATGCCAAATCTGATTTGAATCAAAGGTGTCAAGGGTAAGGACTTGTTTAACTTCAATGCATAGTTTGTAAAGGTACCCTTGTCTTAACCCTATGGTTTGGGCTTTCTTGATTGTTGAGTTCTTAGGCCATGCTAAAACTTTCCCATCCATAAAGGTAACTCTATATCCATTGTCTTCAAGGGCAGAGATGGATATTAGATTCCTCTTAATTCCAAGTACAAATAAGACTCCAGTAAGTTGAAGAGAAAGACCGGATTTCAGTTTGATGGAGCAAGTTCCAACCCCTTTTACAGTGTGTGCAGAATCATCCCCAATGGTTACTACTTCATCAGAATTTTCAGTCATAGTGTCTAGGTGTTCTCTAAATCCTATGATGTGTCTAGAAGAACCACTATCAATTACCCAATTGTGGGTGTTGTTAGATATTTGACTAGATAAGGCTGAATAGAACACAAAGTTCTTAGATTCATGGTCTGAATTTGTCTTTCCTACTTTGGCAAAAGATGCTTGTTGCTTTGATCTGTCAGGGCACTTCATTGCATAGTGGTCATATTGATCACATCTAAAGCATTGTACTTGAGAGTTTTCTTTCTTCTTAGAAGATCCCTTTCCATTGGGATTTCTCTTTCTTTTAAAAGATCCTTCTTGTAGGAGTTTTTCTTGCTCATTTTATTAGACGTTGTGTTGAGTACATGAATGTCTTCATCTATGTTCTTCTGTTTATTTTCTTTAGTGGAGAGTCTTGTTTCCTCTTGAAGGCAGTCAATTCTTAACCTATCAAACTTGGGGAGTTTAGATCTCGCACTTATTCCTTGAACAAATGACTCCCATGCGTTAGGTAGGCCTCCTAGTGCAATTAGGGTTAACTCTTTGCTATCAATCTAATATCCAATTGTGGATAATTGATCCCTTAGTTCAATGATCCTCATGAAGTATGCATTAATTGACTCTCCTTTGTTTATTTAAGCATTGTTGATTTGTCTCTTTAATGCAAGAGTCCTACTAGTGTTGTTGATCTCATAGGTACTCTCAAGAGATTTGAACATATGATATGCAGTTTCATGTTTTGCTAGGATGGGCACAATATGATCCCTAACTGCATCTACTAGGATTTTCATGGCTTTTTCATTGTTTTCAATCCACCGAGTTTTCTCAGGATCAGCCTCTGGTTCCTTCTTATTTTCTCTCACAAGTGAGTCTAGCTTATTCTCTTTAAGGATCATCATGATTCTAAATTTCCATGATGTGAAATTGCCTGCTCCTGCAAGACGATCTTCAAATCTGATCACACTTGACATTATGAAGAATGTGATGTGAATTCGATTTTGGAAAATACGAATTTTTCTAGAGCAAATTTTAGATTTGATTTGGATTCACACAACTTGGCTCTGATACCATGTAAATGTAATCAAATCTTTCCTAAATAGGATCCTACTGAATCTAAGAAAACACTAAGGTCAGAAATTCTGTGTGAGAATTCTATGTCAAAAACAATTTCCAGATTTCTATTCTTTATGCTAAATGCGCTGATTGCAGAACACTAATAAATTTCAATGTTTGCACATCAATTAAGGATCTACCAATTATATGTTGGAGACCTGCCTCTAAGAGACGCGTCTCATGAGAGGACGTATCTCCACAAGTGGAGACACGTCCACTCATAGGATGTGTCCCTTTGAGCGCGCGGGTTCAAGAGAACCAACTAACATTTGGTTAGTCTTAACTAACACATAACCTTCAATACATTTGGATGTATTCCGATTTATTTAAAATGCAGATTTTAAACATCTTTTATTATTTCGAATTTTATACATGCATTATAAATTCGATTTTACTTATTTCCAGAAATATAAATATGAAGAGCAATCTGATCTTATATAAATGAAGATGATGCTTATAGCAATCATCATTTATATCTGACCTAAGCTATCATTCATCAACAATGCCCAATTAAAGAATACAAATTAATATTTTAAAAACACCTTTTACCTCTTCTCCCTAAGGGTCTAAAATAACTTAGGCAAGTATTAACACTTTTAAATATTTAATTTTCTCCATATGAGGTGTCCAAGCCCAAAGGCCCACTTTTTAAACAACTTGAAGTTATTCATCTAGGCATGGGGACCCAAATTGATATTAAAATATAAAATGACATAAATTATCAAACTTGCCAAAAGGGCTCCAAAAGTGCCAAAGACCAAACTGCCAATAGAGCTCTGCCAGAAATAGAAACTGAATTGAATTGCTGCCAAGAATAGCACTGCCAGAAATAGTACTTACTAAAAATAGCATATTGCTAAAAATCGTGACTCCAAAATCTTTTTAATTACAAACCGGGCAGCCGTTGCAACTTACTAAAAATAGTAAGTCCAGAAAAGACACCTGATGCAGATGCATGTTACACCATTTTGAAGCTCTCTGAAAACCCAGAAAGACTCAAAACCAATTTGCCAAACAACTGCATGCAAACCCCTACAAGCACAAAAGAAACCTCCAGGCAACAGGAAACCCTAATTTCCATTTCCGACTAGCCTACGAGCCTTCAAGATAGGTCGATAGTCATGAGAAAAGACTACTGCCTTTATAAACAATATTCATCTTAGACCATAAAAGAAGTCACTGCCTTTCCAAAGAGGCTCTTTACCCCCTATTTTATCATATTTATGTTTGATCATATTGAAGTCACCTCCTATGATCCAATGGATCTTCCAAAGGGATTAATACATCCAATCCCAAAGCTCGCATATTTCTCTATAATCATTAGAAGCATACACAAAGTAGATGCCACACTTAATATTGTTCTTCTCCATAATGACCCAAATCACCCTATAATATAGTGAAGAGCTACTCTTAACCATACAATTCTTCCACCTAAAACTAGTTAGAATATAAGCTCCCTCCTTGCCTTTTTCATGATTAGCAGAGAAAGCTACAAAAAATTTCCCAAAAGAATTTAAAATAGCTTCCAACTAAAACCCCACATCTTTAGTCTCTTGTAAATAGAGGACATCCATATTGGGTTTACTATTGTAGAAACTTTTGAGGATATATTTTTTGTCGAAGGTATTCAAACCTCTAACATTCCAACTGAAATAGTTATCATTATTTATGAGAGGAAGGGGATAACAATTGCTTTTGATTCTTATATAATTTGTCAAAGCATTTTGGAAGCTTTTCTTCCTTACCTTTTTATTATTTCTTTGGCCATTAGCTTGAAGATCATTTTGTTTTGTTTTCTTCTTCTCTTCATTAGAAAAACCTTCATTGAAAAAGAGAGGGTTAATACAATCTAGAACAACATTTTTCCTCTTATAGTTATCCATTAATACCAAAGTAGTTTGTTCTATTAGAGGCACATTTTTAGTTTTTAGCAACATTTGGGGGGTTTTATCCAATTTTAACTTTTTATAATTGTTTATAATGCCAATTGTTGAGCATTCTTATTTTCCTTAACCCCTAATGATTTAATCTCATCATATTTCACTTTATTCTTTTTAGCGGTCTCTTTTGCAAGAATCACAATGTATTCCTCTTCCAAAGGAGAACTCCTAACACAAGGCTCACTATTATTGGACTTTGCATATTTTAAGGTTCCATTTCAATATGGTTAGAATAATTAATATTCTCTTCTCTCAAATCATGTTCCGTTATATCAATTATCTCTTCTTCAACTGTAGTTTGGTTTTCCATATTACTGAGCATCCCATTTTTCTCTTGTCCCAAATCAACACTACTACCTTCATTCCTTGTAGGTCTAATGGGGATTTTAGGAATTTTAGAAAGGTATAACAATCCTTTCTAAGATTCCCATTTATTTTGCACAAAAAACATGCATTTAGATCACCCAACTATTCAATTTCACAAATTATCATTCTATCCTCAAACTGAATGTTTAAAGCTTCAATAATTTCCACCTCCAGTGACAGGGTAATTAAAACTCTCGCATTTAAATGTGAATGGGTGACCCTTGTTTCTTCAACAAGATGACTTCCACTAATAGTTTAAGAATGTGTGAAATAAATTTTCATAGTTGGGGAGCAATTTTTGTTTGTTATAACCATCTTCGTCTTGACCTAGCAACAATTTCTTTTGGTTGACATTCCACAAACCATGGAATAACCTTGAAAACCAATTGACCCAAGTTCCAAAATTCTTTCTTTACAACTTTGTTCTACATATTGTGAGATTTAAAGAAAATAACAAATAAAACTTTTTGAATCATTCTACAAAAGCTCACATAAATACCCATTTTCTTTCTCCATACATTAGTTAACTAGCTATCAAAAAGCTTTCTACAAGGCAAAAAAAATTTATCCAAACAATCAAAAAAGACGGCAATATTCTTTAACCCAACTTCTTTACTTTTAACTGCATGAACCATTTTTTAAGGAGAAATGGAGAGAACCTTAGGGAGAGAAGATGCCTTACCATTGTTTCCTCCTCTTGAATCCTCTCCCTTGATGTAGTCATCCCCTTTAGGTCTACATCCATATCCACTTCCATATTTGCAACTGTCATCCTTTTCCACCACCTCAAAGAAGGTTGAGCCCAAAACCACCACCTCCTTACCATCCAAAACGTCTCTGTAGGATCATTTCTCTACAACAATATTACCATCTCTTGAAGATTTGGCATCTTCATTGCTATTAACTTCCATCAAGCCTTCCATATTAACTTCTTGCGTACTCATAACACCACCAAACTCACTAACACAAGGGAAATGAAAACTCTCTTTAATACAAAACTATGGCTTCTTATGAAAAGCCAACTAACCACCGCCAAACTAACTATTGACTAGAAGTCCACTGACCCCATTAAACTAGTGGGTAAACACCATATACAACCAAGGTGGAAAATAAATTTGAATTTAACCAAGATTATTATTAAAATTCAAAATAAGCAAATTCCACAAAAACAATATAAAAATGATTCCCACCCAACAAACCTTATGCATCCTGCAAACTTAGAAAGACGGAGAACAAAGAGGCAACCAAGTGCAACAAAAAATACTAAACACCCTAGTGCAAGCTCAAAAACATCTAGGAGCAACAATGGAGGATAATTGTTTGTCTACCTCCCACTCTTACAGTTCCCAACTTCTATTTTTATGTATGGCTATGGACTTCAAAAGAAACATTTCACCATTCAAAGTTGCTAGAAAGTTGATGGAGGTGTGGTTCTTTTGATTCGTCCACCCAATTGAGAGTATAGTGAATCCAAACTTGCACCACTACTTCCTTTGTTCTTCCAAAATTTATGTTTTATCTATGACAATATTTTGGAGCTGCTACCCACATATGAAAATGGGAAGAGTGCCTTGTAAGTTTTTCCAACAACTATGGAGTTCATGATTAGATACTCGCAATATGGGCTCTTTGCCATGTTGAAAGGAAGTTTGTTGTAAATTGTAATACAAAAAATTAACACAAGCCTTATTTGCTTCTTGGTGCATCTTCTTCTTCCATGTTGTATCTTGAAGTGAAGGTTGTGCTCCAACTATATTTTGAGGTGCAAAAAGCTTGTGAGTGGGCTTGCTTGAGTTAGATGTGTCAAGAATGTGTGGAACACAACTCGAGCCCAATATTTCTAACATTTCCACCTCTAGTTTTTCTAGCAAGTTGAGATTAATGGTTGCTACTATGGTTGTGTTTGCCCTCATCCTCTCTAATTTCTTTTAATCCAACAATGGAAGAGTTGCCTATATCTCTCATTGTGCCTCATCCATGGTGTTGAAATACAATCTAACATCATGGGTAATAATGTATGAAGTATGGTACTTGAGATGATTAACGCCTCCATGAACTCTCTTCCCACATAAATTGCAAAAATAGTCCCTACGACTGATCCAAGTGTGTTATGTTTCCGGGCCATGTTTAGTGGTCAACTTCCATTCTGAATATTGATGCCATTGTATACTAACCTAACATTCATAAAATAAAAAAATATTTTTTATTGCAACATGTATAAATATAAGAAAATAGCATTTAAAATTTAACAAAAGTGCTTTCAACCTAAAAGGCCCAAAACATTGAATAAAATTAATATAAAATGCATTTTCCAACATAGTTGAACAGCAATAGAATGAAGTTATTTAGGAAAAATAACATTTATTCTTTTACCCTCAACCCTAGCTAAAAGAATCCGCAATTTAAATGATAGCTAAATCAGCATTGAAATTTATGCTAATTGAATTCACTATATTCAAGACATGTTTGAAAGCATAAATCCAACATTTAGAAAGATGCTACATTCTTGCAATGTTTCAAAACAAAAGAGAAAAAATCTGACCTAGAATGCAAAAATTGCATAAATTTGCATCTCAAATCTGCTTCAAACTTGCTCAAATTCATTCAAGCAAACTTGCAAATGCAATGTCAAAAATGGCAACAATGAATTTGCTTACAAAGACGAAAATATACAGATTGTAGCATTTTTCCTGTGTTTTTCTGCTGCTTATATTAGGGAAACACATCCTACAAGTTCAATGGCAGACTCCTTGAGTGCTTGCAGTGAGTCTACACACTGGACTTCTCGAAACTCACTCTAGCCAATACAAGAGTTCAATTGGGAGTCCCTCATTTTAGGTTTTTTTCTCATGAGTACTCACCAATTCAACAAGTACTAGCCAAGTTTGTAATCCATGTTTGTAACCACCATGTAATCCTACTAATTGTAATTTTTCATGCACATTTTTGAAAAAGTAAAGACTTTTATTTAGAAGAGAAACACGAAATCTTATAATTAAACTGAAGAGAAAACCTCTTAAAATTTGTATACCTTAAAAAAACATTTCCGCTCTTGAGCACTCCTTACTAGATTGCTCCAATGTGCATCTTGCATCAAAGTTGAGGCAGAGCCAACCACCTATTTTAAGCTTCAAGAGATATTACATAGGCAACTGAATATATATATGCTTAAGAATAACAAAAGAGGTTATAGAAAGGAAAATTATTGCATAAAACTACTAAAATAAATATAGACATATACCAGCATAGATGCTCGTGCTCTTGTGATGCCAACATTCATTCGACGAAAATCAGACACAAAGCCAATGCCTTTCCCAGTGTTTGCTCTTACACAAGAAAAGATTGCGACATCCTTTTCCCTGCCCTGAGACAAAGAAAAAGAAAATAATTTAGCATAATCAGGTATACTGAGAATGAAGGAACTAATGGACTAACCATAAACTAAATTAAAATTGCAAACCTTACCTGGAATCCATCAATTGTATTAACATCAATAAGTTTAGCTGCATCATTTCCAATGGCAACTTGAATGCGTTCACGAACAAGTTTGACTTGCTGCTTATAAGGTGAAATGATAGCCAGTCGAGAGCCTACTTTAAGTTCAGGATATCTTGTCACCAGGTGGCGGTACAAAATGAGAATCATTTCTACCTCTTCAATGTTGACCCAAGAACCACTTCCTGAAGGTTGAGATTCCTGTCCTTCTATATCAAAGAAACTGAATGGCCCAAAGCAACGATATTCATGCCATGCACGGGCTGTTTGATGCAGAACATCCTGGCCATCGTCTAAAGCCTCAGAGTAGAATTCCCTTGATGGGAACTCCCTTATCTGTATACAGTTCACAAATAATAGAAGGTTAGGTTATATATGAAATGAAGCAAAAAAGCTGACAGATCATCAATGTAATAAGATAGTTGACTCTGCCTTCTTGAAAGACAATATCAGTGTGATTGAATGATAGTAAATCTATGGGCACAGAAGGAAAGACATTTATGACCTGAGGATGCATACGGTATTGAGTTTTCAGCATTTTGACTGGATAACCAGCCTGTTGAAATCTCTTGAACAAACTCATACCATATCTGCAAGATGGGAAAACTCCAGTTGATTCAACAGCATAACTAGCATAACTTTCTCCATCTTAACAGAGTCAAAAAAATGAGATGCTGAGAGGAAAAATAAAATTACCCGAACTTCTCTGCCACTGAAGAAAGCACAGTAGCTGGCAATTGAATTGGATCACCAACCTTGTTATCACAAACAATAAAAACCAATTAGAAACTATTTAGTCTGATTAGCAATGGAAAACGACTTTAATCTTTCTGGGAACTTAATATCCTTTCAACTACTTTTGGGAAGTGTATATTCTATTTCTGTCAATTGATATAGAGGCCCAATGCAAGATGCCTTATGTCCTTGCTTGCATATATACAGGAAGCAATGTGGCTCAGCCTATAATGTGCCTTTTTCTAGCAATATACGACTTTGTTTTCTCATAGGAAATGACTACAGTAATAATTGCAGCAGGACTGCTAATGCAAAATCTAGGACTGTGTTACAAAAACAGTAGAAATCTCCTGATTAAAACTTGGATGTTTACCATAAGTACAATCATTAAGCCTGAGCAATCTCCACATACTGCCTAAAGCTAAAATGCATTCAAGACAACATCAAAGACTACCAACTTGGAAAATGTTTAGAACGCCATCAGCAAGCTTTCCCTTTTGTTATTTGCGGTAAATGTACTAGGAACTGGGGAGTCTCAAATGCAGCTTTGATTACAGGCACACCTTTGACTGTTGACAAACAGCAGTTTCTATACTGAAATATGTATTGAATCTATTGATTGATAATATTGTTTGTAATGACTTTTTCCTTTCAGAAAGAGTGAAGATTTGGCACTAAATTGTGTTTGTATGAGCAGCCACCTTATGGAAGTAATCTAGTTAATATAATGGAAATAAAATCCATGTGTTTGCAAATATGCATTAGACATCGAACTGAAGTAATGCATTCAAGTAAAATACTGGCAAAGAAAAATTGTGAATAAGAAGCCTGACGAAACAATTCAATTACAATGATCTCGAGCACCATTCAAGTATTCACAATGGTACAGATCCTGACTAATCTAGTTATTCCTTAAATCAACTTTGCATTAAGAAAAAGGTGAGATATGGATAAAGGTTTATAAAACATTTTCTACTATTGTAAACCTATGTAACCGGGAGAGACGTCCCCGGCCAAAATAGAAATGTCTCCAGCAGGAATCGTTTTGGGGGCATGGGGACAGGTCGGAAACGTCCCCCCGCCATGCCCAAAAATTTTTTTAAAAAGGGGAAACGTCCCGGGGTTGTCTGTAAAATTCTTGGAAATGTCAGAGGATGGCTAGCCGTCCATGGGGTGGATAGGGGACATCTAGACGTCCTCTAATCATCCCAGGGACAACTAGCCATCCCCTATGGCACAACAAGTTCTCTAAATGTCTGCAGTGTCTAAATAAGCAAATTTTGGGGTATTCTTTCTAGATTTTTATGAGTTTCAGATTTGAAGGGTTTATATTCATTACTCAAGTCGCCCAACTTAGGGTTTGATATCATCCAAATCAGATAGCAGCTATCCCAAGTGTGGCATTGTCCTTTGACAAGATTTTATGTATAGTTTGACGAAGCTTGATAAGTAAAAATAGAACATATTTAGGAGTGGCAGTTAGGATAGATTCTGGGCAATTCATAGTGCATTTCCAGACTGAAAAATACTCTCATTCCTTTCTGAATACCTGCAACAACAGCATTAGTCACTGCATATACAAGAATTATTATTATTTTTCCAGCTGTGTTAATTATATTCTGTAAGCAGCTAATATAGTCAACGGTTAGTATTATTTGCTTCATCATTCCAAGTTGATATTAGAATATTGTACTTGTATTACTTCAGCTTAGAGCTGAGTTACTTGGACTTTCAACAAATGATATTATTATAAGCATTTCCAGATTTATCTATATGTTGTCCAAAGTTAAAATTATGTATAAGATAGATTTTAGTTGATTTATGCTTTGAAGTTTCAACATACAACAGTTGTGTGACATATTATCTGGCAGAAATAAATCGGTTCATTGCAAACTTTAGTTCATGGTTATTTTGTCAAACATCTATTAAAATACACATGGTGAAATACAACTTGGTGAAAAACACATAATATCCAGTTGGGGATACTTCAGTGGTATTAGTGTTGGTTTTCTTGCCAGCCTGTGGGAACTTCAATTAAAACCAACAAGGTAGCCTCGTATGCAGCCAAAGGGTTCACAATGTTAAGGTTCTATGATGTATATCATGATTTCCTTATCAATACTATCATATGAATATTTGAAATTTTCTATATTTTTATAATTTTCCCTATTTTTTTAATAGCCGTCCCCTGCTGTCCCCTAAAAAATAGCCTCCCTGCCGTCCTCGTCCGTAAAACGCATCCCCTCGTCCCCTATCGTCCCCATCCTGGAAAATTGGGGGTTAACATAGTTATAAATTGTTTATTGATAGTATGAGAACATCTTTCATATTCTATTCTAGACAAACCACATTTTCAAAAACTTACAATGATCTTCAAACTATATTAACTGGAAGCCTCACTACATTCCAAACTACTTTTCTAAATTTATTACAAACATTAATGACACCGAAACTCCTAGGAATATGATAGGTCAAGTGATTCATTCTTTACTTATGCCTTCAAAAAAAAACTTGTTAAAATTCAGGCCAAGTTATATCAAAGTAGTGGAGTGTAATGTCCCCATTTTAGGGTTCTCTTGCTCTATGGTCGGAGATGTTTTCCTAGGTTTGTGTCCGCATGTTCAGAGGGATAATTTGAGGTTACTAGTGAGTTCAATGGGTGCAAAGGGGTTCTATGGTGCTCTCAGATGTTATTTCCGGCTTCTGAATAGAGCTCCATGATTCTTGGAGAGAGCGTCTATTTATAGTAAGTCACCTGATAGGCTCCATTCATCTTTATTCTTCATCGGGATCACTCCTATGCAGTTAGTTTCCAACTCTGATGCATTCCAACAGTTTTCGCAAATTCAGTGTATTAATGGTTATATTTTAATTAAATAAGGTCGTCAAATATTAATTAAAATATTTAAAATGGGTCGTAGTATTATAGCTCATTAGAACCAGGATGAGATGCTTTTAATCATGGAAATATTAAACAAGGACCTTGCGTGTCAAAATATGGTTATTTTAATGAAAAGGTCATTTTTAGAGTTAAAAGGGTGTTTTAATTAAAAAAGTGAATTTTAAATCAAAAGCCTCCGGAGAGTTTGGCAAGAAAAAAATAAAAGGAGGTTTTGTGAGCTCATTTGGTTATGTTGGATTATTCTATTTCTCTTTTTGAAACCTGTGTGGGTTTGGAGATTGGACGTGGTTTGTCTCAAACTTTTGGAGGACGAAACCCCTCTTGGAGAAGTTTAGCCTTGGTGGTGAAAGATCCTCCCTGGTTAATTCGGTGTGGTTCATTCAAAGTTACAATTTGAGATAAAAGATTTGTACGTATGAATGGAGTTTAATTTATGAAGATTTGGTAGAATGTATGATTTTTTTGAAGCATGCTATAGTGTCGTGCTACAAAACCGTTGCTATAGTGCTAGGGCTTTGCATCTCTCTTGGGCGATTGGATTAAGGGTTTATTATTAGTATGTGGATTTATTGACCTAGGTGTGGATTTGAAGAGTATTGTTGCACATTCTCTTGTTCGGCGCATGCCATACTTTGAGAACTGGATGCTTACTCAGGTAGCTGAAACTTGTGGGAGCCATGGATGAGGACGCATGATGCTGTAGTGGCTGCTGTATGTATCTCAGGACTGGACGCTACCATTTACCTCATGCAAAGTCTCATCTCTACCATGCATTGGAGTTCTGGGCCAAAAACATGAAGGTACAGGTATTAAAGATTGGACGTGGTTATCATCTAGAGAGTATTTTGCAGCTGCAGGTTGTTGATGTTGATTTACAGATTTGACGTGAAAAATACCAGTGGTAGGTTGGACATATAAGGAGTTTGGAGTAAGCCATGGCCATCTACAGGTCTGCTAATACCATTTAAGTTGTTGTTCAATCTTGGGCCAACGTACATTCCAAGTGTGAAGATTCATGCATCAGTGAGTAACTAAACTTGCTGATGTTTATCACAATATCTGTAGCATGAAATACATTCCCTTCTGTAATGTATTGAGTGTCAAATACAGTCATATCAAGTCATAGTATGATCCTATTTGATAGTTAGTGTACAGCTGTAGCAAACTAATCTATTTCAGTCTATGCAAAGTTAATGTTAATCTGTCCAAAGGTCCAATAATGGTCTGAAAGTGATTCTGTAATGCTGTTATAATCTGGACAGTCATTAAGAGGTGATTTTGTAATGAGTTGGCATTGTCCAATGTCTAAAATCTGAAATCAGTACTCTTTCATTAATCTGACTAGAAATTTGAAGTCTGATGCTTGCATGAGCATTAGTTTCAATGCACGACAGTATGATCTAATAAGAACACAGTTATAATTCTGATTATCAAAGCCTGTCCAAGTATTACTTTGAATATTGTAATGTTGTTTGCATGGCGATGAACTTTGACAAATATTAGGGCAGTGGGCCTAGCTCGATTGGCTAAAGCATCCTATTGGAGACAAGAAGCCACAAGGTCTAGTCTCCCCACCATCCTCGTGGTATTGGAGAGCATGCCGCACCAGCGTCATTGGTCACATGAAAAAAGTTTACGAGGCACACTGCAGTTTATAGGGGGGTGGCTACCCGATTCCGTTTCCTGCAGTCTAAAAAAAAAATGAACTCTGACAAACTGAAACAATCACCAAATTAATCATACAAAATGGGGTGGGTTATTTCAATGGCATTAGAGTTGGTGATTTTGTCAGCTTGTTGATTAAGCTAACCACTTGTTGCGAATTCTCAATTGCATCATAGAGTGTCAGACGCTTCATATCTCTTTGCATGTCGGTGACCAGCACCAACACCTGCATATCCATTACCATTCTTCTTTGATGGTTATTGAGGCAGAAGGGTAAGATGAGTATAGAGAATTGTATATCTAAGTTGATACGGGAACTGACCACACTAATGAGGGATCCTGACATTAAAAAGACATTATCAAGGATTGTTGCAAAATCTAAATGTTTGGACAAGAAGGCTACCTTGACACATGAGGGATGTGTGACAGAGCCCCAAAACGATCCCTTAAACTTGCATGTAACTGGTGATGATGAGGATTGGTTTGAAAAGAATGGAAAAACAACAGTCTTGAATCCTAATTTGGATCTATCCTGAGATAATTCTAAGACTAATGACTTCACAGAAGATTTTAGTAAAGCTGATGGGTATGGTAAGTTTACTAATCCCCCTTTAGAAGAAGAGCATGTTGAGGGATACGTTACAAAACCTCAAGGTGATTCTATGATGGCGCATGCAACTATTCATGTTGAGGATGTGTGCAATACAATAGAGCTATCACACGGAGAATGTATGACAGGAGCCCAGGATGACCTTTTAGGTAGGCATGTGGCTACCATTGATGAAATAGTGCACGAGGAAAAAGACATAACAGCGGCCTTGAATGCTTCTCTTGAACTATCCAATGCAATTGTTGACACTAGTATCAAGTTTGACAGAGTTGAGATCAATCATATACCTTCATATGATGGCCTCAGTGAAGGCAAAGGGGATGAAGTTTACAAAGCAGCTGAAATAGGTGTAGCTTTCGAAACAGCAAACGATGATGATTATAGATATGAAGACTGCGGTGGTGAGGGTTTGGACTTCCAAACTAAGGCTATGGAAAGAGATACTTATGTTGACTTCAATAGTGGTCTATTAGAGAGCGATTTATTCCAGGAGACAACATCACAAGAGGGGCACAATGATCATATGATGTCCCCTTGGGGTTTCAAAACTGATTTTTGAGTTTTTGAATGTATTTTGATTTTTTGTTTATTGGTGCCGAAAATTGAAAGAAATTGCAAATTGCTTAAACAAGAAGGAAATTGCATAAATGAAAGATGAACCAGTTATTCTTTATTGATTTGAAATATAATTAGAACATACCCAGAATGCAAAAGTCTAAAACTTGGATTTTTACACGGTAGTCACGACAATCTAATACAAGCACACCATGCTTAAATCTGTTCATTTTTCATCTTGATTTTGATGCTCATTTGCTGAATGTTGTTAGACACCTCCAAACAAGGAATTTGCAGCCTTCAAATCAGATTGGTTTGCTTCCACAACCCCACGTCCCTCCTTGGCTATACGGCTTTCCTTTTTGCTCACACGTGCCACATATCGATGGAGATTTTTGTTGTTTAAACCCCAAGAACCAAACTGAAACTATATGGTCTGATAATGGAGGTCAATCTGATCAAGTACAACTTGTTTTGAGGGTTTCTCTCATGCCAGTCAAGAGCACAAAAAAAACTACTTCCCACGTGCCAGATCTGTAACTATGATCTGCAATTTATTAAATGCTAAAGAAACCTAAAAATGTTGATTAAAAACTTCTTCTAAAATCGGTGAGATGCTTTGATAATGCCCTCTAACTGAGAACAATCAATCTAGAACCCTTGGATGGTCTTTCACGCCTGTAGATCCTGTCCTAATCGAGGGTTTTCATCCCTTGATCAGCTTGAAGCTTCATACCTGCAAACTTGTTGCTCAGCCATTGTTTTTTGTAAATAATATCTTAGACAAAGAAAATGATGTTCTTTTCTTTGTTTATGCTTTCTCCAAATCCCACGCCCAAATTAGGGTCTTCCTTCTTTTAATAATAAAATATTAATATTGCTTCCTCACAATCCCATGCCAATTTTGGCTTGCACGATAAATTAATATTTCACTTGTCTTGGAAAGCATCCCCCTTCACTTAAATAATAATAAAGTGACTTAAAATGTATTCTTTTAAAAAAGTCACTTGATTACTTCAATAATGGCAAAGTTATAAAGTACTTTATCAAAGTAACTTTATAACATTAGATTAATAAGTCACTTTAATAATAGAATATCATTAAAGCAACGTGACTTAATAATTCAATAACTCTTGGCCAAAGTCTAGCAATAATCTCTCAAGAGTGCCCTGTCACCATTACCAACTGCAGGTGTGTCGTCACTGTTGTGACCTTTTCACACATCGCCCCATTCAAATGGGGACCCCCAATTTTTGCTCCATTCTGGTCTTTTGGCTTTAGTTTTGTGTGTGTCTCTCTCTCTCTGATCTTTTGTCCTTTCGGGGATGTCTTTGTATTTGACCTAATTTGGAATTTTGGCTGTATGTGAAATTAGGGTTTTCATTCTTCAGGCCAGTTTGAAGTTAAATTAAGTTAGCTAATTGACATTTGAGCTTAACATTGTTGTCACAACGTTTCAAGCAGGATCCCATCAAATTTTCACTGGAATCTAACAACTTACTATTTTTAGTAAGTACCTAATTTGGGGCCTTTTCCTCAAAATTCTGGGATTCTAACAGCTTCATCACATTTGAGGTACTCCAAGATACTTGCACGCAAAATTTGGGCAGAATCAGACAACTTGCTATTTTTAGCAGTTCAAGCTTCAAGAGTCATTTTCAGGATGCGCATGTATGATTTTCAAATGCATGTCTGGGGAATGTTTCTGGGTTTTTCAAGACCTTCGCAGTGATGAAACATGCAAACCGAGATGATGACTTTTAACTATTCAACCTTCAAAGGCTATTTTTAGGGTTTGCATGTAGAGTTTTTCAGTCCATGTCTGGATATTCCTTATGGGTTTTTCGAGAGCTTCGCAACGATATGGCATGCAAGCAGAGTGGATCATGTTTTAGGGACTTACTATTTTTAGCCAGTGCCCGCATGTAGACCAGTTTTCTAGGTTTTTCTGTGTTTTTTGAGACCCCACGAGCAGTTTAACATGCAAACTCATCCAACAGCCGATTAGTCACTTTTCGGGCATTTACTACTTTTAGCAAGTTCACTTTGAGCAGCTCCCCAGCACTTCAGTTTCACGTGTAGAACGACATGCAGCAAAAATCAAGTCAAGCGGAGGTCGTTTGAGGCACATGCAAGTCAAATTAGGGTTTACAACTTCGGTGCCCAAAAAGTAGGGTAAAAAGCCAGAATTTTGAAAAACGAAGATATCCCATCACGATCAGCATCCTTCTGGCAATCTACTGGTGAAATTTGGGCGTAATCCGAGCACTTACTATTTATAGTAAGTCGTCTCCAGAACACGGCTATAAATAGTAGGTCAGAGCGAGGGGCGAGTGTGAACAGGTTCATCAAGTGATGAGGACCACGTGGTGAAAAATTCAAGTCAAACGGAGCTGCAGAAGTCAAGCAATTTTAGGGTTTGCTAAAAATAGGAGATGAGCTTGGGCAACAGGTATAAATAGGGTAGCAGGGCCATAGGAGGCATACCACACCAGCTCCAAAGTCTGAAGGTGGAAACCATGAGGAGTCATACTTCTCCAAAAATTACTAAAAATGGAGTGGCAAGAGGTAGCTGAAGGCATTGAAATTTCTAAGTCCACAAATTGAAACTAGCATGAGCACAGGTGAAATGCGCCCAAGTCTAAAAAGAGAATGAAAATGTTTTTTAAGTGTTAAAATTTCCTCCTCCCCTCTCAAATGCACCCAAGTCATAGAAGAGGCAAGGGAAAAAAGTTTCTAAGGCATGAACAAACTTGAAGCACCACCTTCGAAATGCGCCCTTAGCAAGTTGAGGTAGCAGAGGCATAAAAGATTCTAAGTTGTGAGGATGAGAGCTCCACCTATGAAATGCGCCCATCATGCAGGGAGGTGTTTAAAGAATTTCTAAGGGATCACATGGAAGCTCAAGGGTAGAAATGCGCCCTTGAGGTGAGAGCCACTCAAAATATGTCTAAGTGTGGAAAATAAAAGTAGGTCCCCCAAAAGGCGCCCAAGTTGAGATAGAAGGCATGAAAAGGTGCTAAGGCGTTGAAAATGAAAGCTCACACCCCCAAATGCGCCCAAGGAGAAATGGGTGGAGCCTTCAAAAATTTCTAAGAAAAAAAAATAGTAGAACCCTCTAAATGCGCCCTAAGCAAGCGAAGTGGGATGAAAAAGTTTCTAAGTTATGAAAATTGCAGCACATGACCTCAAGTGCGCCCAAGCTGATAAGAAGGAGGAAGTGACTTAAAAGGTTTCTAAGTGTGAGGGAAATGAAACCTCACTAGCTGAAATGCGCCCAAGCTAACAAGGTGGGTGAAAATTTTGTCCAAGGCATAGATAAAATGAAAGTGTCACCTCTAAAATGCGCCCAGCAAGGGTTATGAGTTGAAGAATATTTTCAAAGGCTGGAAAATAGAAGCACAAGGTGGTAAATGTGCCCAGCAAGTGAGGTTGAGTTGAGAATTTTCTAAGTGTTGAAAAATAAAAGCATAAACCTCTAAATGCGCCCTCTAAGGAAGTATGAAGGCAAGACTTAGAATATTTTCTAAGTATGAGGGAAATGGAGGCTCATCGGGTGAAATGCACCCATCATAAGGAGGAAATGACAAGCTGAGAAATCTCTAAGGCATTGAAAATGAGAGTTCAAGGGGTCATATGTGCCCAAGGTAAGGAGGAGATAAAAGACTTAGGAATTTGTCTATGGCATTAAAATAAAATGCCACTGAAGGGAATACGCCTAGAGAGAAGGAAATGCTGAAGGAATTTCTAAGTTAGAAAATGGAAGTAGAAGACTTCAAATGCGCTCCAAGGAAGTTGGGACTTGAGAAAAGTTGCTAAGTGTAAGGCAAAATTCTAAGGCGTGAAAATGCTTGGGAGAGTAAAGGTATGTGTTATGAAGTGCGCCCAAGGTAAGTTGATTAAACTTAAAAATGTCTAAGGCATTACAAGGTGAAGTTGGAAATTACGCCTAAGGAGGAGGTAAGATTAAAATTTCCAAAGGCAAGGTGAAATGCACCCAGAGACAGGAAAGAATTTCTTCAGGAAGTCAGGGAAAAACGCCAAGGCATGAGAAGTGAAGGCTACAAGTATGAAGTGCACCCAGAATTAAAATGGAATAAACCCTAGCGATTTTTATTATTTTTCAAAAATAATAAAAATTAAACTTACCCCCTTCGTCCGAATACACATGAAAACGATGAGTTCTGAGGGGAAATTTCTTTTGGGTATTGGACATTTCCCACTGGGAGATGATTTAAAAAATTTCCACACCTCGCTCAAGATTTTTCGGCAGAGATTTTAGCCTGGAGCCTGTTTAATGAATTTCCTAGGCGAAAATAAATTTTCTAAGGCAAAGAAATGGTTTTACAAAAAATGCCTCGGCTGGTGATGCCAAAATGAGCGTTTAGATTACAGTGGATGAAATTTATAAAACAGATAAAGTTGCCTAAGGCATAAACAGGTAAAATAAAGCTCAAGGGGTCAAATACACTCACAGGGTAGAGATGAAATTTGTCTAAGGCATGGAAGAATTTGAAGATGAAATGAAGCCCGAACATCAAGCGTTCAAATGCGTCGTCAAGGTGAAATAATTTCTAAGGCACAAGGTGGTGGATGCGCCCTTGAAGAAGACCTCATGAAATGAACACCATGCACCCAGTTGTTGAAAAGATAAGAAAGTTTGTTGGAAATGATGAACTCTATCACATATGGAGATCAATTAGTCAAAACATGGAAATCAGGTAAGTGAGGTGAAGTTATGTTACAAGTGTTCTGATGCTCTTCTTTTTGTTTTGCAGGATGAACGTTGAAGCCAAGGCATGAGGACTTGATGAAGCTGGACAATGTTACAACTTTGGAAAAGGAAACGGCAGTGAAGATTTTTCCAAGGCATTAAGAACGTGATGCAAAAGAGGCTAAATGCGCCCAAGGCAGTGGGCTGGAGAAATATGAAAGTTACGAAGAAGAAGTGCATCCAGGATTTAAAACAACAGGAGGGCTGAATGTGAACAACTGAGCAGTCGAACTCCGAATCCTATCAATTTTTATTATCTGTGGAGGCAATCTTAGAGACTCTTTTACCCTTGTAGCGCAACAGAATTGGCAGGTAGAGAAAAGAAAGTTTTTCTGGACAAGAATCTTCTAATGATAGTGGGCATTAATTGCTCGTAGTGGTTCCTGCAAAGGAGTGGAGAATCTTTTGTGCATTTATTGCGCCACTCTTCTCTATGGCGGTTTTTAGGGCAAAAACCCTAATTAGGGCATATGTGGCTCACTCTGAGCCCTTCATTGTAATTCAATCTAAGTCGTCCGTTGGACTGGGCTAACTATAAAAAGGGGCATTCCCCCTCATTTGTAATCCATTTAGATTAGATTAAGAGTTGAATCAAAGCTAGAGAGTGGAGAGCATATAGTGAATAGTTAGAAGTTAACTTAGTTTGAAAAGGAAAGAAAAGCTTTCCCTTTGAAAGTTTTTGTAAAAGGTTGTTGTGGAGGACTCTCACAATACAAAGAATTTCATTGATTGGTGATTCTATCTTTCGTTGTGAGCAATTGACAAGGCTTTTTCGTCTTTCCAATTCAAGTAGATTAGAGTAAAGTAGACTTTCATTTCATGCATGTAGTTGTTAGTCGTGGAATGTGGCATTTAATTTGAGCAAGTCTTCTTTCATCCATACCACTAGCGGGCTTGCTGATGGTAAGTTCGCCTTGCATGGTCAACTAGAGTATTAGCACTTAACTTCAATTGTGGCTCATATGTCCATATGCATTGTTGTGATGGTATGTACATGTTGTGTCATAATTTGAACACCTTTCTCATCCTTTGAAGATTGCACCGACTTTGTGGAAGTTGTCCGAAGCGAGGCAAAGCGGAGTCTGGTTTGAAGATTGTTTAAGTTGATCCTCGCATTCCACCCTTTAGAAATAGAGTATAGAATCAATACACTTACTCCTTTTAAATTCAGCATTTCCCAATTAGTCTAGAAATCAGAGCATCATAGTCAAATCTTTCATCTGCTTCAAGAGGTTGAACAATTACATAAGTCCCCTTGGAATACTCAGCATATTCACATCAACCAACTGAGCCTATTCGCTACATAAGGAACCTTGGAGTTGAACGCATGATCTTTCACGCTATCTTAGCATGCGGAATACTTTGATCAAGAAAAGATAGAATAACCGTTGAACATTTTATTTTGTGTTGTTACGGTCATAAAAAACCCGTCAATAGTCACTAAGCCTAATATTACTTACTATTAATAGCAAGTATTAATGGTGAACTCTTGAAATGCCTTCGAACGGCCAACCAAACTCTAGCTCACTGATCTGAATAATCCGGAATGAAACATCAAGCCTACTAAAGAGCCTGAATCTCCCCAAATGGGTCCCCTAAACGTCTCACTAGCCTACAAGAACTGAAGTCATAGACTAACCTCAACCTCCCAAACCACTAGCTAGAAAGGGGACATTACAGATCAAAGCAATCAACCTTTCAATGCATGGGATCTAGGTATATTGACACCAAAGTAAGATGGGAAACCTACATGGAATGAATTCCCTTTCGAACATGATGATGTTCTGATTTTAGAACACAATAAATACATGAAGGATGGCATCACTGGTGTTGAGCCATTTTTGGAGAACAAATCTGATTTATCAGCACATGCAGCTAATTTTGAGCAGAAGTTTAGAGACTTTGATGATGTGGAACCACAGTCCACTGCTGAAAATGATAATGGAAAAAATCAGGTGATTGGGGAAACAACCACTCAAGAGGTATACATTGAGCACACTCTTTCAAAAAGAAAACATCAGATTATAGGACCATGGGATCTAGGAGTTTGGGGACCATAGTATGATGAAGAATTAGTTTGGGAAGAATCTGCTTTTGACCAAGCTGTTGTCCCAACCTTAGAGCATAAAGAATGCGAAAAGGATACCTTGGAGGGAATTGATTTGAGAGGCATGATCTCGAAGAAAAATCAGAAATTTTTCTGCTTGGGACTAATTTTGATTAGAGGCCTAGTGACGAAGACAGGGAAAGCTTTGAAGAAGAGGTGTATGAGACTCGGGGCAACCATGGTGACACCATTGCAAGGTACGAAGGAAATTCTGATTTCCATAAGCATTACAACAGTAGATCACTAAACTTGTGTGGTCTTGACGTTAATAAGAAAACTTGGAAGAAACAATTAATGGTGTCAATCAAGGTTACCCCAAGTTTCCGGGACGGGGACGGCGGGACGAGTCCCCAAGTTTCCGATTTTTGAGGCCAAAATTAGGGACGGCAGGGGACCGCTATATAAAATATAGGGAAAATTTAAATATATAGGGAAAATTTAAAATATTCATATGAAAACATGGATAAAGCATACATAATATACGTTATAGAACCTTGACATATAGCATTTGTGTTCAATATTCTTTGTCAATACTCAATACACATTGAAAATTCAGAATTAACATACATGAATCATAATACAACCTCCAAGTTATACTTTATAAACTTATATCAAATTACATAAGGTTATTTCCAGCTCACAAATTGTTGCACTCAACAAGTTTTGGGCATCAAATTGCCTTAATATTCAGCCTATTTCCAATTGTGAAGAACTGTTTAAAAAGGTCAAAATCCTAAGTCTTTGTCTCTAAAACCTGTTAGTGAACAGCAAGCAAATAAATTCAAGTTTACACACTTTTGGAATAACTTTTTCTTATTTTTATATATCTCTAATAGAGCATCAAATATTTATCTTGTGAGTGTTCCAAATATTGTGAAAGATATATGAAAATAATTTAAACGCACAACTCAAAAACCAAAAAACTGAAAACTATTATATATATATATATTTTATTTTAAAAATATACTTTGACATGGGGCACTGCTGGGGGACGGCTCAGGCGTCCCATGGCCGTCCCTGGGACTGGTCAGCCGTCTCTCTTTTGGTCAACCCCGTCCCCCCGTCCCCGGGACGTTTCTTGGGATTTTTGCAAAAAGAGGGACGGTCCCCTGCTGTCCCCCAGTACCCGGGACGTCCCGGGAACGGGTACAGTGCATTTTTTGGGGGGGGACGCGTCCCCGAGTTTCCCTGGTGTCAATTGAAAACGAAGTGCAAACTTTATCTAAGTTGGATGACATGAAGAGTCTTGTTGAAAATCTCATCCAAAAGACACCAAGAAATCAGTGAGAACAAATTGTTTCTCTTGTTGATTTGCAAATTATTAAGAGAACAATGGGAAACATGAAATCAACCTATTTGAACATGATCAAAGATAGAGATGTTGTCATGTCCCTGAAATTGTAACACATCAAAATACAAATAAATGAAAAAATAACAAAACACATATTAGCGATTTAATGCTATGAAGTATTGAAATACAAATAACAAAACCAAATAAATATCAATATATAAATATAAGCAATTTAAATATTATTATTATAATTATAATTATCATAGATAATATTATAATCATAATACAAAATAGAATAATAGATATTATTTGTAAACAATAATAATATTCACAAAAAATAATATTATTTGAAAGTGACTAAACCTAGTCAAATAAATAAAGAATAATCCTAAGGGCGTCGAGTCTAATAAAGAGACATATTAAATACCCTAAACAGCAGCAATTATGTTAATAAAGGAAAAAATATGCAGCAATTAATATACAGAGTTTACCTTCAAAGAAGAGCACGTATTATTCATTCAGCACTTGCAGCGATTATAATCTGAAGTAGCAATTATTATTTATACAATGTTAGGGATTAACAAACAAGGATTATTATATAACAAGAGGTGCGATTAATGCAAAAGACATGGAATATAAGAAAAGCCATATCTCTTGACCAATAGCAATGTCCTTTGGGAAGATTGGGTTATATATAAAGGCAGGTACTTGCAAACAAGAAGAGCATCAAATGGAATGGGAATAAGTCTAAGAAAGAAGGCACAATACAATCAACAATCAGAAATAAAGGAATGGTCAGTATTATTTATTTTATGAATTAGAAATAAGGGAATAAATTGTGTAAGTAAATACCATGGCTGCAGAATATTAGGGAGAGTAATATCTATTGAATATTGAATCATATATCAGACCTACATATTCTATGAAGGGAAGAATGTAATCAGATCAAAATCAAGGAATAAGGATCTAAGAGGTCTATTAACTCAATATATTTAAATACAATTATATATATATATATGTGTGTGTGTGTGTGTGTGTGTGTGTGTGTGTGTGTGTGCAAAGGACCTAAACCCGAGATTCATCTCATTTGAAGCATTAAGTGGTAAGTTACAGCCCTAACTACAATAAGCTTTTGATTCTAAGACAAGATTTAGGGTCATCCCAAAAGGGGACATTACAAATGTGACTACTAAGATTGCAGATAAGGGTGTATCTACATCCAAGGAATTAAGGGATAAGATTGAAGAACTTGCCATTGAGCTTGAATCAACCAAGGATGCATTGGGAAACAATCAAAATGCATTACTTGAAGTAGAAGATCAGCTTTTTTTGGCCAAGCAATTCAAAGAACAAGAGAATAGAGAAAGGGCTAAAGTAATTATGCAGGTAATTAAGGAGTTTGACTTCATTCAAGAGGAGTATGATCTTGCTGATTGTCCTAAAAAATCAGAAAATAGGAGTTTGGATCAGCAGCAGGATTGGTTTGATTTTGGAGATGAGGATAATCATCAATTTGTTGATAATCCTTTATTTGAGAGGGATGCTGATTTGACTCATGATAATCCATTTTTCAAGTTGGATGACACAGACCTAACCAATTCCAATGATGAGAGTGGATTTGATTACAAGATTTTGGACCCAGGTGCAATTTCCAATCATGAGGCATTGTCTCGGGATTGGAGTAGTCGGTCAACTTCTAGTATTAGCGCCGCTGCCCACTTTCTGATCATCTTGCACATGACTGTGGATTTAGATCCACAAATGAGTTTAATGGTTTCTTCAGTCCAGTAGTTAAGTAGTTCATGGTTGAGACTATATGGCAGAGCTGATTTGACCGTAGGAGATGATTATGTTGCTACCTCCATACTCATCTCTCCTGTCTTCAGTAGGATTTCAGTTTGATTACTGCTGCATTTACTTTCTTTCATTGGTTATGGTGACATCTTTTGATGAGCAGACTGATTTTGAGTTTGGATAGGCTATGGGACGATTGGTTGAAAGTATTTTTTCGGACACAATTCATTCATTTGTTGCTTCCACTCTGGTGAGTGACGCTCACTACAGTTACTTCATGGAGATGATATGCATTATTTCAGATGACGTCGTTTTGATTGCAAAGGTTTGGATGTATTCACTTGGAGGTTGAGTGTTGGTGTTATGGTTTCGGTTTGCGTCAACAGAGGCATTTCCTAGTTGGTTGATTTTAGAGATATGGTTGTGATATTTCCAATTTTCATATTGCTGGTTATTGTTTGGCTGAAGGAGATTTTCATATACAGCTTTTGGTATGATTTTTATTTGCTTTTGGGTATTGAAGCAATGGATTTCTATGGCATGGACGCCCCTTTCCATGCAATTTCAGATTTTAATTTGAAGTTTCTGATTTTTAAATGAAGTTCGCCCCTTTTTGAGGTTGTACCTTGCCTGGGGCTGCCTTGGAGTTCGTGTTCAATTATTTGGAGAGCTTTGATACAATTTTGGTGTTGGACATTGGGCGCCATCCTCCTAGAAAGATTTTGCAATTTATTTCAGGTCATTCAAAGGAGTTTTGAGGATGCAATGAACATTTTGGTGATAGCATAGTTGTTGGTAATGCTTTTTCAGATTGTTGTTTTTTATATCAGACTTATTTCAATTTCTGATTTTGGTTTCTATCTTCAATAACTGAGAGATTATCATGTGGGAGATCATCTATTTCATTGTGCTCTGTAAAGATTGTAATAACACTTGAAAATTGCAGTTGTTTTTCATTGTAAGATTGTAAACAGTAGTACTGTTCCAATCATTTAACTTGCTGCATATTTTAGTGTTAATTTTCACATATTTGTAACCCTTGGATGGTTTACCGCCAATGTGGAGAAAGAACAAACTAATCTCTCATTTATCACCCACTGAAAAGTGGCGAATTCCCACTATTGAGTGGATGCCTGCCGCAACGGATGAATTAGTTTGAAATTGTAATGCTCTTGAGAAAGAACAAACTAATCTCTCATTTATCATCCACTGAAAAGTGGCGAATTCCCACTATTGAGTAGATGTCTGTCGCAGCGGATGAATTAGTTTGAAATTGTAATGCTCTTGAGAAAGAACAAACTAATCTCTCATTTATCACCCACTGAAAAGTGGTGAATTCCCACTATTGAGTGGATGACTGCCGCAGCGGATGAATTAGTTTGAAATTGTAATGCTCTTTCCCCCCACTAATATAAGTGGTAGCGTGGAATCTCTCATGGCTGGTTCACCGCCTCTTTCTATTTTCCGTTGTATTTAATTTCAATTATAATTCAGTTTCCTCTGCCATATGTTAGCACCTCACCCACACTGGATCTTGTGTGCACATTCTTGGCGTTGAGTGTTTTTCATTTGGTTCTCTTTTGAAGCTAATGCTAATCAATTGGCGTAGTCCTGGTTTGTGTTTTGATAATTCAAGGAAAAAATTGGTTGGCACATTTCAGTACCTCACACAACAATGCTTTGAGCAGATGGTGCTAGAGATTTCCTAGGTTGGCTTGGGACACTAGGATCATTTTTGGTCTCAGCTTGGATCAAATTGTTCTTTGTCAGGTTGTATTGGCATTGCTTGAAGACAAGCAATCTTTGGGAAGGTTGGACTGTAATGTCCCCATTTTAGGGTTCTCTTGCTAGTCAGAGATGCTTATTTGGGTTTGTGTCCGCATGTTTAGAGGGATAATCTGAGGTTACCAATGAGTTCAAAGGGTGTAGAGGAGTTATATGATGCTCTCAAATGTTATTTCCAACTTTTGGATTGGGCTCCAAGATTCTTGGAGAGAGTATCTATTTATGGTTAGTCACCTTGTCGGCTCCATTCATCTTTGTTCTTCATCAGGATCACTCTTGTGCAATTACTTTACAATTTTGATGCATTCCAACAGTTTTCACAAATTCAGTGTTTAATGGTTATATTTTAATTAAATTACTAAGGCCGCTAAATATTAATTAAAATATTTAAAATGGGCCTTAGTATTATAGCTCGTTGAAACCGAGATGAGATGCTTTAAATCATGGAAGCATTAAATATAGACCTTGTGTGTCAAAATATGATTATTTTAATGAAAAGGTCATTTTCAGAGTTAAAAGGGTGTTTTAATTAAAAAGTGAATTTTAAATTAGATGCCTCTGGAGAGTTTGGCAGGAAAAGTATAAAATGTAATGTCCCCATCCTAGTCAGTTCTTGTGGCAGAGGGGTTAGCCTTATTTTGACCCTCGTAGGCTAATAGTTATGGATAGAGGGTCCTCTGAGGTAGTTACATGGTTGATTGGTGACATTGCTTCTCTCTAATGCTTTGCTAGTGCCAAGATTTGGCCTTGACAGTGGATTTTGGACTCAGATTGACGTACTGACTCTTTAAAGTAAGTCACCTTGGCAGTTGAGTCAGAGTTACTATTATAAGCAGGGCACCAGGTCATATGAGGATTTGCAATGTTAACTTCGATTTCAGTTGGTATGGCGTAATAATGTGTATTTAAGGAGATATTAATATTTTAATGGCTTTAAATGATATTTAATTATAAAAGTCTATATTATAAAGTTACCATTTAACTTTATAATGAGTGGGGCCATTTTAAGTTGATGTGTAATTAATACTTCATGGAAAAGCATGCCATAACTTGGGATATAATATAAAGTCAACAACAAAAGTAATTGAAATATATTTTATATCATTTAAAGCACTTTATGGGAATCGACTATCGAGCCATTTATGAAAAGTATAAAAAGTCTCCAAAAGCAAATCGACTTCACCATACTGAATACTTGAATTTGTCATTTTGTGAGTGCTTTGGAATTTGTGAAGGAGACCAAAGGTTTCTGCAGAATTTCACCATTTCAGCATTGGAGAACGCAAAATCTTCAGTGTCTTGGCATTTTGAGGCTGTGAAAGATCAATTGAAATTTGCTCTTGTGTTTGGCTTCATTTCAGAGGTCAGAATTGTGTTTATTTGTGAAGAATAAATTAGTATTTGAGATTGAATTGCATTGGAAAGGCAGATCGCTTGAAGCTGCATTTATTTCAGACCTTGGCACAATTCCCAAGGCTGTACCATTGTTGTTTCTGCCGAGCCATGTAATATCCCCATATTAGAGACATAAAATGCACAGATTAAAGTTTTGATTTTAAAGATTATTTGATGAAGAGCAATGAAAGATTGATGGAATAAGAGAAATGAAATGCATTATTATTAACTAGTGCATTACTAACATAATCTCATATGACTTATTACTCTTGATCAGAATAGATCTTTGCCTTGTCTCCTCTTTCCTAGCCTCATTGGATGGTAGAATGACTGTGCAAAGGGCACGTGAACAGTCTCAAAGGGGACTCCCTCAAGGTGTTCCACCCATCTTGGGACCATCCTCCAGAGGACCGAATTACCCGCCTTTCCCTCCACAAACTCCCTATCCCTGTTGAGTGCTAGCGAACAGAATTGTTTTGACAAAGATCTATCCTTCAAGGTAAAGCCATAAAAGGTCAATGAGACACAATAATTGTTGTAAGCAATATTATTGTGGCTAGAGCCTAGACAAATAACATCCATTTATTTCTATATGTGAAATTCATTTATGTTGTAGAGATGAACTCAATATATAGACACATATACCTATTGACTGCAGCGTGCCATTTAATCACTCCATTCATTCACTTATCCCTCGATCGTTGAACTAACTGAACTTCTTCCAAACTTATTTCCATGAGCTCAATCTGTCTTCTTCCTTTGATGCGATGATGTATCTTCCTAAGATGCAATTGTTCTTGTTTCTTTGCACTCAAAAGAAATCGTTAGTGTAACTCGATAGATAAGAATCTATTATCCATAATTATATTAAGCATCATAACTATTTATAAGGCTCAATAATGGCTACAAGCGTCATTATTGGGCAATTGTAAATCATGTATACATATGTAGATAATTAGATGTCAATAACATACTAGCAATGCTATAAGAATCAATAGTACAAGCATAATCTTATTATTCTAAAATTAATGACATCAGCTAGACAAGTATTATTATGTATAAATTACATTTATCCATCATCAGTAATACATCCATCAATCATAATATATTTAAATATATGTATTAATCATATATATTATATATATATTTAAATACTGTTAATTATCAGTACAATGATAATTCAGATTTATATTTATTTTATTATTTTATTTTGATCTTCTATTATAACATTAATATAATATGAATAAGTTATCAATATATATTGTCTTTCTTGCAAATTGTTGGCGTAAGAACTAACACCTCTGGAGTGTGAGTTTGTACATACAGCTATGCACACTACGTAATGAGTGCTCTTCAAATTAGGAGGGGAAGCTCCCTCGTTGTGCTGGAATGCATGAAATAGAAAACTAAACTAATGTCCTATCTTTTTGTTCTCAGCTGGTAGAGGCACAAGGTTAAGAAAACCTAGAACGTTGCAGCTAAGTATTTTCTGGTTTCGCAGATCATCTAACTACAACTAAGCTAACTTCTTTAAATCTATCCAGTTTCCTCAAGAAACAGAGCATGAGGAAATGGAGCAGGAATGTATTGTACGATAAACTCCAGGTGCGGGCTCACAACATGAAGGCAAGGGAGGCGCAACTATTTGCTAATCCGGGAAGAAGTTTATTAAAACAAACAAATAAACGGTAAACCTGGTACAGCTTCACAACATGAAGGCAAGGTAGGCGCAACTATCTGCTTGGCTGAATGAGTCTACTATCACACACATCAAACGATAAGCTTTAAGTACAGTTTTGCAACATGAAGGCAAGGTAGGCGCAACTATTTGCTCTTCTGAATAGGCTTATAATCAACAAAACAAAAGGTAAGCAACTGGGACAGTAGATTGTATAGACGCAACACGCATGCAATAACGATCAAACCAGCAACCCCATTTAACTAAGGTCGAATAAACACCATGACAATAACATGAAGGCAAAGTAGGCGTAGCAATTTATTATAACAGCAATTACTCTTTGAACAGATACAATAATAGCAATACTACAGGCAAGGTAGGCGCAACATGTATGCTATCAAACAAAAGTTAAATTACAAATGAGCTTAAAGCTCTTATTTATAGACTTCAAGGTGTAGGCAACCCTAAAATCACCTTGAGTCAACTAAAGTCTTGCAATGCATGCAAGATCTTATTCCTAAACCCTAATTGAATGAAACTATACAGTTAACTGGGAAACTATCATCAGTTAACTGAAACATCTAATCTAAATGGACAAGGTGCAACATGCACGTCCTTATTGAAAGCAAGTCAACTGGAATGCTATCATCAGTCAACTGAAAAATCTAATCTAATCTCCAAGTATATGTAGATGTTTACAAGAAAGACATGCATGCAATGTATAACAGCAAGTTAACTCGGAAAGAAGCCTCGAGTTAACTACTTCTGATGACTCATCATTGTAAGCAACTGCATGGTCTAACTGAACATCTACTCCAAGTTTATCATCTCCTCCAGGAATTTATCAATAGTATCATCATCTGGCACTTTGACGCTGTCCACGATGATTAACTGCTTGTCCAACTCTTTGTCTCCATCTCGGATCTCCCTCTGACTATCTCTAACCTCTGTGGTCACCTTTTTGAAACTGATAGTCAGCATTGTAAACTCCTCCATCTTGGACGCCTCTGGCCCTCCACATAGGTTATCACGAACTAACTCTTCGAACTCAGCTTGAACTGCCTCTAACTCGGCGTAGGTACCATCCTCATGCCGATAATGACATGGGATCTGAGTGATGTACTCGCTGATGAAACGAAGAGCTGCAACAACCTTTTCCTGAATCATGCTCATCTTAGCAGAAATCCTGTCATATGTCTCCACCCTGCAAAGATATAATTCTCTCCAAGTGAAGACCTTCTTCTGATCTCCATCTGCTTCAATGGCGTCATAGATTCCTGCAAGCTGTGATATCAAAATCAGGTCCTTCGGCTTACGCTCGGCTATGCAAATCTCGAGCTCCTGAATTCTCTGGCGAAGACTATGTGCGTCAACCCTCAACTGATATAGCTCTATGAGGAGGTGTCGACCAGCAATGATAAAGTCTTCAATCCAGGTATCCAGTAGCTTTCCTCGATTAACCAAGTGTTGAATCTTTTGCTGCTCTGCGGCGGTTTCTCGAAGTTGTGGAAGTAAAGGTGCTTGCCCCTCGTTGCCATGAAGCAAACCCGAGATGTACCTGCGAAGTTGTCTGATTTCAGCCTTGAGAACTGCCTTATCCTCACCATCTTTCATGACGCGCTCCTCTAGATTACTCGCGACGACTCTGAATAGATTCACGTCGGTGTGTCGAGTATTCTTACCCAGATTAGTTTTGACGAAGGTAAAATCACCAACATCAACTTCATCCAAGTATTTGTCTTTTGGAGGAGTAGCAACCTCTATGACGATCTCTGCCTCAAGATTCTTCTCAATATTTATCTGCTTTCTGGCCCTCTTATTCAACCTGTTCTGATAGGGCTCACCAAACTCAGACAAATCAAGATTATATGAAGGCATACGCCTCTCCCTCTCCAATGACTTCTCGAGCCAAGATGAATAAGGAATACTGTCCTCTCGAGGTGGAGTCGTTTCTACTGTATTAGCTGCTGGCAAATCCACTGGTATGCAGGTCTCATGTATCGAAATCTCAGGCTCCGAATCAATATCTATGGGAGATGAGTGCGCTGAAAAAGGTGAACCTGGAGATGACAAACCGGCCTCAGTCTGAATAACTGGTTCCGATGAAATAACTGGCTCTAGAAGTACTGTCTCTGCAACTGGAAGTGTTGGCTCCTTCTCAACCTGTTTCCTTTTGGTGATGCTTTTTCCTTTTGAATTAATTCCCATCTTAACCCCTTCAGGCGGCCTCATAGTAACCTTGACTCGAGGTTTAGCTCTAGAAGTAGAAGGTAAAGAAGAAGCTACCACTGCTGGCGGCTCTGTAACTGGGATCACCCTTCGCTTCCGCTTGCTCTCAAGGAAGTACATGGTGGTTTTGATAACAGACCTGGATAAGTCTTTCACTGAAGTGTTCAATGGAACATACCAATCAGGTTGGCGAAGTGGCTGGCGAGCAACTTGGTCTCTAATGAATGAATGAATTAGTATCTCGCCATCATCATCAGACAAACCTTCCACATCCTCTGATAAGAAATCAGCAATTTGTGGAATAGTAAGCCTACAATAATGACGACGGCGCACCTCAAATTCATCCTCACAATTGACCCAAAAGTCCTCAAGCGCTACCGAATGTGAAACATTTCGCTCCAACCTTGCTGAATAATGACCCAACGGATCATAGGCACGCTTCTGAGGAAAACACCCAAGCTGAAGTTTCTCTAACTCGTGTGCCATTAACTTGCAATTAGTAGCTGTTTTGCATTTGTAAATACCTAACTCAAACGGAAAGATGAAAGTTGGCTTATGTCGATTGCGAAGAAAAGTGTGAACCTCATGTGCCTGTCTCATGAACTCCATGAAAAGAACCTTATCCGATGGGTACCTCGGTAGCATCAGAGGCTCTCCTGTATATCCATATACACGAATATATGTGAAAGTAGGAAATTGGATAAACCAATCTGCCCAACTCTCCATTGCTGATTGTGCCTCCGTAGAAATCCTCACATGCATCTCGTTATCTAAATTTCTGACCGTTCTCATAAGAAATGATCATTCACTGCTGTAAAGTCCTGTTCAGCTTTCGAAAACTCCAACTGAGGGTAGTATTCGTACACTCGCTGAACACCCAGAACTCCATCGGTCTTTAATAATTTAAAGCTGCCTTGAAATGCAACTAAGTAAACCAGAAAAGTTACCATATGGAATTCGTGAATCTTTAGGAACTCTGTAATTTGCTGGTGAAGACACTCGCTGATAAACATGGCCCAGTCAAATGTTTCTTTTTTATCAATAACTCATGAGATGAGGTAGAACATCCATGTTCGGAAAACACTTGCATCTTCAGAACCTGCTAACCGGTTAAGGAAAGTTATCAAAATAGCAATCTCGTCCTTAAAATCCCCACGTGCAATCTTCCTTGGCATGTTGGTTTTCTGAATTTTCAACCACCGTTGAGCTACTTTCTTCTGTGATCTATCCTTGTCCTCCTCCCATATTCTGTCACAATCTGAAATGGATATAGCGAAATGATCTGAACGTGGAGGAATAGAAAAACATTTTTCTACATCCCTCGGCTTAAGGCTACAAATAATCCTTCCATCTGTCGATCTGATTTGTCTGGTAGATGAGTCATAATGCTTGACACAAGCAAGTACGAACTCAAGATCAAAGACTGAGATAGGAATGGACGCGCTGCAAATATCCCTGAACGTTCAAGATTTTTGATTGTAGTACTGCTGATACCCTCCAATGAGTTCAGATTGACGATGGGAAAAACATGACTTAAGTCGGTATCGGTAGTTTTCAGAAAGTTATGAAGAAAGACCTGTTTGGCCTTATAATCTATGGGATTATACTGCATTCTGAAAAACTAGACTTTTGACTGTAAAGTCGGGTATGTTTGGACAACTTTGGAAAAACTGAAAAAGCTCGAGGATAGGCTAAAAATAGCAAGGGGAAGTGAATTTTTTCGGACAAATTCTAAGATATGGGTTTTGTGCAGAATCAAATTCTAATGCAACCCAGAACGTTAGAATTGTGAAAAAATGGGATTTAGGCTTGCATGCAAAAGGTTTTCGGTTGAGATTTGAACTGGCAGTTAGGGGCATTGGGGGCAATTTTTCCCGCGAAAATCTGGAACATGGGTTTTATGTACAAATGGATCCTAAAACAACCCAGATCAACAGATTTGCAAAAAAACGTGATTTAGGCCCACATGCAAAGAGAATTCTGGAAAAAAGCACAATGCTTCTAGAAAAGAGGCAACGAGGCAATTTTCACAAAATAATCTAAGACATGGGTATTGTTGTTGATGCTGAAATATTCAAACCCAGATGATGCTTTTCTGAAAAATCTGTCGTTTTCTTTGACATGCGAAGAAAACCTAAGACGAGAATAGAAGAAAGTAAGATAGAAGAATAGAAGTTTTATTTTTTTTGTTTTCTCTCTTCTTCTGTAAAAATTCGCCTATGCTTGAAGTAGAACTGATAACCGCTGCATGCAAACTAGAAACCAAGTCTGAAATAATCTTCCCTTGAACAATCTGAATCTGTAGCTACGAAGAATACTGAAATCTGACACCTGTAGCACCTGCAGATCAATTTTATGCTCAAGAAAGATGTTTCTTGTCAACTCTGATGAAGAATAATGGACGCCATTAGCAAAATATATAGCAAAATATCTTCTAAGGCGTGTGAAATGCATGTCAAGCATTGGAAATGGCGCTTGAAGTACAACTGGTGCTTCAAAACTCACGCATGGCCTATATTTGGCTTCAAACTCAGTTAACTGGATGTAGAACAACCCCAAATTAGGGCGCCACCTTGAAAGACTCAGTTAACTAATGCATGCAAACTAGTTTTTGCCAGTTATGACTAAAAATAGGTAAAATAGAAGTCGACTTGCAAAGAGTTTAACTGAAGATCTAAATTTGGTAAATTGAAAACTCTCTTCATGCGCACTTCTACTTTTGAATTTCAAAAAAGTCAACCTTTGACTTTAGGCGTCCTTCCTTACTTAGACATTTTTTGAAAATTTAGAATCGAAAACCTCAAACGAAGCTCATGTTCGATCACTGATTCTGGTTGACTGTCACGTCGGATCAACTGGCTGACAATCTCGATGAAGAGCAGGACCAAATCTGACAAGAAGATTCCTTGAGGTGGCAATTCAAAATTCAACCATCTGAGGCTTCAAAAAGATGGGCGCCCCTGGCCTCCAGGGGCGCTTTTGACCTCAGTGTTAGAATATTTTCAGGCATTCTCATCATTTTCACTGATAACTTGACCATATTTCACTTGACGTTTCCCGGTATTTGACAAAACTTCAGAACACGCTGACTGGCTCACTGCGGAGCAGACTGAATTCTGAGCAAAGGCTCCTGATGAACACTTTGTATAAAAACATCATTTAACCTTCCTAAATCATGGGCGCCCCTGGCCTCCAGGGGCGCTTTTCCCAACCAATGTCATCCCTTGCTGCAACTGGCAAAAATTACTCCACTTCCGGCTGCGAAATGCCAAGACATCTTCTGAACTGGCTGAGACAGGGAACGGAAAGCTGACGCTGACACGAACGAGATGAGCATCTGAAATCATCAAACAGATTTCATTTAAGGTCTTAAAACCTTGGGCGCCCCTGACCTCCAGGGGCGCTTTTGTCCTTTCTGAATAGTTTCTGATCAAGTCTGGAACCTCAAGTTTGACCACTGATGGCGGCAACTCGGCAACTCAGATTCACCTGCTGACAGATGCGTCGCGGAGCTGGACCAAAAATAGAAACAAACTTCCTGGGTGTCACTTGATCAAAAGACTTCATTTGAATCTTCAAAAAGATGGGCGCCCCTGGCCTCCAGGGGCGCTTTTTCTCTTCAAAGTCATCTACTTTGCATTTCCCTCGTTCTGTATTGAATTTTCGTTTTCAGGCGTTTTACTCCTCCGTCGGACTGGCTGGCTAGCTCATTGCGAAGCTATCAGGAAACTGAAGAAATCATCTTGGTAGAAAATCTCACAAAAAGTTGAATACAGCTTCCATAATGATGGGCGCCCCTAGCTGAAAGTGGCGCTTTTGACCTCCAGACTTAGCCAATTTCACAGTACTTTTACCTCGTTGAAAATCTCCTCCGTCAAAAAGCATAATTTTCAACATCTTTCATCGTAGAGTGTTCTTCTTTGAGTTTCAGGCTTAGATATTAACACCTGGTACTGGCCAACTGCCATTAATGACCTCAGAGGTCCTAACTTTTCTCCTGAAAAAGTTATAACTACCCACCAGCCTTAAACTGACTTTTAACTGAAACTGACTTCACCACTGTGATCGTGATGTGAAATAAGCCAATCAAAATTAATTTCAGCTAATTCTGACAAGTTCTTATTTTTTAGGGTTTCGGGCTAAAAATAGACTTCAGAAACCCTAATTTTCAAAATTTTCAAATTTTGCCAGTATCTTCCTGGCATCACACTGACTAAAAGCCCATACTTTATTTGCCCAAAAACTGAATTTTGACCCCACTTTTACAAGGTTTAGACCATTTTAAGCAAAATGCCTTAATGAAGCAAAAATTTTGGTTTGGGTACAACACAAATATTGTTTTTACTATGATGATATTTACTATTAATTATTCCGTTCCCTGTTATGATATTTTTATTATTTTGGACTGACCTTAATATAAATTCAAATTGCTGAAAACAGAATCTACTTACCTTTATTCGATCTGCAGCCTCAGACGCCTCTTTCTTCCAGCGATCCTTTTTCCTTCACAGCCATCATGATCCTTTATGTCTTGTTGGAGTCTCCCTTAAATATCCATTATGGACAAAAGCTTCCATCCTTGACTGGACGTGACCATTTGGAGTGATCGCTGTCTTTGAACAGTCGCTCCTCTTACATTAATATTATCGCTGCTTTTGGGGTTTATTAGTTATCGTTGGGTATTATGGTTTTGTCTTTATCTCATTTTGTCTTTATATGATTTTGTCTTTATCTCACTTCAGATCATGTTAATATAATATGATCATAATGATGTATATTACTAAAATAACAGTAATATTACTAATAATTATGTTTATAATCATATTTAGATTATGTTCATTTTGTTGTTCTATTTTATTTGTATTTAAATATTTGATATCAAAAAATAATCTTATTATTATTTTATTTTATTGTATGACATTTTATTATGATATTCACAATTAATAAGATTAATTGCTCTATTACTATAATTGTGTAATTATAATATTATAATAATATTGTTGATATATATATATATATATATATATATATATATTTATATTTTGTATTTATATATTTGTATTTCAATGCTTAGTAATTTTAGTGTTCCATTTTGAGGACATGACAAGCCATACCACCCTTGCCTTAGGCATTTTCTCCTTAAGCCAAATTGCCTTCTCTTTCGGGCACATACCTTCATCATTGGTGGTGTCTAGACCTTAGGAGGCATATCCTATCAATTCAAGGTGGAGAAATCAATATTCAAGGCAGGCTGTACAATCTATGAGGGTTCCAGGTTGCTGCTATAATTTCCAAAATTTAAATAAAGCTGTCTATGTTGATTTCCAGGTATGTAATGTTGACATTGAGGCTTTGTATATACTCTATTATCAAGAAATAATATTAGCAGCTTAAGTATCTTCAGGTATAGTTTCAGTTTTCTTTAGAATTTGTATATTCTCCGTATTTTTCCATTTGCTGGTTATTTCTTTCAAAAATACAAAAAATCATATATTGTTCAAAAACCCCAAAAAAGCAAAAACAAACCGAAAAACAAAAATTGCATCATCAAACATAAGTTTTAAGAAGTTTGAACCAGCAGGGTTCCTACAGTGGTATCAGAGCTTTGATCCTACCATCCTGAAGGGTTAAAGCTTCTTATTCAGCCACAAGAGGTTGGTCCACACAGGTACTATTCCATATTGCGCGAGCTCTGCAACCTTTTGGTTCGCCACGAAGAGTTGTCCCTGTAGCATCTCTGATTCTGCAATCCAGCTTGCCTTGGCTCTTTCTCTGTTTGCTACTTCCTTCTCCAAGGAAGACTTCATTTCTTGAACCTCGTTCTCCAATTGGGCTCGGCAGATTTTGAAATCCACATCTTTCTGATGCATCTGTTGCTCTAGTTGAGTGTGCAGGCGACGAAACTCTTCATCTTTTTGTTGCATTTCTTGCCCCAATCGGGCCAACTGGTCTTGATATTCCTTGTTCTTCTGTTGCAACTCAGCGACCACGCTAAGATCGAGGGATTGGAATTTCGCAAGTTCCTCTCGAAGCTTCGCTTGCTCTACCTCCACTTGTTGGGATAAGCGCTTAAATTCAACATCCCTCGCCTTTCCCTTGGCGAGGAAGACCTCGATCCTTTCCTTGACACCTTTCAGCCTTTCTTCCCTCTTCCTTTGCTGGTGACTGGACCTAAGAAAGTCGGTGGTCACCACCCGCTACGTTTCCTCCATTAGCTCCACCTTGTCGTGAGGTCGATCTATGCTTAGATCAAGCCCTATGGCGTACATATTATAATCATCCGGTTGCATTTCTCCTTGCAGTTTGTTGACAGTCGGGAACATAGTCGCAAAATGTAGGGACTATTGAGCCTCATTAAAAAGAGTCTACACTTTTAGCCCCGCTGGCCTCTTAGCATCTTTAGCTTTTTGCTTTTGGGCTCTAATAGCCCATGCGTGCTTAGTTTTATCGCCTTCTGACAAGAATTTTGAGGGCAACCTGATGAGTCCACCTATGAAAGGTGCACCGGGAGGAAGGGCGAAAGGGAATGAGAGGGTAGCGGTCCCGAGCAACCTCTTCCTTGCAACACTAATTGTTTGAGGGGAGAAAGGAGGGATATTCCAAAACCCGACCTGTGAACCAGTAGGAGGGCTCCAGGGGAGCGGCGTCATGGTGGATTCCATCTGTTGGCAAGACTGGATCGGTTCCGACAGGAGATGTATCAATGATGGTAGTAGAGGCAGCATGTGGGGCACTTGGAGACACGGAATGGGCCAAGGAAAATGGTGTAAGGATCCGCGAAGGAGTAAGGGCAAATGGGGTTCTATGAGAGAATTGTGCGAAACCTCCCGCAACCATCGAAGCAGAGGCTGAAAAGCAAGGGTCGGTGCATCAAATAAGAGGGGTCGCGGACACAGCAGGGGCAACTAAGGACTGTGAAACAAGAGGAAAGGGAGCGAAAGATACCTGTGGCATGGATGATTACAATCCTTGACTCATTGCTGGCTCTTGGCCCGCTTCAAGCTCCTGCCGAAAACTCTCCAAGAGATGCTTCAGTGCGCTGCCTCTTTGTTGGCAGCAAGTCTTCCACCACTACGGTTTAAGATTGTTGCGGCTGGGTTGTCCTAGTCCTCCTTGCAGTCCAGGTGCGAGTCAGTGAAGACCTTGCACACGATATGTTTACCCGCACATTAGAAGAAACCTTGCCAGGTTGCTTCATAGATTTCCCTTTCTACTGCACCGAGGCATTTTGTGCTTCTGTGTCTGGTTTTGCTCCTTCATCTGACTGCTTCGTCCTCCTCTGAACCAAAGTCTTTCTAATCACTCTCGTCGGAATCCGGATGCTCATCGTTCCACAATTTGTCGAACTTATCGTACATCTACTCGCTATCATAAGGGGCCTCGGTGCGTCGGGTCTCCTGACGATATATCCAGAAATCATTAATCTTCTCTTCCTTCCAATTGTAATTTTTTATCAAGTTGTTGCGAAGAGTAGCCCCAATTTGCTTTGTCTTATCATACTTCCCAGTCCAGTAGTAGAATCCGAGCTAGGGAAGCTGACCACCTCCGGAAGGGATATGAGCTAGGTCGACTATAAGTTCATTCGCATCCAACATTGGATTCCGATGCTTCTCCTAGTAAGGCCGAGGGTTGTTTGTTACCTTGACATACTCATTCGGCAAGTCATCATCGGGGTTGTAATTCCACTTATCGCAAATCCATACCAACCCCAGATGAGCCAGCTTTGCCTCCAGCGAGTCATGAGCCTTCCTCTTGGCGATGATCACGGTCTTGAAGCTCATCGAGCAGCTAAACAATCCCTTCTTCGATTTTCCACTACAAAAGGTGAAGTCGATAATTGATACCTAGCGGAACACTTCAAGCACCAGTATTCGATCTGTAAGACATGTCGGAAGCCGGAAGGCCTCTCCAGTGAAGCCCTCGCCCAGAAACCAATCACACTTTGGAGTGAAGTTTTGCATGAACTCAATTTGGTTTGAGCTGAACCGTAAGACACTGTTGTCTTCCCTTAAATCCTACAAAATCGGATTTAAGAAATAATCCAAAAATGCGTAATAATCATATGTTGCAGAGAGGAGAGGAGTCCACGTGGAAACCGGCTTCTTCCTTCTGTTTTCATCAAAAAAGGACAACCCCAAATGCTTCTGGAAGAAGTCGAGATTCTGATGCAAAAACATATGTGTGAGAAAGACAGAAACTTGAATTTCTACTAAAGTTGGTACTCTGAAATCTGGCTAAGCATCTCCTGAACGAGGAATTCTGCGAAATCGTACTAGAAAAGAGAATGTTGCCTATGCAACTGAAAACCCAAGCCTAGTTGAAACTCCTGGACCTCTCTGTCAGTGTCCAAGCCACAAGCAAATGCCATCATTGAGAAGGCATCCTTCATATCATCTTTGAAGTTTTTATGCATTGTTGGGATCTGCATTGGCTTTTTTTGAGCTTCCTTGGATCTTTGTGCTTCCACGTTATAAAAGTTCAGAGCAAGATCTCTGATCCTCCAATAGGTCTCCCCTTTTGCCGAAGTGAATGACTCCATTTGAGGTACTTTGGAGCTTCGCTCCAACATGCACAGCATATCCCAGATAGCCTCTTTGCAGATAATAACACTCAGCTCCCGACCCACAATGGTGTTGGTATTCGGGTTGAAGTGTCTGATGGCCTCATCGACCAATTCAGGGCAGTAGTGTGTTGTACCCCAAATTAAAAAAAAATTGTTACACTTAGGCATTTTGAAGAAATGAGTCGAAATACTATTAAATTTGTTAGAAAGGTCAAAATTGGGATTTGCATGTCATGCATGGGGGCCAAAAACCTGAAATTTTCAAAATATGACAATCTGGGTCAGCTCAGATCGATCAAACCTACAATATCTAGATTTCAGATTTCTAACACTAAATTTTAGGAAAATTTCTATTTTTAGTAGTTTTCTAAAAATATATACTTTTTTTGGGTTTTTTTGGGTTTCTTTTGAAATGGATACTAGCAAAAATTTCTAAAAATAGAAAGTTTGGCTTCTAGGGTTGAGACTGATTTTGATTGGCTTAAAATACTTCCTCATCAAGCTGGTGTAGTCAAAATCACGAAAGGATCAATTTTACCCTAGTGGGTTTATTCTGCTTTTTCAAAAGCTTTTTTCGGAGATCTGAGGTCATCAATGGAGTTCAATCAGGTGCCAGGTGCCAAAATCAGACGTTCAAATATCAAACAAAAGTTGTCAATGACGAACATGCACGAAGAATGAGGAACGGAGAAAGGAAGTTTAAAAAGTTGGAAAATCCAGGCGCCCCTGCTCAGTTTGGGTGCCCAAACCTTCATGCCTTAGAATTTTTCCTGTTTCGACAACCGAGCTCAAGGGAGGCACGTCAAACGAGGAAAGATTTTTGAAAATTCCAAAAAAGTGGCCAAGTCTGCCAACCATGGGCACCCTTGGAGAAGAAGGGTGCCCATCTTTTCAGAAGGTCAATTGATAGAGTCAGAGGTTCACTCTCCTAGGCAACATTGTTCAATATCCAATCAGCTTCGCAATCGGTGTCTTCGTCAGCTCATCCGATCACTCAGCTGCCGGCAAACTCAAATCGAATAAGAGCCATGAAAAGAGGTGTTCAAACTCTGAAGGTGAAAATGATGAAAAATATTTTAAGTCTGGTGAAACTAGGCGCCCCTGGAGAAGAAGGGCGTCCAAGTTTTTAAGGTGTTAAACGAATGAATTTGCTGAAGGCACCTCCAATGTGACTTCGTCAGATTTGATCAAGCTTTCCAACGCAATCATCAGCACGTGCATCGCAGAGCTGGCAATCGTCAAATGTCGAGGACTGAACAGAGGAGAAAAAGTAAGTAAAATGACAGAAGTCAAAAGCAATGGTGAAAATCTCAAAAATAGAAACAAACTCTGGAGTAGTTAGGCACCTCCAGTCAAGAAGGGCGCCTAGGGTTTTGAGGCTTGAGATGTTACTTTTCAGAGATGCAGTGTCCAGGAGATCCCTTCTAGAATCTTCTTAGCTACCCAGTGAACATGTCAACCAGTCGATCTAATCAGTTCAACGCCCGAAATCATGAATTCATCTGAGGTCAAAAGACAAGCAAAAATTTGAAGATCATTAAAATGGCTAACACTGGAGAAAGTGGGCGCCCCTGGAGGAGATAGGCACCCGACAATTTGAAGGGTCAAATGAAGTTTTTGTCAGAAGATATTTCCAGAACAATGTCATCAGATTCGATCAGGCTCCATGGTGAAACATTCAGTTTGTCCATCGGACCAATCTGGAAGTCGGGAGACAGGATCAAACTAGGGTTGAAAATTGAGTAGAAATTGAAAACAGTGAAAAAATGGCTAAGTCTGGAGGAGTTAAGTGCCTCAACTCAAGAAGGGCGCCCAAGTTCCAAGGCCTTAGTCAAATTTTCAAAATTTTCAAAAATTGAAGATGATGAAAAACGTCTTAAGTTCTTTGCATAAACTCAAATTAAGGTTTGAGGAATTAGGGTTAGAGAAGGATTTTTCACTCAAGACAAAGCTTATTCAAAGGCACCTTTGTGTTTTATTTTTCATATTTTCTTCTAGGTGGCTTCAAGGAGAAATAGAGCAGCAACTTCAAACCTATATTTTTAAGATTCAAGAAGTTGAACTTCCTGGTTTTTCATGAATTTTCAGATCAACACATAAGAAGGCTTGCTTTTTCATGCTTTTTTCATCCAGAACATTAAATCTTTGAAGGAGGAGGCCATTGTTTTCAACTTTCAGCAAGCTGGTTTATACTAGTTCTATCTTCTGGATAATTTTTGAAGAATTTTCTCAAGGTTGCAACAGCTGCTTTTTATTTTACATGTCAGAGAAAACTTCAAAACTTACAACTTCCAATCTTCTGGGTCTATCTCAAATATTCTTCTAGACAAAACCCATATCACAGCTTTTTCAGTGAAACTTCAAGTGGTTGCTTTTTCAATGAAACTTCGAGGATTTCAAAATCTAACCAAATGGATTCATCCAGAATGTGCCTTTGACCAATACCCAAATGTCACCTATTTTCTACTTTTTTGGAGAAAATTTGGGTTTATTGCTTTTTTAGTCTTCATTCAGAATTTTCAAAAATGGATGATCTAGGTCTTCTTGTAACGAAATTCTAAATAAAACCAATATATCAAAAAAAATTCCAAAACTTCATCCATTTGACGAAGAAAAATCAGCAGTCTAAAAATAAAAAGTTGTGCAAAACTTGTTAGAACATAGGCATGTTTACAGGTAATCTTCGAGTTTTGCAGAATGGAGTACACTCCTACAGATTTTAAGACTAAATCAGCTTTGTATCATGATTTCATCGAAACAACTGAAACTGACTTATACCACATAAAGCCAGTGTTCAATCTATGCGCTTTGAAAGACGCAGGCTATGTTGCAGTCAAACATCTTGGTCATTTTGGGTTGTTTACAGCCTCAGGCAATGTTGAGAAGGCTTTGAAGAAAAGGACAAGTATTGGAAAAAGTTGTAGAATACTCTTCCGTGGAAGAATCAAGAGAAGTGTCAAAAGTACAAAGTTGCAGAGCCACCAAGTTATCAATTAGTGACTCAGCTTTTGGGGAAACTATGTTTTTCAAGAATAGAACTCATAAAGAAGATGAAGATGTCAAAGATTCTCTATGTTTGATTGCAAAAGAGAACATCCTAGAAAAGCAGAATATGGATATAGATAGTATTGACACTCCTACCAAGGAAGTCTTGACGGATACTTGTCGTTGTGCATAAATCTTACTCTATCCACCAGCCAGCAGCCTTCAGGTTCAGACTCATTTGTTAGGACTAGCTCCACTTGCTCTTCTTCAATTTCTATTTCTTCGTGTGCCAAATATTCGCAAAGCCCTCTTCTTTTGACAGTCTTTGTAGGCTTGACCTCAATTTCATATTCTAGGATCTTAGTGATCCAATTGGCCCTTTTTTCGGTGATTTCTCCTTCCATGATGTACTTGCGCACACTGGAATGTGTGACATAAACAATCACCTTATTGCAAGCTATAAGATGTCGAAACTTCTTGAGTCCCTTTACAATTGTGAACGCTTGTCTTTCAACAAATTATAGTTCGTCTCATACTCCTTCAAGGTCCGAGAGTGAAATGTTATCGGATGTTCTCCCTTTCCTTCATCGTCCTTCTGAGTCAGAACCGTGGCGATGCTTGTCTTGCTACTAAAAACATACACTATGAAGTCTTTTGACAAGTTAGGATTTACCAACACAGGAGCTAAAGAAATAGCATCTTTCACCCTCTTGAAGGCTTCTCTCGCTTCTTTTGTCCATTTGAACAATTGGTCCTTTTTTAGCATTAGGGTGATTGGTCTAATTATTCCTGCAAAATTAGAAATAAACTTGCTTACAAAGCTAACCTTTTCCCAATAATGATTGGGCAATCACTCGCACTGTGAAGAGCCCAACTGGCTCCAACCCAAACCCTGTAGTTTTCTACGTATCTTTTTATCTCTTCATTGATTTTAAGAAGAATTCTAGACAGAAGACGAAGGGGTGTCCAGCATATAAATGTACATAAAATGGAAATTTAAGCTAGATCTAAGAAACTACATATGTATTAAGTGTTAAATAACTACTACACATAGATGATGAACAATAGACATACCCAAAACCCTCCAAATTATTTAAATAAAGAAATTTTGCACTTGCCAAGCAAGAATGGTTGACACTGGTGAAATAGCACGCCTGGAGCTTGGATCTACTTTCTCCAACGCAGAATCTGTAGAAAATGTGCTGAGAGCTATAGGCGCCCAAGAAGGAACAAAGAGATGGCCAAAAAGAGAGGCGTTTCAACCTCTTGAAGAAACATGCCACCCAAAGAGTGGTACGGCCAGCAAAGTGAATGTAGATTCTTTATTGAAAACAACAAAAGGTGAAGATGGCGTCCCAAATCTGTAAGCCCTCTTCTTATTAACCTGTAAACTTCCGAATAGAATAGCTTTGTAAGCACAGATGAACTCCCGAATTGAAGCTCCCACAGTTGCAATCATTCAACTGGCATTCCACAGTCTCACAATCACACATCAAAGAAGAATTTCCGCTCTCCAATGAAAAAGTTTCTTGAAACCCTTGTCCTCAAACAAAAACCAAAGAGAAGAAAATATCAAGCAATGTCAAATGATCAAAAGTGAGTTTGAATTGCCTTTCCTTCCTTATATCTCCCAAAAAGGCATGCACTTCAAAAAGCCACGCACTTTTGCTTTTAAAATACAATAAAATGTATTCAATTTCCTTTTAATAGTTTTTATCCCACTTTATGAAGTGAGTGCACCTTTAATTTAACTTAAGTGATTTATTTTATCACTTTATAATCCTTAAGTCACCATTTAAATATATTTAAGTGGCTTTTAACTTTTATAAAGTCAATTTGACTTTATAATTTACCATTAAGTTAAATAATTAACTTAACCACCGAAATATGCATAACTCCCTCCAAACTCAGTATTTTTTGTGTCGTCAAAAGCTGGCGAACACTGTGCTACAGATGCCTACACTGAATCCACAACTGGAATGACCGAATGGGAATGACAATACCCACCAAAAACGGCCACTGAGCCCCTAACCACACCCTGTCAGCCTACAAGGGTCCAAGAAATAGGCTAACTCAACTACTCCTGAAATTGACTAGAGTGGGGACATTACAATCCGCCCTCCCAAAAATTGCTTATCAGCGAGCAATCTCTCATCGAAAAGCTCACAGGACATTGCCTGAAGAGAAACCACAAAACCACTAGACCCACCAGGATCCCATAGGTAGACTTGTGAAATGTTCCCAATCAATTCTTGCAACACCATCACTAAGACCTGCCAAATTGAATCATACTCAACCGCAGGTGCTGCAAGAACATGAGCATTACTTGGAAGCAACTCTAAACTTTGACAATGCTTGCTTCCAACCCATACGCAGGATAAGCTATCATACAAATCATCTAATCCATGCGCAACTGAACGGTGCATCTGCCTAATATCATGTACATGAGAGTCAAATGAAAAACTATATGCACTCCTCACCATGTACACACCAAAAGTCTCCTCAGTGAGCCTTGTCTGAAGTCTTGGTACCCAACTAGGATCCCAGACATCCTGTTCGCTCATCTCGAGAGTGTGTTCAGGACCAACCTCATAGAGCGGATTGTTGTAAGGCGCTATAGCATCCGCCTCAAACAAAGGATTGTTCACCAAGTGAACTATACTACAATTTTGATCAGAACTGCATCCCTCTGAACTGCCGAAGTTATCAACTGTGTCACACCCCTCTTGAATCATATGGCTCTTCGCACTGATAAGAGAAAACGAGCACAAACTCCCCTCTTCCAGTCCACTCAACACATATTTCCTGTCCTGTACCTCAAATTTCATTTCCATCTTCTGTGTATTGAGGGTAAACTCACCAACGTCCTGGAGCTACCTCATAACCAGTACTATCTCCATCTCACCCATGTTGACTACATAAAAGTCCGCTTGTAACAGATAGTCACCTAACATAAGTGTGAGATTGCAAATCCATCTAGAGCAAGTAAGAGTATAACCATTTGCAACTCAAACACAGAGTCCAGCAAAATCCTGTGTCTGAAATTTGTACCTATTAACAAACTACTCATCAATGAAATTGTGTGGCTCTTGTGTCTAACATAACAACACATTGCTGACCATCCACTGGTCCCCTGATTCTGAATGATGAATACCTGTGCGTATTGGTAGATAATGCTAATGGGGTTAGAATAGCATCGTCTCCCAATTGTGTAGAGGATTTTCCAGCCTCATTCTCTTCCGTAGCAGCTTGCTGGTTTGTTATTACAGTCATGTTTTCATCCTCATAAAACCACTTCATTCGTCTGTTATTACCCTTAGGCTTGAGTGGACAATCATGGTTTATGTCATAAGGTCCTTTGCAATTAAGGCAAAGCTTCCTTCGTAAATCATTGATAGTTTCTCGATCTAAAGGAGCTGCAAATTTTTTCTTTGGCTCCACATCCTTTATTCTTTTTGGATCAGATTTTCTATCATGAGAAGATGAAGATGGTTTTGCGTTGAACTTACTGCAAGGGGCTGTAAGTTCCATGCTACGAGCTTTCCTCATAGCCTCCTGAAAGGTAGGTGGATCGAATGCCTTGATCCAACCTTTCATAGGCTCATAAAGCCCTTCAACAAAGAGAATAACCAGCCTTCTCTCTGAAATCCCTGTTACCATAATTGAGAGCTTCTGAAACTCTCCAATGTAGGATTCTAAACTACCCAACTACTTTAGCTGAGCGAGATCTCTAAAGTATAATTTTGGATCACGTTTGTCAAATCTCTCAACCAACCTATCCATGAACTCCTGATAAGTAATGATCCTGTCATGCTGTAGTGTCACCATGCCATGGTGCCACCAATCATGGACTACACCATACAAATGCAATGCTAGGAACTTTATGGCATCATCTTCCGCCATTGGACGTAAAGTGAGAAAAGTGTCAAGCTTGCTAATCCAAGCTCTAGTTGTGATTCTACCGCTACCATCAAAGGTAGGAAGAGTGATTTTATTTGTTGCATATCTTAGATCATTGTTTATGTTATCTTTGGGCCTCCTATCAACTCGGTTCCTACCGTGTTCTCTCTTTTAGCTCATAAATCTATCAAAGTTAAGATGATCCTTAACTCGTTGGGGTAAAGCCTCCCATTCATCATGTAATGTCATGATGTTATCTGTGAAGACCAAGTCACCTTCTCCCTCCTCCATGATGTCATCATCTGGATCACGCCTGGCAAAGATAGCGTGTGGGTCTCTCATAGGTGCGTGTAGGAGTAATTCTTTGGCGTGGATTTCCATGTACATTGTCGTTTTCCTCTTGTTCCTATGGTCTCCTATGAACATCCAAGTGTTGCAATGTTGTGCTTAGTTGCTGCAGTACATTTTCCACCTGTTCATGTCCTACTACTAGGCCTCTCAAAATATTTTTGGCCTCCAAATCTTCATTATAAACACGGTTTTGAAGTTGTTCAGCCTCATCTCTGTCACCCAAGTATTCAAAGGGTATATCCTCGAACTAATTGTCAAAAGAAAAATCCTCAAATGGATCTCTCTGACTACCAGGCCTCTTGCATGAATAGTACCTGTTATATCTACCGTGATAAGGCCGCATATGTATTTATCCCTCCAAGCTGGCAGGATTACAGCTCTGATACCACCATGAAGAGACCAACTGGCTCCAGCTCAAACCCTGTAGTTTTCTACTTATCTTTTTATGTTTTGATTGACTTTAAGAAGAATTCTAGATAGAAGTAGAAGGGGTGTCCAGTGTATAAATGTACATAAAACTGAAATTTAAGCTAGATTTGAGAAACTGCATATGTATTAAGTGTTAAACAACTACTACAGATAGATCATGAACAATAGACATACTGGAAACCCTCCAGATTATTTAAATAAAGAAAGATTTAACTTGCCAAGCAAGAATGGTTGAAACTGGTGAAATAGCACGCCTGGAGCTTGGATCTACTTTCTTCAATGCAGAATCTGTAGAATATGTGTTCAGAGGTGTAGGCACCCAAGACGGAACAAAGAGATGGCCAAAAAGGGAGGGGTTTCAGCCTCTTGAAGAAACATGCAACCCAGAGAGAGGTATGGCCAGCAAGAAGAATGTACGGCCAGCAAGGTGAATGTAGATTCTTTATTGAAAACAACAAAAGGTGAAGATGGCGTCCCAGATCTGTAAGCCCTCTTCTTATTAACCTATAAACTTATGAATAGAATAGCTTTGTGAGCACATATGAACTCCTGAATTGAAGCTCCCACAGTTGCAATCATTCAACTGGCATTCCACAGTCTCACAATCACACATCAAAGAAGAATTTTCGCTTTCCAATGAAGAAGTTTCTTGAAACCCTTGTCCTAAGACAAAAACCACAGAGAAGAATATATCAAGCAATGTCAAATAATCAAAAGTGAGTTTGAATTGCCTTTAGTTCCTTATATCTCCCAAAAAGGCACGCACTTCAAAAAGCCACGTAATTTTGCTTTTACAATACATCAAAATGTATTTAATTTCCTTTTAATAGGTTTTATCCCACTTTATGAAGTGAGTGCACCTTTAATTTGACTTAAGTGATTTATTTTATCATTTAATAATCCTTAAGTCACCATTTAAATATATTTAAGTGGCTTTTAACTTACCATTAAGTTAAATAATTAACTTAACCACCAAAATATTCATAACTCCCTCCAAACTCAGTATTTTTTTGTGCCATCAGAAGTTGGCGAACACTGTGCTATAGATGCCTGCACTGAATCCACAACTAGAATGAAGGAATGGGAATGACAATACCCATCAAAAACGGCCACTGACCCCCTAACCAGATCCTGTCAGCCTACAAGGCTCCAAGAAATAGGCTAACTCAACTGCTCCTCAAACTAACTAGAGCGGGGACATTACACGCATTGAGTGCACATTCTCAATCAAATTGGAGATAGGATTGAATTGAGATCCTATTGTTTCCATGTGATCCGCAGCTGAATTTCACTCTCTTGGCACTACGTGAATGTTAAAAGCTTTGAAGCTTTCAATGAGGTCCCATACCCTGTGCCTATAGGACCGCATTCGAACATTTTTTGGAGCAAAGATATTTCTAACTTGATTGATTACAAGTTTGGAATCTCCGAACACCATTATTTGTTTGACACCCATGCGTTTTGCGAGTCTTAGCCCTTGCACAAGACCTTCATATTCGGCATTATTGTTTGAGCAAGCAAACTAGAAGCGGAATGATCTGAGAATTTGCTCATTGGATGGAGATATTAGGCATATCCCGGCACTAGCGCCGACTTTGCATCTTGCACCGTCAAAGTGCAATGTCCAGAGCTCTAAGGCTTGTTTGGTCGTGGAGTCTTTGAATACCCTCGGGAATTCTTGATCTTCATCATAGATGACGTAAGTGCCCAACCTAGTAGCATGATAATTGTCAAAAGGATTAGTGTCTACATATTTTCTCAAGAAGACCTCTTCTCGATTGGCTTGGTCTTTCGTTACCTTCTCATCTCGTAATAGTTTGATACCACTGGCTTCTTCTTTGGCGAAAGAAGTATGAGTGTCTTCAAAGTTGATCATGGCTTCATCAGCTACATGTTCTGAATGTAGAGGTTTTGATATTATCTTCATCTTAGCTCTGTGCTTGGTCCTGAGAATTAGATGGGACCAATACAAAGAAAGGTATCTGCCTATATTTGAGGTGCATTATCGGGATAGGCAAAGGCCGAACATGGGAGGGACATCTATGATCACAGTATCTTGTGGCACCGTGATGCTAAGACAAGAGAACAAGGTCAAGTGGAGGTCTTTAATGAGACCTACAGTTTCGACCTTGTTCCCATCCAGCTTCATAACTCCTCTTTTTAAGGGTTCATATCTAAGCCCTAGGGCTTCCAATATCTGCTTGGGCATGACTGTGGTGCTAGCACCGGTGTCGATCATGCAGTTGTGCAGCAGTTTCTTCCCCAAAATGACAGTTAAGAAAAAAAGTTTTAGGCTTTGGTTTCTCCTCTTTGACTTCGTTCGAAGCCTCCTCTGCAGTATTCGTGAGAACTTTGGCCAGTGTTGATAAGTCAGTAGTGTTGACGTGTTTTTCATGACAGCGCCAGCACAGAATAAAATGTCCAACGATCACTCTATTCTCTCTTGATCAAAGTGTTCCACATGCTAAGATTGCGTGAAAGTTCATGCGTTCGACTCCAAGGTTCCTTTAATGCGAATAGACTCAGTTGGTTGATGTGAATATGCTGGGTATTCCAAGGGGACTTACGTAATTGTTCAAGTTTATATGTTCAAGCAAGTGAAGGATTTTGACTATGATGCTCTGGTATTTGAATGGATTGGGAAATGCTGAATTTAAAGAAGTAAGGATAGGAATTCTACAATCTACTTCTACGGGTGGAATGCAAGGATTAGCTTTGACAGTCTTCAAACCAAACTTAGTTTTGTCTCCCCTTCGGACAACTCTGACAAAGCTGGTGCAATCTTCAAAGGATGGATGAGATGTTCAGATTGAGATTCACCATGCGCACCCCTTCACAACGAAGCAAGTGGGCACACTAAGCACAATCGAAGTTAAGTGCTGAGATTCCAGTTGACCACGCAGGAGCAGACTTACTGTCAGCAAGTCCGCCAGTGGTATGGATATGGGAAGATATGCCCAAACTAACGTCACATTCCACAATTAACTCTACTTGCATGAAAACAAATCTACTTTACTTTACTCTATTCGAATTGGAAAGACGAAAAGATCTCGTCAACTGCCCACGACACAAAATGAAGTCACCAATCAATGAAATCTTTATATCATGAGAGTCTTACACAACAATCTTTTGCAAAAACTTTCAAAGGGAAAGTCTTTCTTCCTTTCCAACTAAGCTAACTCCTAGCTCAACTTTAACTTCTATCAATCTCTATCTCTGTCTAGCTCTGATCTATCTCTGATTCTAATTCTAACTACTTACAAATGAGGGGGAATGCCCCTTTTATAATGAATCCAAATAGTGGACGGTTCAGATCTGATTACAATAAAGGGCTCAGATTGAGCCACCTATGCCCTAATTAGGGTTTCTGCCCTAAAAACCGCCACCGAGAAGAGTGGGGCAATGAATGCGCCCTCCACTCCTCATCAATGCACCACACCCTGCCATCAATGCATGTCGTCTCCCTCCAGAAGGTCATCGTCCAGAAGGGCGTTTCCTTTCTCCTTCTCCCTGGCTGCAAATCTGATGAATCTGGCCAAGACTGCCTCAACTTCCTGATCGGAGATAGGAGGAATGTGATCCAACTGAAACTCTAAAACTGCAACTGTTTGCCCATGCCGGGCACATGATTTCTTCCAGGCAACAAGGGCGTCCTAGGTGTTCTGTATGATACTGGAGAATGTGGTTGTGTTCACGAAATCGTCCTGTGTGAAGGTCTTCACTTATTAGAAGAACGGCGCCAATCTGTCTTTCAATCCATCTGCAGTTACCTCTTCAGCAGTCAACCTCTTGGCAAAGATTGCCTCCAACGTGTTGAGAATTCCATCAAAGATGTTCGTCATGGCTTTTCTGACCCTGACAAAATCTGCCTATGATGCATCATAGAATCCCCGGCCTATGACTACTGAAGAATACCATCTGGCGAAGTCGTATCTATCTCCCTGCTGGATAACACCTCCCTCAACCATAGTGTGTTGAGGGATGCTCATCAAAGCCCCTAAACGGAGAACAACTCTCGTCTGATAGATGCGAGTCTCACCCCAAGCATGGTTAATTGCCTCCACTCTAGCCATAATATCAGAAGCTTGCCCATAGGCATGTGCAAGATCTTCCATGAACTTTCTTGTCTCTGTACGCACACTGGCAACCCACTTGTCTGCCTGCTGTGCCATTCTCTTCAAATCTTCTAACCCACTGATTGACTCCCTAGAAAACTCAGCTGGAAGTTCAATTGCCGGATTTTCTTGCCCACAAGGACGGGACAAGTGTTGCACGTAGCCGATCAGTGTCTTGTGCTCTACCTTCAACCTTTTGTATTTGCCCTCCACGTAGGACAATCTATCCTTCAATGCCCGATAGGAATTATCGCACTCCTCTACCACTTGTGCTCCAGTAGGGCGGCCTAGTTCCATGGTTGTCACAACATAGTTCTCAGGAACGGCCTCGTCCCTATCAGATTCTTCCTGAGGAACTGCCATATGCAAGGTTCGGGATCCATCCTCATCTGTGGATATCTTGGAGAACTTCCTAGCCTTTTTCTTTGCTGGAGGTGCGCTGATCCTCTGTAATAATTCTTCCATCTCGGCTGCGGGATCGGTCTCATCTACAGGATCACGCCTCATTCTGTCCCTTAGCCATTCCGGCACCTCCTGCCGCATGTCAGATATAATAAAAGGCTGTTCTACCTCAACCTCCACCTCATGAACCTCCCCTCTGCCATCGTTCTAACGAGGCTCAACATCATCAATAGGCTCCGTGTCTCCCGAGCTCTGGGCATCCTGATCTGAAGTAGCATCACCCTCGAGAGCCGCCTCAATTTCCTGCTGAAATTGAGTATCAGTAGCCGTCCCCTCATCTGTCTCTTGCTGATCTTCCTGCTGATGATCTTCTTGGGGCATGTTGATGCTCTGACCCACTGATTCTCTATGAGGTGGCTGACCCTCCACTCGCACTGTCTGCTCTACGTCCAATCTCTCCCTCTGATCAACAAACAAAGACACCTCCGGTAAGCTTGGAGAGTGTGTCCGAGATCGCGTATGCATGGACTCCTCAACTACCACTGGCTCAGGTCGAACTGGCTCCTTTCCTCGAGGCTCTAGAGTTGGATTACTTCGTCTCCTCTGATTAGTTTTCTGCAATCTGCTGTCTCCCATCAAATTGTAGGTAAGGGGAATTGACCTTCCCTTGAGTCGGCTGACATGCATTTCTACCCAACTCCGTGTAAATGTCAAGACTAGGATACAAAGTGTATCCAAGTCGGTGATCTCTGGCTCAGACCAATCTGGGAGTGGCAAAGGTGTATCTCTTACTGTCTCGTAGTCAGCCTGTACTACGTTTATATCTTCTTCAATCTGATCTGGCACTGGGATGATCTCACACTCCTTGACCATCACCAACGGTATCCGAGAAAACATTCTCTTTCTGACTTCGATCTCATCGACTGCACTAGCCCAAAAGTCTTCGATCTACACCTTGTGCCTGAACTCCTCTGTCAATATCCACCTGATGTTTCTGTGGGGATCGTAGTAATGCCTGCTATTGTGATAGGAAAGGTGGAAGAATTGGAGCTCCGCTTCTGCCTCTCTTGCTGCTTGCAGCGATGGGCAGATTTCATCTGAATTTCCCATAGTAATCGGGAATCCGAGTCCACCTTTCTTCTTCTTCTTCTGAATCTTATCATAAGCAATCAGTTGCCTAGATACTTCCAGCATCACTATCCTGTTTGTGGGATACCGAGGCAATCTGTATGGATAGGAGGAAAATCCTTGCAGCCTTATGTAGGTGAATTTTGGAAATTGGATAAACCAACATCCGAATTTCTCAATCATTTCTTGTGCCTCCCTTGATATTTTGTGGTGGGTTCTCTGCTGCAAGGTCCTCGTGATATGCATTGTAAAGGCGTCATTGACCCTCTTGTAATTGGTTGTGCTTGTCAGATGCAACTGTGGACAAGCTTCATATATTTTAAACTAATGGGATCCGCAACCGATTGGTTCCTTGTAAGAGATCCCTCTATATCTCGTCATGCGAGCCAGCATATAGACAAGGTAGGAACCCATGCAAAATGTCTTCGTTCTCCTCACGCCATGAAGCTGCTCATGTATGTTATCACTGATCATCAGTGCCCAATCCATGTAATCCTTTCCCTCTAACACCAAGTTGACAAAATAGAACATCCAAGGTTCAAAGATGAACGCTTGGGGGCATCCTCCAACTCTGCTCAGCATCATAATGAGATCACCAAATTCCTGTCTCAAGTCCTCTGAGACTATCTACTTGGGCAATTTGGTGCGAGTTGGCTTGGGTTTAATCATCCACTTAGTGTCTATCAAATCAGCACACCGGTTTGTGGTAGATGAGTACATCTTTCCAGCTCTCTCTTTCGTCTTGTAGATCATCTTCTCATGAACTGGAATCCCGAATGCCTCCCCGATCGCTTCAGGTGTTAGGTTAGCCAGCAACTTGCCACCTGGCGAAGTGACTATTCTCTGTTCTACATTGTAGTGGTAGGCGCACTCCATGATGAGTTCTGGACATCGGATAGCTGGCAGAAAGTTGGCAGCTGCATACAATCCACTTCTGACAATATTGTGCGAAGTCACTGACGGGTGATGGCCTCCAGTCCCCATTATCCTTCTTTTGAATGCTTCTATGTTGAATCAGCCTAAGTTCGTGTCAACTAGCCTGCCGAGCTTGAATGAAAATTTGGATTCTGGCAAGAATGACTTGCCCAATTTCTTGATCACAGCCTGTCTGGACTCGGTGTGGTTGTTTCTGCCTGCAGCTCTTCTGTTTCATTTGGCCATTCTGCAAAAAAGCAAGAGAGTCATTAGAAAACAAGATTTTATAAAACAATATATCGCTTTTGAGGATGCCAGCAGATTTTTAAATAAAAAGGCTGCAATACTTTGTCACTTTCAGCTGCAAACCTCAACTACGCCTGTTTACTTTAATGTTTTTAGAAGTTTCTTCTCTGGTTGCAGCAACACAATGTCAAATACTTGGAAATGTTTGCTTGCAGCAATTTACTTTCAACAAATTTGAAACCTCTCCCTTGAAGTTCGTACTTCTCCTTCTAACTTAGCAACTTTCAGCAACTTCAAACTTTTTTCTCAAGTCGTACTTCAACATTCAGCCACTTCAACTTTTGGCAAATTCGTACCTCTCAGCAACTGCAGCCTCAGCAAGTTAAGTCGCACTTCCTTTAGCAAATTCAACTTTTGCAAATTTGCACTTCTCAGCAATTGCAATCTCTTCAAAAATTCGTACTTTCACTTAGCCAATATTTTTGCATTCAGCAACTGGTGAGAGAATGAAGAGGATTTGAAAATCTTATAGCCTGGTCGAATTCCTGCAGAGGCTATACTTAGCAAATTTTCGAATTCATTTTCCCTCTCTTTTCTCCATTGTAACACTTGTCATCTGAGGCATCTTTTAGAATTATGAATTCATCACCTCTGCACAGGCCTGCCTCGTCGCTTTTGATTTCTTAAAATATTAAATTGTTCACTTCCTTGAACAATTTTGAAACGTTTGGCTAAGTCATTTGATCTTGTCTTCGTTTTGGCAAAATTATCTAGCTCAAAACTTCTAGCGAAGTGCCTTTCATTCATTTTGTTCGTTTGCCTTCGAGAAATCTCTCAATTTTGCCTTAGGAATTTTATTTAAAATAGGCACTGGGCAAAATATGCATTGAAACAATGTGGACATGGCGCAGAGAACGTTTGAATCACCTCTGAATAGCAAATGTTTAATACCCAGAAGAAAAATCCTTCCAGAATCCATCGTTTTCATGTGTATTCGGACGAAGGGGTTCTTTTAATTTTTATTATTTAAAAATAATAAAAATGGCTAATGTTTATTTCTTCCCCTTCCTAATGCGTTCCATTCCACAATTTCCCATTTCTTTGATCCTGGCCAATTTTCTTGATTTTCCTCTGAAGAGTTTTCCTCTCTGAAGATTTTTCTAACTCTGGAAACTAGCATCATCCTCTAGGCGTGTTCTTCATTTTTTTTCTTCTAGAATATACCTTAGGAATTTTTTAAAATCTAAATTTTATCATTTTATCTCTGAGGGGCGCATATGGAGTGTCATCTTTCCATTTTATTCCTCGGGCAATTCCATGCCTAGATATTTCTCATTTAGCAATTTTCACGCTTTGACCTTAGCAATCTTCATTTTTAAGTCCCTACTCTTTAGGCGCATTTCATATAGTGAAGAGGAAAAATAAATAAAAACAACCCTTGGTCTTTTAAAAAAAATCACGCCCCCTTAACATTATTCCCCTTTGGCGTATGGTGACTCCTCACCTTCCTCTGGCGCATATGACATAGGTAGCTTCCACCTTTACGCGCATCTCACCTTCACCACTTAACGTTTTTATCTTTCACCTTCTACCTTTTACTTGGGGCGCAAATGCCATGAAGAAATCTCATGCCTAGGGTGACTCTTCACCTCCCTCTGGCGCATATGGGCTAGTAGACTTCCATTTTATCCTTGAGCGCATTTCACCTTTGCAAAGGAAAGACATCTCCATCTTGTGACCCTTCAGCTTCCTTGGGCGCATTTAGCCTATGATGCTTCCACTCTTGAGCGCATTTTACTATGTTAGAAGGAATTCCGCCCCCTTTTAGTGGCTCTTCACCTCCTCTTGGCGCATATGAGTGTGTTGACTTCCTTCTTTGAGCGCATTTAGCCATATGTGAAAGACTTTCCACGCCTTGACTTGACTGTTCAACTTCCTTGGGCGCATTTGCTAGTGTTGGAAGGAATTCCGCCCCTTTCAAGTGGCTCTTCATCTCCTTTTGGCGCATTTGCTAGTGTGAGAGGGAAATCTCATTGCCTTAGGCGCATATTGGCTTGTGAGGAGGAAAATACTACGCCCATGGTGACTTTTCACCTCCCCTTGGCGCATTTAGCCTTGGCAACTTCCATTCTTGAGCGCATTTTACTAGCTGAGATGGAAAATCCACGCCTTAGGTGACTTTTCACCTTCCTCAAGCGCATTTTGGCTATGTAGCTTCCTTGTTGAGCGCATTTGAGGATGCCTAAGGAAAATTTGAACGACTCTTGAATATTTCTATGTCTTCGAGTGACCTTTCACCTTCCCTAGGCGCATATGGGGGTATGAGGAGGAAAATCTCTTGCCTTAGAAGAATTTCCATGCCTCTTGAAGGCGCATTTTACCTGTTTCTATGTCAGTTGCCTCTTATGAATTTCCAACGCCCCTTATGCTCTGGCTTTCTATTTTTAGTAAACTATGAGAAATTAGGGTTTCATTGCATTTCACCCTGTTCTGAACTAGAGCTGATGTGGTTGTGCTTCCATCTGGTGTTGCCATCCTGTTCACCTCTTATCCGGCACAATGCATGCTATTTTTAGTCATTTGCTATTTTTAGCAAACCCTAGTATTGATCAATTTTCGTATCTTGTTTGCTTTGAAATTTGCTCCAGTTGCTTCTGATGCTGTGAGAGACCTGTTCATAATTGCTTCTAGTGATGACGTGCTATTTTTAGCCGTGTCTTGACTTACTAAAAATAGTAAGTCTTCCGATTTCGCTCAAAATTTGCCAGTAGGTAGCCCGAAGGATGCTGATCATGGTGGCGTGCTTCATTCTGACATCTCTGCATTTCGCTTCATCTATTTTTAGACATGGCAGGGAAACCCTAATCTGAATTGCATGTGCTCCCGACTGCTTCTGATTTATACTGTTTGTCGTCCTGCTTGCTGGAATGAAGTGCTAGGCGGCTGCTGGACTAAAGCTGCTATTTATAGTAAGTGTCCCGAAAGAGGTCCATCGGATGTCGAACGATTTTCCATGTCACAGTGCCCGTGGGATCTCAAAAAACCCAAAAAAACCCAAAAAACTAGTCAAAGTTCTGGCACTGGCTAAAAATAGTAAGTCCCTGAAAACTGATCCGATCCACTTGCATGTCATATCACTGCGAAGCTGTCGCGAAACCTAGATGGAATATCCGGACATGCATTGAAAATTTTTGCATGCAAACCCTAAAAATAGCCTCGAAAGGCTGAACTCTGAAAGTTCCCGACTTGATTTGCATGTTACACCATCGCGAAGGTCCTGGAAAACCCAGATCAATTCTCCTGTCATTCACCGAAGAATTGCTTGTCTAAACCCTGAAAATAGCCTCTGAAGGCTGAACTGCTAAAAATAGCCAATTGTCTGAATCCGTTCAAATTTCGCGTGTAGGCACTCTGAAGCTGCCTGATTGTGCTGAAGTAGTTAGAATCCCGAAATCCTGAGGAACAAGCCTCGAATTAGGTACTTACTAAAAATAGTAAGTTGTCGGATTTCAATGAGATTTCAGGGGGATTCTGCCTTGAGCTTTCTGAATGTGTTGCTGCACTTAGATTTCACCTGAGTAACTCAATCTTGACCTCAAACGGGTCTAAAGGATAGAAACCCTAAATCTGTCAATTACTTCAACTGAGGTCAAACAAGACATCCCCGGAAGGATAAAAGACCAGAGACAGAGAGAACCAAAGCCAAAAGACCACAATGGAGCAAAAATTAGGCGGTCCCCATCTTGGATGGGGTGATGTGTGAAAAGGTCACAACAAGTAGCCTTTTCGGAAGCTTGTTCTATCGATTCCACAACCGCATCTTCCCGAAGGGCCTTCTATAGTAATGATTTTTGCTCTGGAATGGCTAAGATATCCCAAAGGGATACAATAGCAGAAGATTTCTTTAATTGTTACACTACGTTGAAAGGTGACGGATTTGGAGGCTTCTGTTCCTTGGCCCTGGTGATGAAAATCTCCTTGCGCAGTGTTATGACCTTTTCACACATCACCCCATTCAAAATGGGGACCCCCCTAATTTTTGTTCCATTCTCATCTTTTGGCTTTGGTTTTGTGTGTGTGTGTGTGTGTGTGTCTCTCTCTCTCTCTCTGCTTCTGAGGATGTCCTCGTATTTCACGCATTTGACTTAAGTTGGAAATTTTGGCTAAGTCTACGAAATTAGGTTTTCTTATTCTTCAGGCTGGTTTGAGGTCAAATTGAGTTATCAAATTGAAATCTGACCTTAATACTATGATCACAATGCTTCAGGCAGAGTCCCACTGAATTTTCACCGAATTCTGACAACCTACTATTTTTAGTAAGTACTCGATCTGGGACCTTTTTTATCAAGAGTTTGGAATTCTGACTGTTCCATCACATTCAGGGTACTTCAGGGTGCTCGCACGCAAAATTTGAACAAATTCTAACAACTTGCTATTTTTAGCAGTTTCAGCTTCAGGCGCCATTTTTAGGGTTTGCATGCAGAATTTTTCAGTGCATGTCAAGATATTCTTTATGGGTTTTTCAAGAGCTTCGTAACGATGTGACATACAAGCAGAGTGGATCACGTTTCAGAAACTTACTATTTTTAGCCAGAGCGTGCATGCAGACCAGTTTACTGGGTTTTTCTGGGTTTTTTGAGATCTCTCGGGCAATCTAACATGCAAACTCATCTGGCAATGGATTGGTCACTTTTCAGACACTTACTATAAATAGCAGGTTCATTCGAGCAGCCACCCAACACTTCAATTCAACAAGCAGAGCAGCATGCAGCAAAAATCAAGTGCAACGAAGACCATATGAGGCACATGCAAGTCAAATTAGGGTTTCCTACTTTGGTGCCTAAAAAGAGGGGTAAAAAGCCAGAATTTCAAAAAACGAAGGTCCCGTCATGATCAGCGTCCTTCAGGCAATCTATTGGTAAAATTTGGGCGCAATCCGAGCACTTACTATTTATAGTAAGTCATCTCCAAAACATGGTTGTAAATAGCATGTTAGTGTTAAGGGCAGGTATAAACAGGTTCACCAAGCAACGAGGATCACATGGTGAAAATTTCAGGCCAAACAGAGTTGCAGAAGATAGGAAATCAAAACTTGCTAAAAATAGAAGGTGAAGACAGGCTGAAGGGCATCAAAATTTCTAAGGCATGAGAAATCAAAGCTTCGCCATCAAAAGGCACCCTCAAGGAAAATGGAAGCTTGACAGGCAAAATGGGCCCAAGGGGATGAGTGTGTCAGGAAAAAAATGCGCCCACCTTGTGAGGCCAAGCAAAAAATATGCTAAGGCATGAAACAAAAGCTCACCCTCTCATTTGCGCCCTCAAATGGAATGAGGACCCCCTAAATGCGCCGAAGCCTAGATAATGCCAAGCAAAATGCCTAAGGCATGGGAATAAAGTAGGCTACCTTAAATGTGCCCACCTTGAAGTAGAGGACTTGTAAAAAGTCTAAGGCATTAAAAACAAAAGTGCTAGGGGTCAAATGCGCCCAAGGAGGAGTGAGCCTTGTAAAATTTCTAAGGCACAAAATAGAACTTGCAAGGGTCAAATGCGCCCAAGCCTAAGGGATATCAAGCAAAAAACAATGCTAAGGCATGAAAATTAGAGTAGGCTCCCTTGAATGTGCCCTTGTCTTAGAAGTCTGGAGAATTTTTCTAAGGCATGAAATGAAAACATAGACCCTCAAATGCACCTAGGAAGGAAATAAATTAAGAATTTCTAAGGCGTGGGAATTAAAAGTTAAATGGGTCAAATACACCCTTGACATGAAGAATTTGATGAAAATATTCTAAGGCAAAAAGATAAAAATGTTGATGTTATAGTAGCTTAGGGCTGCACTTCCTTGCACGAATTCCGAGAAGATAGCATGAATTAAATGAATAGCCATTCGGCTATTTAATTCATGACTATATCATTTAATAGAGACAAAGGGCCGACCCTATTGGATTCGCATTAACTATTTGTTGCATGGGCCGACCTTAATTGTATTTATCATTATTTATATTTTTCCTAAAGAGGGTCGACCTAACTTGAAGAGGCGCCTCTCTTGTATATATAGAAGGTCTTACTTGTCATTATAATCATTCATTCAACTCAAGCAAGTTCGCAATTAAGAGCAGAATTCGCACCTTCATAGCAGCAGATTGGATTCAAGGAAGATCTCATTTTCTTTGCATAATTCGCATCAAGGAGAAGGTCGATTTCTTTGTATCAAGTATTGGACATTGTTGGGCCTAAGTTATAAGCAGATTTCTACTCTTGTTCTACTTTATATAAGAAATTCATTTGCTGGGTTTTTCTCCCTCAAGAGGAGGGTTTTCCCAGGGTATCTTGTTGTGTTCATTGTCTTATGTGTTGCAATATTATTAAGTGCTTTCATAGTTTAATCTGATCTAAGAAACACTAACAAAAAAGGGGCCACCTAGTGAGTGCACCCAAGGTGAAGAGGTTGAAATAATTTAAATGATGGAATATTTACCAAAGGTCAAGTGAAAAAATTAAAAGAACCCCTTCCAAGTGCACCCATGGATTAATAAAGTTAGGAATTAATTTCCTAAAGGAAATTTTATTTTTTGAAGGGAAATATTTTCTAAAAATTGCCTGGATTAGTTTTCTAAGGGAGATTAAATTTCAAAAGGCGGAACAATCTAGCAAGTGGTTTCAAATTCAACTGGCTGAAATATTTTAAAAAAGATTTAAATTTTCTAAAGCAAATTCATGGAGTTAAAATTTAAATGATGGATATTTTAATGGGTTGGAAATTGTTTTAATTTCCCCGTGAATTTTTAAGAGTTGAATTTAACTAAACACTGCGAGAAATTAAAGTGAAATTTTAAAAGTAAATCAAAGTAATTTTTTCGCAAGTGATTTAATTAACGAAGGGTTAACTGGCAGTTTGGAGGGGAAATTTCGAACCTTGCGGAGGAAAGAATCTTCATTTATGGAAAAAGCTATGACGATTGGCTGACAATTCACCCACTACTTCGCCAGAATTAGAAGATTTCTAAGTGGGAGGAGTGGAGAATTAATGAAGGTGCTAAAAATAACACCAGCACAAGTTAGCAAGATTCTCTGTGAGGAATTATTTAAGCAACGAAGTTTCTCACTTCTTCTCACCATTCGAAGTTGAGAAATTGCTGAAGTGAGAAGAACTTTCTTTGTGAAGTTGAGAGATTGCTAAGAGAATTGAATTTTTTTGAGGTTGCTGAAAGTTGAGCTGAGGTTTTATTTTCCAAGTGTGAGAATCGAATTCTCGGAGTTGCTGGAGATTTTTATTTTTCGACGTGTTGAAAGTCAAGAAGCTGAAGTGAAGTTTTCGAAAGTCTATGCTGAAGTGATTATTATTTTTCTAGCTGTTGAAAGCCGAAGAGCTGAAATAAAGTTTTCGAAATTTTATGCTAAAGAAATTACTTTCTTGCTGAAAATTGCCAGTTGGTGCAAATTTCTTTCAAGTGCCAAAAGTCACGTTGCTGAAAGTTTTAAAGCTCGGGATTTAAAGTTTGAGGTTTGGAGTTAGAAAAGTTCTATGCTGAGAGATATTATTTTTGAATCAACTCCACATTCCAGCCATCTCGAAGTTATTTTATTTTTCTAAAATCTAAAGTCTAACTTATTTTATTTTGTTTTGCAGATGGCTGAAGCAAGAAGAGATGTTGCAGGAACAAGCAGGGTTGCAGGCAGAGTTGCAAATATTCAAGCAGGCAAGGCAAGTGCGTCTCGACAGGCAGTAATCAAGAAGCGCCTTTTCTTCCAAAGTCTAAATTCGCTTCAAAGTTGGCGGGATTGAATGACACCAACCTTGGTTCATTAAATTTGGGTACAGTCAGAGCAAGAATGTACGGACTGGGAGGTCATCCACCATCAATCACAGCACACCAGATAATGAAAAGTGGGCTCTATACGGCTGCTGGTTTTCCACCAACAATACAATGTCCGAAGTTGATCATGGAGTGTGCGAACTGTTACAAACCGGAACGAAGGACTATCAATTCTCCAAATGACAGGTTATTTGCCAACTTCACGCCCAATGCTATTAGAGAACCATTCGGGATTCCCACTTCTGAGAGGATGATATACAAGACGAAAGATAGAGCTGATAAAATGTGTGCCTCTACTTTCGAGAGATGTGTTGGTGTTATCAATACAGTCTGGATGCAAAGACCTAAACCTCCCCGCACCAAGCTCCCGAAGCAAATTATTGTTGAGGATGTGAAGCAAGAATACTATGATCTCATAATGATGTTTAGCCGGGTGAACAGAAGTCCACAAGCCTTCATCTTCAAGCCTTGGATGTTTTATTACATCGGGATCATAATGGAAGGAAAAGAATGTGTTGATTGGGCCAGAATGATAAGGGACAACATAGATGAGCAATTCAGGAGCTTGAGAAGAACGAAGACTTTCTACATGAGCTCGTACATGATCTACATGTTGGCTCAAATGACCAAGTACTGGGGAATAACGTACAAGGAGCCAATTGTGTGTGGCCCTGAACAATTCAAGATCCACGAAGCTTGCCCACAATTGCATTTTACCAACACTGCTAACTACAAGCGAGTGAATGATGCATTCACGATGCATATTGCAAGGACTCTTTAGCAGAGAACACAGCAAAGAGTATCAAAGGAAGCACAGGCATTAATTGAAGAATATGGATATTGGCCCGTCCAATTTCCAAAATTTACATATATTAGGCTGCAAAGGTTCACCTCTTATCCATACTGACTACCGAGGTACCCCACTGATCGAATAATAATGTTAGAAGTATCTAGGCAACTCATTCCTACGATAAAATTCAGAAGAAGAAGAGGAAGAAGGGATTGTACTTCCCTATCGCCATGGGGAATTCAACTGAAGTATGTCCTTCCTTGCAGGCAGCTCGAGAAGCTGAGGACAAGTTGCAGTTCTTTCACCTTACATATCATACTAGCAGGCAAGATTTCAATCCCTACAACAACAGTCGGATGGTAAAAAATGTAGAATACAGGCACAGGGCTCATATCGAGGACTTCTGGGCTAACGCAGTTGATGATGCCGAGGTCAGAAGGAGAATGTTCACCAAGCTACCCGTGAAATTAATTAGAGAATGTGAAGTCATTCTGGTTCCAGATCAGGTGGATGAGGATGTCAACGTCATACAGCCTGACTATGAGTCAGTGAGGAACACATTGGTCCACCACCAGATTGGTTTGAGCCTGAAATCACGAACTTGGATACCCTCTCCATACCAATGTTGACTTTCACGAGGAGTTGGGTTGAAAGGCACGTGAGCCGGCTTAAGAGCAGATCAACTTCTCTTATAACCTCATGGGTGATCAAAGGCCACCATCAACAAGGAAAGGAAAGTCGATTGCCCAAGCTACAGAAACACAGAGAGAGGTGTTGACCTAGCCAATACCTCAGGGGGTAGAGTAGGCATCCCCCACACAATCACAGACTCGGTCTTCGAGTTTGAGGGAGATTTCATTAGTTGTTGATCAAAGGGCAAAGTTGAATGAAGAGCGGGAATTTGAAGAAAAAAATCAACCACCACTCAAGGAGTTAGATAGCCTAAGTGTCAGCGCACCCAGAGGTGGGAGCCGACAGGAAGAGGAAGAGGAAACGACAATTGATACCCGTTTCCAACAGATGCTTGACATGGCATTGGAAGAACGTACCACGGGGCAAGAGGCCCAAAGTTCAAGAGATACCCAGCTTATGGAGACTGATGAGCCTCAGCAGAGTATTGTTAGAGAAGAGGCACGCGAGGAGGAAGCAACAGAAGAACAGCCCCTCGTCATTTGCAATCCACAGCAGGTAGTGCCAGATTGGCTCACAGAAAGAATGAGAAAGGACCTTGAGGATGATATAGATCTAGTGGTTGAAATGGAAGAATTCCTCAAAAGGATTAGCGCACTGCCAGAGAAGAAAAGGGCTAGGAAATTCTCGAAGATTTCAATAGATGAATCCGGCTCTCGTACCCTTCAGGTTGCTATCCCGAGAAAATATTATGATCAAGATGAGGAAAGGCCAGAAAATTATGTGATCACCACTGTTGAGTTGGGTTGCCCACGGGAGCCTAGATAATTGAGGAGTGCGACAACTCCTATCAGGCGTTGAAGGACAAATTGCTCTACACAGAAGGAAAGTATAAGAAATTGAAGGAGCATAAGACATTGATAGGGTATGTGCAGAATCTTGCGTGTTCAGGTGAACAGGAGAACCCAATAGTTGAACTCTCGGTAGAGCTTCCAAGAGAGTCAGTTATTGGCTTAGAGGATTTGAAGAAGATGGAATTGGAAGCGGACAAATGGATTGGCCGTGTTCGCACTGAAACGGATAAGTTCATGGAGGACTTTGCTCATGCTTACCGGCAGGCCTCTATGTTCTAGCGCGCGTGGATATAGTTGATCAAGCCTAGAGAGAGACCCAAATCTATCAGACTAAGACTGTTCTTCGTCTGGAGGCTTTGATGCATATGCCTTTGCAAACACTGGTGGATGGAGGTGTGATACAAGAAGGCGATATGTACAACTTCACCAGCGGGTACTCTTCAGTGGTCACAGGTCGTGGTTTCCACGATGCGGCACTAGCAGATTCGGCCAGAGTCAAGAAGGCAATGGGTAACATTCTAGATGGAGTCGTCAACACACTTGAGGCTATATTTGCTAGGAGGCTGGCTCCAGAGGAGATAACTACGGATGGCCTAAGAAATAAGATGGCTCCTTTCTTCTCAGCTGTGAGATAGTTCATTCAGGATGATTTTGAGAATATCTCGGCTTTCTCCAGTATAATTCAGAACACCCAAGACGCCTTGGTCACTTGGAGAAAGTCCTATACTCGACACGAGCAGACGGTTACGGTACTTGAATTTCAGCTCAACTAAATCCCACCTATTTCGGTTCAAGAGGTTGAGGCAGTGTTAGCGCAGTTGATCGAGTTTGCAGTCAGGTAGAAGGACAATGGAAATGCTCTGCTTGATGAGTATCTTCTAGAGGATGGTGATGGGCATTAATTGCTCCTTATGGTTCTTGCAAAGCAGTGGAGAATCTCCTGTATATTTATTACCCCACTCCTCTTTGTGGCAGTTTTTAGGGAAAAAACCCTAATTAGGGCATATGCGGCTCAATCTAAGCCCTTCATTGTAATCAAATCTAAGACGTTCGTTGGAATGAGCTTGCTATAAAAGGGGCATCCCCCCTCATTTGTATATGATTAGAAGTTAGATTGAGAATTGAGCTAGAGAGTAGAGAAGGCATCTAGTGAATAGCTTAGAAGTTAGCATAGCTTAGATTGAAAAGGAAAGAAACCTTTCCCTTTGAAAGTTTTGTAAGAAGCTGTTGTGAACACTCTCATGGTATAAAGAATTTTCATTGATTGGTGATTCCTTCTTTTATTGTGAGCAACTAGCAAGGCTTTTTCGTCTTTTCGATTCAAGTAGTTTAAAGTAAAGTAGATTTTATTTCATGCAAGTAGTCGATAGTGGTGGAATACGTTGTTTGATTTGAGTAAGTTTCATTCATCCATACCACTAGCGGGCTCGCCTTGCGTGGTCGACTGGAGTATCTTTGCACTTAACTTCAATTATGATTCGTTTGTCTGTATGCATCATTGTAATGGTATTTGCATGTTGGGTCATAGTTTGAATATCTTTCATCATCCTCTGAAGATTGCACCTGCTCTGTAGAAGCTGTCTGAAGGGAGGCAAAGCAGAATCTGGTTTGAAGCTTGCTGAAATTAGCATTCGTATCCCACATTTAGAGTAGATAATAGAGGCTCTATCCCTATCCCCTTTAATTTCAGCATTTTCCCGACTAGTTTGGGAACCTCAGCATCATCGACAAATTATTAGTATCTTGCAACTGCCTCAAATTGAACAACTATGTAAGTCCCCTTGGAATAACCATCAAATCACATCAAGCCAACTGAAACTATGTCCACTGCATAAACGAACCTTGGAGTTGAATACATGATCTTTCGCCATCTTAGCATGCAGGATATTTGATCAAGAGAGGATAGGGTGACTGTTGGAAACTTTATTCTGTGTTGATGCAGTCATAAAACACCCGTCAACACACAGTTGCAGTTGTGGAGCAATTGTGGAAGGGCCAGGGGGTTGTCCCAGCACGCTTCTAGGCTACAGAGTGATCGGCTAGCTCGTGAACCTCCTTTTTGATCGAGTGATGTAGTCGGACCTTACTTGTGGGGTCTTCGATGTGGATGCTTCATATGTGAATACTGCTTCCTCTCCTTCCATCCATGAGAAAAGGGCGTGATCGGGAGCCATGTCATTTTCTTGTTCCAGTCACATTCCCTACGTTTGTGCGGTAAGAACCACGTTCTCCATTTGGGGAGAGGCATATGTATAACCTCCTGAACTTGGCGCTACGCCTTGGCTGCGCTATTTTGCAACCTTTTGTTGTAAGTTGTCACTCGGACAATTTCGAGCAATATGTGCGTCGCCGTAGGGAAAGCACTAGGGATTGAAATCTTCGGCGACGTTGTTCTCCCCTACGAGCAACTCTCTGCTTGTACTTGTTTGAGCAGCTCCCAACAGAGTCGATACCAGTACCATCTAGTTATTTGTCTGGGTTTACGGATTTGTCCTCGCGGCTCCTTGATATTGATTTTGTTGGTAGGAGGGTTTGCCGCCATGATAACTTTGATAGGTTGGTCATTGAGGAGCAGACTAGTTGTGTTTGATACTGGTTACTTCGTTTGTTAAGTTCTATAACATCTTTATGTCGCTCATCTCATCCTTCGAAGCACCGGATGTAGAAGCAGCACTTTGTGACTTTGTGGCGCACTTGGATATGCATACATAGATGGGGGTAGCACGAGTGTGCTAGTAGATGGCATTTCCTGGCTGGAAATTGATACTTCAGGGAATATCGGCATAATGGGCCAAGGAGGCAACTTCTCGGCATTGATCAAATTATTCTCCGCCTTCACTGCTATGTTGTATGCATCCAGTAATGTAGTTCTGGCAAGTGACTGGATCATCATTAAGATATCGGCGTTGATGGATTTTAAGTAGAACATGAATGCCAACTCGGTTAGTGGATGGATGGCAGTCTAGATCCTCTATCAAGTTGTATGGAACCGAGAGTTGAAGTCCGTCATGGCTACAGATGGGGCTCGCTTTATTGTCGCTAGTTGATGATATAGTAAAGACATGTCTCCGTCATTTGAGAATCTTTGATAAAAAGGATCCCCGAGCTGGCCCCGAGTATCGATAGTATTAGCCAGCAGAGTGCGATACCAATCTAATGCTTTTCCTCGAAGGGAAGCTATAAGCAACCTCAGCGCTATGTTCTGATTTGTAACTTCGTGTACCAAACACACATCCACCACATCTTGCAGATGTTCGGAGGGTGTTCTTGATCCATCTCCGGTAAAATTAGGAATAGCTTTGAGAGCAAAGACCAGGATAGGGGCCCAAAAGGCGGGTGCAACTGGGGCTATAAGGGGACTACCAACGTCCCAAGCCACATAATTTCAGTTAGCGATAGGTATCATGGCTAGTGGGGGATTCAAAACATTAATGTGACGGGTTCTAGTTGGTGCTACTCCTAGTGATGATACCAACAAACCAGGGTTATTTCTTGTTTGGGATCTTGTGACAGGCCGATGGCTCATATACCTGCTCAAGGCTTAAGCACATCTAGAAGGTCCCATCGGACGTGCCAGAAAAGAAACTGTTGATGCCAAAATTTGACAAGGTAACAACCTTTATGGAAAACTCAGTTAAAGGGGGGACCTATTGCATTGAGCTGAGTAACCTTCGGATTTTAAAGAAGTCGGCGTCTTCTATAACTAGGGTTTTGAATGGGAAAAGGAAGCAAATATAAAATAAAAGATCTAACTAGGGCGATGTGCCAAGATTTAGATGTAAGGCACAATAGATCTATCTTCTGGATGAGATCTAAGGGCCCGTTTAGCAATCTGCTATATTCTAGAATGACAGAAAATAAAGATAGAAGTCTTAATGATTCACCCAATGACATAAAATAATATTCATGCACATTTACTGAAAAGAGGAGTCAAAGACATGATCTAAACCAGAAAACTTGCATTAAATTTATAGAAGTTTTGCAAATGAAACATTCAGTACCATAACGGCATAGTAAAACTTATCAAATATCCTAAGAAAACATAAAGGCCGAACAGGGGCACAGTTTGTTAGTTCTTTTGCAATAATCTAAAAAGCAATAAAAGGCCTAGTTCTTCCACCAATTTCTTTGTCAAAATCTGAACACTTGCTTCGAAAGAAGCAGTATTTATAATAAAAATCCCTAGCCTGGTGAGCTAGTAACAGAAAAGATCCTCTGATCATGACCCATGATGTATATAGCAATCATTTTCCCTAGCCATTGCAACGGAAAAAGATTCAGGCCATCAACAAGGTTGCCCAGCGTCAGATGCATCCCCTTCGAATGATGACAATGATCCCAACAGACCAAAGTGTCGACATGTGTCACCCATTTATGACGAATGTTATAATACGTGGCAGCTGCTTGAGGTCGTCGCTTGCTTCCTTCTTCGATGTGATGAAGCCTTTAGAAGATCCACGCGGCCAGCGGCCGGGGCTCGATGTTCATCCTTCCTTCCATGCGATGAAACCTTGCGTGGTGAAAAAACCTAGAGATCTCCCAAACATACTGCGTTGCAGGTGGGGATCACTAATAATGTGTGTGGACCAATGCTACGTGGCATGCGGTCAGGGCCCGATAGGGGAGCAATGGGGAGAAGCATTGAAGAGTGCGAACTACTGACACGTGGAAGCATGGCGGGGGCTTTCGAAAAGCAAAGGAAAGGATCCTTGCGAGGAGCGCCCGACTGACAAATGGCAACATTCAGATAAAACCTTGTGAAAGGAACCCGATGTTGCTTTCAATATGTGGGTGTGGCCGGTACTTATCAAAAATAAAATAACTCAAAGCGGAGCTTGGGGAAATTTATATTCACATAATCATTCGTGGCATTTAAAAAATAACTATGCTTGATTTATTGTGTGAAGCGCATGGAGTATGATGGTGTGGCATTTTAAATGTTGCAAACCATGATCATAAAAATCCTCTGCCGAATCGTAACGCCTTCTTTATGTAAAAGTCGTGTAGAATGATAGAGTTTGTAAGCACTCATCCTTGCCGTATTTTGTAGCAGAAATTCTTTTGGCATTTATTCTATTCGTTTTTGTGGGAGACGTGGACCATTTTTTTGGTCTGTTCATGGGTTTGAAAGAGAATATAGGCATGGTGGAATTCATTGCAATGGTTACTATTCAATGTAAAGGACATGGTAATTAAAAAGCTGTGAGAGTTATTACGGGCCTGTGAATGAAAGTCATATGATTTTGCTCAGTGTGTAGGAGACAAAAAAGGTATGTTGGACTGAGATGGTTCTAAGGAGAAGTTGTAAAAGTCTAAGGGAGATCGTGTACGAGTGTTTATGATTGCTGATATGGACTCCTTTCCTGAATTCTTGTGTAACATCTCTCTATTCATTCTTGGTCGATGTGTGTAGAGATGTGCTGAGTGTGTGAAATTTTTGATACAGGCTGTGAGAATGAAGTTGCTTCCGTATCATTAGGTGTGGGTGTCAATATGTGTGTGGAAGTCATGTGTATCAGTTGCAAAATGAAAAAGTCCTGATGTTTGAAGTCATGATATGTGACCATCATTGCATACAGTCACCTGGGCTGTGTTCTTAGCTGTAAGCGCCCTTGCAAATTCTGATTGTAAAAGTTTCTGATTTTGACCCTGGTAATTTCATCAAACACTTTGCATATAAGGGATATATGACTGATATAACAATTCAGTTTGTTTTAATGGTTCTTTCCTCCACTTAACAACAATAAGAATGCTTGCAAATGGCTCTAAATTGTCTAAACAATGTCATAGAATGAATGTGCATCTATTTTGGCAATTCTCAATGCATTTACATGATCATTCATGAGAAATGATCACCTACGGCCAACTGGTATTTTAACAAACAGTTGGTATGCAAACTTCTATCATCATGAACATGGACATATCTTCAAATAATTAGACCTGCAACTTATTACTCCTTTATTATATGCAATCTCTAAGTACAATAGCATATGTAGACGCCAAGACTCTTGGCTTATGTTCATGAAACAAGTACAATGCAAAGTCTGAAGCAAATGGTCATCTACAACAGCAATACTAATGATATCATATGATCAATGCAACTATCATAATGTACATGGAAACCTAGTATTTGAAGTCGCTTTGTGTTGGAGATGAAGAAGCAAGCACAAATCAATGCAATGATCTCCTTATATGGTAAGGAAGTTGTCTCAACACTAGCCGCCCCTGCTGTGACAGCTGCAATCCTTCAATTTTTATCACCAATCATCTTTTCCAAGCCTCAAGAAAGTGATTGCTCAAATACCCATAAGCCAAAGATGTGTATGTGATTTTCTATGAATTTATTTCTGCCCTCAAGTCCAAATCACCCCTCTTATAGCAGTCCTCGGAAAATAAATATGAAACAGCCTCTAAAGATCTCCTCAAGCTCCAATAATAATCTCCAACTCCTTAGAAGTCAAGTGCTCCAACCCAAGACCAAAACCGATGGATATTGTGGCCACAATGAGCAAAATCGTGGCTCCAAGAGGGCTGTAGATAAAGTCTGAAAATGACTGGTAATTAAATCAGACTGTAGCGCAGTACTGTAGTCGGTACTGTAGCGCAGTACTGTAGTCGGTACTGTAGCGCGACACTGTTCACGTGCACTGTAGTGTTTACTATAGTGCAACACTGTTCATGTGCACTGTAGTGTTTACTGTAGCGCAGGTACTATTCATGTCACTGTAGCAGCAGATCAATAACTTCTGATTTTTCTTCTCCAATGATGGTTATTTCAACAAACTAAAATCTACTCTTCAAACCCTTGATGATTCTTCTCCAATAAGCACAAATATGACTTATGTATAAAGCCACGCTGTAGACAAGTTTCAACTGATCTTTCACAATCTCAATATGTCGGATTTTGAAGAGGTATCGTTCTCCAAAATCTGATTTGCAGAAACCCTTGTTTCTCAAACTCCGATGCTCTCAGAGAGAAAAGACAAAATATGAATAATCATATCATAATGAGTTCTATTTTGTCTTTGAGAAATAAATACTCTCTCACACAAGTTCGACCCTCCTCAAATAAACAATTTAAATGCATTTAATAATATTAAATTCACCTCTCTTGACTTAGGCACTTTAAATTAATAAATGGCATTCATTTAAACGAGTAATAAATACTCATTTAATAATCATTTCTTCTCATTTATTATAAAGTCAATAAAATACTTTATAATAAGCCATTTAAATAATTAATAACTTTAATATTTCGCTTAAAGTGACTTTATAATATAAAGTCATAATAATAATAATTTAATTATTATTAAATGCTCCCTTAATCTCCATTTGCTCGATAAACTGTCAAACTAGGTTGAAACTGAGATAGCCAACTGAGCTAGGTGCCCTGCCAAAAATAGTAATCCTTGTTGGCCTAACTTACTATAAATAGTAAGTGCCTGAATATCACTCTGTAAGCCTCTGCAAAGGTCCAAACCTGAATCAAAAAGTGAAGTATTGTCTCCAACCACTGAGTAACTGCCACAAAGGACCCTCTGTCCATAACTATCAGCCTACGAGGGTCAAAAGATAGGCTCTCCTCAACAAACAATGTCAGCTAAAACGGGGACATTACATTAGCATTGATTCTGAGCCAATTTCAAAAAGGGAGTATTATGAAGAAGTGTTGCATCTGAGTTTTCTTGTGTGAGTGTTGTACCCAAAATAAAAAATTTGCTTCACAAGGCATTTAGGTGAAAATGGTCTAAATCTTGTAAACTTATCGTCAAAAGTCAATTTTAGGTCAAACGATGCATGGGCTTTTCGTGGGTTTATTGTCATAAGGATAGTTGCAAATTTTTAAAAAAATGAAAATTAGGGTTTCAAAACCTTGTTTTTAGGAAAACCCTAAAAAATAGGGTCTTTCCAGAAATGACTCAAAATGGTTTTGATTGGCTTATTCTTCGTCATGATCACATTGGTCCAGTCAGAATCACAAAAAAGTCAATTTTTCTCTAGTGGGTCTATTTCACTTTTTCAGGAGAAAAGATAGGACCTCTGAGGTCAACAATGGCAAATGGCCAGTACCAAGTATCAAGATCTAAACTTCAAACGTTACACAAAAGAATCTATGGAGAAAGATGCTCAAAAGATGCTCAACTGCGGAGGGGAATTTCAAAAAGTTGAAATATGCAAAAAATAAACTAAGTCTGGAATTGTGGAAGCTTTGTAGATCATGCATGCGCAATGACGAACACAGTCAACACATCAACAGCGGCGATGATGTAGTCGACAACCACGTGAACGGCCGGTGTTGGGGTTTTACGCAGATGACAAGCGCAGATGGAAGACAGTGATTGCGGTCAACACAATTGACGACACGATGAACGTGAAGCTCGAGAAGGATGAAAATCATCAAAAATGACTAACTCTACAGCCAAAACGCACCCCTTCTAGCCAGGGGCGCCCATGAACTCAAGGGATCAAATATAGTTAAGGTTTGTGAAACCAGTCATCCTCTTCAAAATTCTGCAAGCTTTCTGACAGATCACCAAGCTAGTTCAACAAGTTCATCATACACTAGCGAATAAGGATTGGTGTACCCCAAAATTAAAATTTTCACTACACTTAGGCATTTTGAAGAAATGAGTCAAGATACTGTTAAATCTGTCAGAAAAGGTCAAAATTGGGGTCTGCATGTCTTGCATGGGGGTCAAAAACTTGAAATGCATGGGGGTCAAAAACTTGAAATTTTCAAAATCTAACAATCTGGGTCGGTTCAAAAAGATCAAACCTACAATACCCAGATCTCAGTTTTTCATCCCTAAATTTTAGGAAAATTTCTATTTTTAGCAGTTTTCTAAAAATAGAAACTTTTTTTGGGTTTTTCTGGGTTTCTTACAAAATGGATACTTGTAAAAATTTCTAAAAATAGAAAGTTTGGCCGTTAGAGTTAAGACTGATTTTGATTGGCTTAAAATACTTCCTCATCAAGCTAGTGCAGTCAGAATCACAAAAAGATCAGTTTTACTCTACTAGGTCTATTCTGCTTTTTCAAAAGCTTTTTCGAAGATCTCAGGTCATCAATAGAGGTCAACCAGCTGCCAGGTGTCAGAGTCAAGCGTTCGAGCATCAAACAGAGGCTGTCAACGAACAATGTGCACGAAAAATGAGGAACAGGATAAGGAAGTTTGAAAAATGAAAAATGCCAAATTTTGCCTGTCTGGAGATTTAAGGCGCCCCAATCAAGAAGAGGCACCCATGTTTCAATGTCGTAGAATATTTTTCATCTTGGCAATCAAAGACAAGGTAGACACGTTTTACAAGGTAAAATTGAAAAGTTGATAAAATTTTCTAACACTGCCAACTATGGGTGCCCCTGAAGGAGAAAGGCACCCAACTTTTCAGGAGGTCAAAAGCCAAAATTAGGGTTTCTATCTCCAAGTCAATGTTGCTCAGAATCATCTTGTCTCCGCAACGAAGCAGTCGGCACATTCGTCAAATCATCCAGTTACCGGCAAATTCCAGACAACCAGGGGTCACGGAGAAAGATATTTTAAAGATTCAAGACGAAGAACACAAAATAAATTCTAAGTCTGGAGAAGATAAGCGCCCCTGAAGGATAAGGGCGCCCAAACTTTTGAGGTTAAATGATCAAATTTGCAGAAGATTTCGCCAACATGACTTCGTTAGACTGGACCCAACTCTCCAACGAATCCATCAACTCGACCGTCAGAGTCAGCAGTCATCAAATATCGCAAAGCGAACAGAGGAGAAAAAGTGAGAGAAATGGCAGAAGTTGAAAGCAATAGTGAAAATCCAGAATAAAAAGCTAACTCTAGAAGCTATGGGCGCCATACCTCAAGAAGGGCGCCTAGGGTTTTGAGCAACCAGAAGTCAATTTTCGGAGATGAGTTATCCAGAAGACCCCTTCCAAAATCATCTCAGTTGTCCAGTGAATCCGTCAACCACTCATTCTGATCAACATAGCACCCGGAATCACGAATTCATCTGAAGGTCAAAAGGCAAGCATAAATCTGAATATCATGAAAATGGCTAACTCTGGAGAGAATGGGCGCCCTTATCAAGTATAGGCACCTGACATTTCGAAGGGATAAATGAAGTTTTTAGCCAATGACGTCTCCAGAACAATATTGTCAGATTCGACCAAGCTCTGCAATGGAATGTTCAATTCATTTGTCGGACAAATCAAGAAGTTGGGAGACAGAGCTGAAACAAGGTTGAAAAATGAACAGAAGATAAAATGATGAAAAATGGCTAAGTCTGGGAAAAAAGATGGCATACCTCAAAAAAGGCGCCCAACTCGTCATGACTTAGTTTATTTTTGAGAAATTCAAAATTTTCAAAGAGAAGAAAAAATGCCATTACTCAAGGCATGGGCTAAATTTAGGGTTTCTTCAAATTAGGGTTTGAGAAGCTGTTTCCAAAGCAAAAACTTATTTAAGGACACCTCCATGCATTATTTTTCATATTTTCTTGCAAGTGCCTCCAAGGAGAAACAGAGCAGCAGCTTCAAAATTATATTTTTCAAGATTCAAGAACCCTAACTTGCTGGTTTCTCATAAAATTTTAGATCAGCAATCAAAGAAAGCTTCCTTTTTTCCTATTTCTTCATCAAGAACATCAAATTTGTGAAGAAGAAGGCTAATACTATTAAATTTCAACAAGCTGATCCATTTTTGTTCTATCTTCTCGACAAATTGTTGAAGAATTTTCTCTAAGTTGCAACAGTTGCTTTTATTTTGCATGTCAGGGAAAACTTCGTATTCATCCATTTCTAGTCTTCTGGGTCTATGCTAAACCTTCTTCTGGACAAAACCCATACCTCAACTTTTTCAAAGAAACTAAAAGTTGTTTTTTAGTCAAAAGCCAGGGTTTTCAAAATCTAATCAACTGGGTCCATCCAAAATATGCTCAAGAACAATACCCAAATGCCAGCTTTTTCTGCTTTTTTTGAGAAAATTAGGGTTTGCTGCTTTTTTAGTCTTCACTTCATATTTTCAAAAACGGACGATCTGGGTTGGTTTGTAACAAAATTCTAATCAAAACCCATATCTCAGAAAAAAATCTCAAAATTTCATCCGTTTGAGGAAGAAAAATCAGCAAGCTAAATTTAGAAAGTTTGCTAAAAATTGTCAGAACCTAGGCGTGTTTACTGTCAATCTTCAAGTCTTTCAAAATGGAATACACTCCTACAGATTTCAAGACCAAATCAGTATTGTACCACGATTTCATTGAAACAGCCGAGACAGACTTGCATCATATCAAGCCAGTGTTCAATTTACATCCTTTAGAAGATGCGGGCAACACCACCATCAGGCATCTTGGCCATTCAGGTCTTCTTAAAGTAGCATCCATACCTTTCTCAGTACAGAGCTTAGAGTTCATAATTGCTTGCATCAAGCATTACAATCCAGCTACAAGGGAGATATAGTCAGTTGATGGAAGAATCATATGCAGCCTAAAGCCAGACATGATTGAGAAATGCTTCTCCATTCCACCATGGCCTGGAAGTGTCACCATCAACGTAGAAGAATGTGAAAGGTTATGGGAAGAACATCAAGATAAGTACAGCAAGAAGATTGCACATAGGTGGCTGAAAGAGAAACATTCTACATTGCCAAAGGATGTGGGGAGAGGACAGTTAAAAGATGAATTCACCATTATAATCACCCTACTCAATCAAGTCACAGGTCAAGCAGATGCAACAAGGTTTTAGCCTTGGATGTTCTACATAATACCTCATATAATGAAAAAGATAGAGTTCTATGACTTGCCTACATTGATCAATGATTGCTTACATCATCAGATAACTGAGTATTTTCATTGACACACATTTCATATGGTCTCCTACCTAGTCTACTTGGTTGCCTATCACGGTAAATTCAGACGGTTAAACATGGAGGGTTCACTAAACATTCAACATGTCTACAACTACTATACTCAGTTGGAATTCACTGCTGCATCACATCATTACAAACGGGTGAATGAAGCATTCTTAATCTACACAGTGCGAGACCTGGACAACGAGCTACATATTCGCATCTCATCCGTTGCCAGGGCTGCAATATCAGAATAGGTAGATTGGTTTATTCAATTTGCCACCTTCACTTACTTAAGGGTGTACGGTTATTCAGGAGCTCCACTTATGTTACCGAGGTATCCATCAGATGAAGTGGTATGCATGGAATTCTTCAGGCAGATTTCAAATGTTCACACCCGTCTGCGTAACAAGAAGAAACCAGCCTTTAGCTTTTCTTTTCCTTTAGGCATTTACAATTGTAGATCATCCGCGGAAGCTAAACTAAAGGGTAATGAGTTAGACAAATTTGGTCTCAATCCTTTCAGTGAGAGACAATCATATGATCCCCATGGCTTCTATGCATCTCGACTTGGTCAGAACTATGCTCATATGCCTGCACTTGAAGACTTTTGGGCTAATTGCAGAGACGAGTCTGAGGTGCGGAGGCAATGTAACAGTAGGTTAACTCTTCATCAAATGAGATATTACTTATTAGAAAATATTGAAGGGTTGTCAGATGATGATGGAGATGTAATTCTCCAGTCTATACTAGAAATAAGGTTGAGCAGCAACCTCTTCCACAAGTCAATTGGGCTCACAAAGAATGTATCACAGTGGAAGAAAGGACAAGACAAGTGGTAGAGTACAGTAAGACTCTCTTAATCCTCAAGAGAAGGGAGTCAATTCCAGTAGCAAAGCCGCCAAAGAAACACTCATCTCTTCCCTCTTCTTCAAGAGTGCAACCAAAGAACAAAGAAAAATTTCAGTCTCAAGAGGTCACAAAGGGCAGTAGATCAGCAAAGAGTGCTAAAAGGAGGTTGGATTATACAAGGATTGTTATACAACACCAACCTACAACTGAAACAGAAATTCCTCATCCAGAACCAATACTTCAAGAAGAAGTACAACATGATGAACCTTTGATACAAGAAACTCTACCATCTCCTAGGTCTTCGCTAATTCACATTGATTTGGAAGATGAGGAGATAGAGGCCAATGTTACAATTATTCCTCCCTTGGATGTTAGTAGAAATACCACATCTTGGCTTGAGAGGTCCTTGGGAAGGACGAGAAGAAGGCCTTCATATCAGGTAATTGATGATGACCTCAGTATATATCAAGAAGCACCCAAAAATAAGGCCAAGAAACAAATGCATTTTGAGAGGAATCTTGAGGGTGAAATGGTCATGGAGACAGCCACGCCTCTTGAAGATAAAATCAGAGATGAAGTGGATGTTGACAATTTTATCATGGTCAAACCAAACCTTGGTAAAAGTACTCGACATGCTGATATGAGTTTGTTTAAAATGGTAACAGAAAACATTCAAGAAAGAGTGCAGAAGGATGGAGAAGACAAGGCAGCCCGCAAGGCTAAACATCGTCAACTCCGGTTATACATATCAAATCTTATCCAAGGCACCTCACAAACAACTCAGTTGTTGCCTCAAGTCTTAGAAACACCAGCTGATCAGCAGCAGTTAAGGCAATTAGTTATTTGTGGAAAACAAACTGATGAGTCGATTGAAGAGATCATCAACAGAGGAAAAGAAGTTTTAACACAGGTTTTCCAGTTAAGATACAAAGCTCATGACTTACGTCAAGGTATCCAGGATTTTGAACAACTAATAGCCGAGTTCAAGCCAATGCACGAAATCATAATTGCAGATTTAGAGATGGCTTGTGGCTCTACAATGGCGAGAGAACATAAAAGACAAATCCTAGAGTGGAAAGAAAGTCATCTTTTCAAGGTGAATACATACGTCAGAATATCTGAGGAGTTTGCAGTGTATAAACAAAGAGTTGTTGATACTCTTAGGTTCGTTAGAGAAATAGTTGCAACAATTCCTTGTCAGTATTGCCTTGAGGATGGTTCCTACATTGGGCTTGACGTAGTCCAAGTTGAGTTTCAGAGTATCTTGCATGGCAACGATGGTAGTGTTGGGAGAATGATGATGATTTCCATGATGTCAGCGAAGTTCGAGAAAGCGGCCAATGAGAGTGAAGATTTCTTGAAATCAATTGCAGATGGTGAAGAAATCTTGGAAAAGCGGCATTTTGCTATTAATAGCATCAACACTCCTACTACAGATGAAGTTGCCCGCTTTTAAGCAGATGTGATCGAGATTTAAATCTGCTTTCTTCTAGAAGCATCTTTCACGCTTTCTTTTTATTCTTGTCTCAAACCTTATCCATTCTTTGAGGATGGAAAGAAAACATTGTAACACGTTGTCACGAGTTGGCACTTTCCTTTTTAAAAGCTTTCTAGGGTTTAAATGTTTTATCTTTTCTAGATTTAGAAATAAAGCTTGCATGTTGGCAAGTCTTAGTTGTAAAAGCAAAGAGATTTTGTTGATGTTATTGCAGCTATGGTCTGCACTTCATTCGCACAAGAAGCACATGAATTAAATGAATAGCCTTCGGCTATTTAATTCATGATTCCAATATTAATAATTGCAAAGGGCCGACCCCTTTATGGTTCGCATATTTTGTTATAACTTGGGCCGACTTTATTATATTCATCATTTATTGTGTTTCCCTAAAGTGGCCGACCTAAATGAAGAGGCGCCTTATGATGTATAAATATAAGGTCATTTGTCATTGTAATCTCAATTCAATATCAAGCAAGTTCGCACTATTCTTTATGAACAGAATTCACATCTTATAGCAGCAGCTCGAATTCAAGGAGGATTTCATAGTCTTTGCATTGTTTGTATTTAAAAGAAGGGCGAATACATTGTATCAAGCATTGGCCATTGTTGGGTCTGAGTTGTAAGCAGATTTCTGCTCTTGTGTTACTTTATATAAGAGAATCATTTGCTGGGTTTTTCTCCCTCAAGAGGAGGGTTTTCCCAGGGTATCTTGTTGTGTTCATTGTCTTGTGTGTTGCAATTCTATTAAGTACTTTATTGTTTAATCTGATCTAAGAAACACTAACAGATTTTAGGGTTCCCTACTCCTCTGCTTAGTTATAAATAAGAGCAGTGTTTGCTCATTTTACTTTAACCGTGCTCGTGATAACAAGACATAAGTGTCTTTAGTACCTTCTCTTTGTTATTCAGTATTGTTCACTTTGTGTAAAGAGCAAGTTTGCATGCCTCCTTAGCTGCAAATCCTTGTTTAGTGCATGTGTTATGTGTCAATTAAATCAGGTTGATCGCATGTTGCAAGCGTGTTGCTACAATTTGCTGTCCTGAAATTGTAATCTTTGTTCCAGAAGTTTGAGTGAATAAAATCCTGAGCGTGCTCTGTCTGCCTCGATATAAACATCTCAGATTTCCGTCTACTTGTTTTGTGTTAGAAGTGTGAGAAAATAAAATCTTGAAGCTTGCTTTGCTGCTCTTGAAATAAAAGTCTCATATTTCCGTAATACTTTTATGATCTTTTTTTTCAGCTTGCCTTAAAATGTATGTTGAAGAATAGTTTGTTTAAGTATCTTTGTCAGAAATCAAACTCGTCCATTTCTAAACTCTCTTGCTCTGCGTTTACTTGAGAAGGTAGAAACGTTTTAAGCGTAGGTTAAGTTGTAGCTGTCTAGTTTCATTAAAAGGAAAACCTTAGCCACAACATCTAGTGTTCTATAACCTTGTGTTCTCGCAGCTAAACCAAAAAGATAGGCGTAATTAAGTTTAGATTACTTTCTTTATGCAACTCAACAAAAGAGGGAGCTTCCCCTCCTAATTCGAAGAGCAGTTTACTACACATAGTTGTTTGTTTCCAGAATGCATTCCAAAGGTGTGATTTGAAACGCCAACAAGGATCAAGCGAAAAATGCTAAAAACGAGAAACATCAGAAAAATGGCAGTTTATCGAGGAAAATGCACCCATGTAGGCCAAGAGTGCCCAAGAAAGAAATCTCTTAGAAATCAGCCATTGGATTGGCAATCTCCAGATGATCTTCCCAGATTCAGCCCAGCTCCGCAACAAATCTGTTCGCCAACTCAAAGAACATATCAAACGGCAGTAGCAATTGATCAAACAAGCACATGAAACGGATAGATTGAAGTTCATTAATGCAACTGTACCCCTACAAGCTAGGGGCGCCCAACCTTTTGACCAAACAAATGAAGTTTTTACCAGATGTCTTCTCCAAGACATCTACTCAGAATCCTTCTAGCTTTGCAATGAATCCAACTGCCAATCAACGCGATCTGTTAAACGCTCATAAATGAAGATCAAGCATGAAACACAGAAAGGGAAGGCAAGTTGGAAAACGTGAAAAATTGGGTTAAGCCTAGCAAGAAAAAGCACCCTTATAGGAAAAGGCACCCAAGGATTCAAGCCACCAAATTAAATTTTTAGGGTTTGTTGCTTCCAAGAAAATCTCTTCACATTTGATCCAACTCCATAATGAATATGTCAGCCAGGCCTCAAGATCAATCAAGGGATCGGAATTCAGGATCAAACAGAGGCAGTTCATCATAGAAAAAGACGAAATTCTTCAAAAATATTTTAACACTAGTGAAACTTGGACGCCTAAAGTCAAAGTGGGCCCAGTTTGACTTGAGTTATCATTTTTGAACGCTTCTTCATACCTAGGCATCCCAAAATTTGGGGAAAATTTTCAATTGATAGTCAATCATGCAAGTTGACTCCTCAATTAGGATTTTAGATGCCCTAACTGATGCTTCCACCTCCAAATAATATTTATCAAGTATCTAGGCATCTTTTCTTCATTATTCTTTGCAGGTTGAAGAGCAAACACATTTTTCTTCACAATGCCATTTGAAGGATCAAACAGAGGCCATTTTCAGTGTTCTTCGTATTTCCAAGTTCAAGTTGCACAGAAGGACGTTTTTAGAGATCATATTTCCAGGGCATCAGCATTCAAAGATAGCAACTCATAATCTTCAACATCTAGCATTTTGGGATTTCTTATTTTTCAATATTCTCCAAGGTTGAAAAGTTTTCCCATGATTTCTTCTACTTTTGTCTTAGGTTTTCTTGCATGTCCAGGAAAACTCCATTTTTTCATAGATCTAACCTTATGGGTTCATCCAACACGAGATTGCCCACAAAACCCACGTGCCAAAAAATTTCCAAAAAAGTTACCCCACTGCTTCTAGTTTTAGGGTTTCTGCAAAAATTCAACTTTTTTAGAAACTGACGAACTGGGTTTGCTTAGCACAGAGGCGCCTACAATACCCATGTGCTAGAATATAATGGTAAAAGTAAGCTTTTGCAGCTTTTGTAGCTTCTACCTCTAAGGGGTTGTTGCATGTCCAAGAAAAAGTCACTTCTTCGAAAAACGAACAATTTTGGTCTTCTTAGAAAAACATTCTCAACAAAACCCATGTCTTGAAATTTTTCGTAAAATTGCCTCTCGAGGAAGCTATTGTTAGCCTCTCGAAAAAAGTTCAAATAGTATCACGTACCTAGTCATTCTTCAAGATTTTTAGTATGCAATTCTCTCAAGTTAAATTCAAGACCAACTCGGTCTTGCTTCATGATTTCCTGAAGACAGCTGACACCGATTTACATCGAGCACATCTGGTGATTTATTTGGACAAATTGACAGGTGTAGACACTCAAAATCCGCGAATTCCATATGGTTTCTTACCTTGTATATTTGATAGCCTTTCAAGGCTAGTTTAGAGGGTTCAATACCATTGGAACTCTAGGTGTGCATCAAGTTCATGAGCATTTCTCATAGCTAGAGTGTGTTGTACCCCAAATTAAAAAAAATCGCTACACTTAGGCATTTTGAAGAAATTAGTCAAGATACTGTTAAATCTGTCAAAAAAGGTCAAAATTGGGGTTTGCATGTCTTGCATGGGGCATCAAAACCTTGAAATTTTCAAAATCTGACAATCTGGGTCAGCTTCGAGCGACCAAATCAACAATACCCAGATTTCAGTTCTTCATCCCTAAATTTTAGGAAAATTTCTATTTTTAGGAGTTTTCTTAAAATAGAAGCTTATTTTGGGTTTTTTTGGGTTTCTCAAGAAATGGATACTGGCAAAATTTTCTAAAAATAGAAAATTTGGCCGTTAGGGTTAAGACTGATTTTGATTGGCTTAAAATACTTCCTCATCGGGCTGGTGCATTCAGAATCACAAAAAGATTAGTTTTACTCTACTGGGTCTATTCTGCTTTTTCATAAGCTTTTTCGGAGATCTAAGGTCATCAATGGAGGTCAGACAACTGCCAGGTGTCAGAATCAAACGTTCAAGCATCAAACAAAAGTTGTCAACAAAGAATGTACACGAAAAACAAAGAACGGAGAAAGAAAGATTGAAACATTGAAAAATGCCAAATTTAGTCTGAGTCTGGAGACTTCAAGCGCCCATGTTTCAATGCCTTAGTAAATTTTTCATTCCGGCAATCAAAAACGAGAAAACGTCAAACAAGGTAAAAAGTCGAAAAAAATCATAAATTTTTCTAACACTACCAGCCATGGGCGCCCCTGAAGGAGAAAGGCGCCCCAGCTTTTCAAGAGATCAAAAGCCAAAATTAGGGTTTCTACCTCCAGGCCAATGTTGCTTAGAATCATCCCAACTCTGCAACGAATCAGTTGGCACGTTCGTCAGATCATCCAGTCACCAGCAAATCCAAGACAAATAGAGGTCATGGCGAGAGGTATTTATAACTCTGAAGGTAAAAGAAACAGATAAAATGGTTGTGGTGAAGATGGGCGCCCCTGAAGGAGATAGGCGCCCAAGATGTTGATGGCTTAAATAGATGAATTTGCCAGTAAAGCCTCCAACATGATTTCTTCAGATGTGAATAGGCTTTCCAACAAGATCATCAGCACATCAATCGGATTTGGCAGTCGTCAGATGCAGAAGACTAAACAGAGGGTTCGACAAGAGCTAAAATCATAAGTCAAAAGCAAAGAAGTAAATATTGAAAAATATTCTAACTCTGGTGAAGTTGGGCGCCCCTAAAGGAGAAGGGCGCCCAAGCTTTTGAAGATCCAAATCAACTTTTCTGGAGGCATCACTTCTAGGAGACCCCCTTCAAAATCTACTCAGCTATCCGACGAGTCCAGCCGTCAGACTATCGGAGCTCTGGATCGTCTGAAATGGTCAGATCATCTGAAGGACAGAAGACAAGCATAAATTCGAAGATCATGAAAATGGCTAACACTGGAGAAAGTGGGCGCCCCTGGAGGAGATAGGCACCTGAATTTTTGAAGGGTCAAACAAAGTTTTCATCAAAAGTCTCCTCCAAACAAACTTTGTCAGATTCGATCAAGCTCTGCGATCAAACATTCAGCACATTCGTCGGATCAATCTAGAGGCTAGAAATCAAAATCAAACTAGGGTTGAAAATTGAGTTAAAGTTGAAAATGATGAAAAAATGGTTAAGTCTGAGTGACATAGTCGCCTCCAGCCAAGAAGGGCGCCCAACTTTCAATGCCTTAGTCAAATTTTTGGAAATTTCAAGAATTGAAGTTGAAGACAAAAGTCTAAGTTCATTGCACAATCTTGAATTAGGGTTTTGAAGAATTAGAGCAAAAGAAAGTTGTTTTCTCAAGGCAAAGCTTATTTAAGGCACCTTTGTGTCTTATTTTTCATTATTTCTTACAAGTGGTCTTCAAGGAGAAACAAAGCAACAACTTCCAACCCTTATTTTCAAGATTAAAGAGTTTAACTTGCTGGTTTTTCAATAAATTTTCAGATCAGCACTCAAGAAGGCTTGTTTTTTCATATTTTTTCATCCCGAACATCAAAACTTTAAAGGAGGCCATTGTTTTCAATTTTCAGCGAGTTGGTTTATACTAGTTCGATCTTCTAGATAATTTTTGGAGAATTTTCTCAAGGTTGTAGGAGCTTCTTTTTAACTTGCATGTCAGAGAAAACTTCAAATTTTACAAATTCCAGTCTTCTGGGTCTATCTCAAATATTCTTCTGAACAAAACCCGTATCACAACTTTTTTAGAGAAACTTCAAGTGGTTGTCTTTTCAGTGAAACTTTGAAGTTTTCAGAATCTAATTAACTGGGTTTATCCAGAATGTGCTCATGAACAATACCCAGATGCCATCTTTTTCGGGGAAAATTAGGGTTTGCTTCTTTTTTAGTCTACACTCGGAATTTTCAAAAACAGATGATTTGGGTTCTCTTGTAACAAAATTCTACACCAAACCCATATCTCAGAAAAATTTCCAAAAAATTCATCCGTTTGATGAAGAAAATCAGCAAGTTATTTTTAGGGTTTGTGTTGAGCTTGTCCGAGCATAGTCAAGTTTACAGTCAATCTTCATGTTTTTCAGCATAGAGTACTCTCCCATCGAATTCAGAGCCAAACAAGTGTTGTATCATAATTATCTGAACGAAAAGTGTTGGGAAATGCTTTTCAATACCATCATGGACATAAAATGTCATCATCTGAGTTGAAGAACGCGTAGAGGGAGTGGTATGGGCGAAAGCACAAGTATCACAAAAAGTTGTGCAAAACTCTTCTGTGGGAGAATCAAGAGAAGTGTCAAAAGCATAAAGTTGCAGAGCCGCCAAGTTATCAATTAGTGAGTCATCTCTTGAGGCAATGATGTTTTTCAATAACATAACTCGTAAAGAAGTTGAAGATGTCAAATATTCTCTAAGTTTGATTGCAAAAGAAGAGAAGATCTTAGAAAAGCGGAATATGGCTATAGATAGTATCAACGCTCCTGATAGAGAGGCAGTTTCCCGCTTTTTGGCGGATGTGATAGAGATTTAAAGCAACAATCTTCTAGAAGCTTTCTCCAAGCTTTCTTTCCATTCCTATCTCATGCTTTCTTTCTATTCTTGTCTCAGTTCTTATCCATTCTTTGAAGAAGAAGAAAATCAAATGTAATGAGTTGGCTTTTCCTATTTTGGATACTTTCTAGGGTTTAGGTGTTTATCTTGTTCTAGACTTAGAAATAAAGCTTGCATGTAGGCAAGTAGTAGTTGTAAAAGCAAGGATATTTTAGGGTTCCCTACTCCTCTGCTTGTGTATAAATAAGAGCAGTGTTTGCTTATTTTAGTTTAACCGTGCTTGTGATAACAAGACATAAGTGCCTTTAGTGCCCTCTCTTTGTTATTCAGTGTTGTTCACTTTGTGTAAAGAGCAAGTTTGCATGCCTCCTTAGTTGCAAATACTTGTTTAGTGCATGTGTTATGTGTCAATTATAATCAGGTCGATCGCATGTTGCAAGTATTTTGCTACAACTTGCTGTCCCGAAATTGTAATCTTTGTTCCAGAAGTTTGAGTGAATAAAATCCTGAGCGTGCTTTGTCTACCTCGATATAAATATCTCAGATTTTCGTTTATTGTTTTGTGTTAGAAGTATGAGTAAATAAAACCTTGAAGCTTGCTTTGCTACTCCTGAAATAAAAGTCTCATATTTCCATAATATTTTTATGATCTCTTTTTTAGCTTGCTTAAAATGTACGTTGAAGAAAAGTTTGTTTAAGTATCTTTGTCAGAAATCAAACTTGTCCATTTCTAAACTCTCTTGCTCTGCGTTTACTTGAGAAGGTAGAAATGTTTTAAGCGTAGGTTAAGTTGTAGCTGTCTAGTTTCAATAAAGAGAAAACCTCAGCCGCAACATTTAGTGTTCTATAACCTTGTGTTCTCGCAGCTGAACCAAAAAGATAGGCGTAATTAAGTTTAGATTACTTTCTTTATGCAACTCAGCAAAAGAGGGAGCTTCCCCTCCTAATTCGAAGAGCAGTTTACTGCACATAGCTGTCTGTTTCCAGAACGCATTCCAGAGGTGCGAATTGAAATGCCAACAAAGTGTTCACAGTCAAATTTCTCAGTTTCATCATGCAACACTCTTCCATTGAGAAAAATCAAGAAAAGCATCAGAAGCATAAAGCTGCAGAAGAAACAGAGGTCATCACTCCAGTTACAGAGTCGCCAAAGTTATCAATTAGTGAACTGTCAATTGAAGCATGCAAATATTTCTAGGATTGCTCAAGTTGCTGACAAGCGGTAAACTGACAGTTGAGGCATGTGACGATCTCCGGATGATGAGGCAATTAACTTCTTAGAGGAGATGATTGCTCAAAATGGCAACCAGTGAATTTCCAATTAAAACCTCCCACCTTTTTCCAAAGATAGCATTTAAGACAACAGTTAAACTTGACGCATTTTCAAACTAACTCAATGTCCCACCTTTCATGCATGTCTATTTTTGGAGACACCTTTTGTAGAGTGGAGTTCTATTTAGTTTTAGAATCAATTAACTGAACTAGTCTTTCCAGTTAACTATTAGGTTACCTTTGTTTAGACATAGGAATAAATCTTGCAGATTGGCAAGAACTGAATGTTAACTCAAGGAGCTTTTAGGGTTCCCTACTCCTTTGAGTGTCTATAAATAAGAGCAACCTTTGCTCATTATTCTTTAACCATACTTTTGATAAAAAAACGCTGAGCAATATGCTAGCTTTCTTGTTGTTCATGTACTTGCATTCACTCTTTGTCTAAGAGTTATTTGGTTCATTGTAATCTTGTATAATTGTCCTCTTTCATATCATTTTAGCCTACACCTCGAAAAGAGCAATGAGCCTTCAAGGGAATATTGATATTTAGTTTGTGGTTTGATGTTTTGTTCTTAATAATCTTCATTTTAGCCTACACCTCGAAAGAGCACTGAGCCTTCGAGGGAATCCTAAGATCTAGCTTACCGTTTGATGTTTGCTTGCATAAACTTTATTTCAGCGTAAATTTGAAAGAGCAATGAGCCTTCGGATGCATTTTGAGAAACAATTTGTCCAAGTTACCCAAATCATTCCCAGTTACTTCTAAATCCTCTCGCTCTTAATTTACCTAAGGAGATAGAAGCGTTATAAAATATGCCTAGTTGTGGTTGAGATTACGAAACCAAAGAAAACCTTAGTTGCAACGCATAGAGTTTTATAAACCTTGTGCTCTCAACTAAGTTAAAAAGATAGGAACATAGTTTACTTTACTTTTTATGCAAAATCAGCAAAAGAGGGAGCTTCCCCTCCTAATTTGAAGAGCAGTTATTTCTGCATAGTTGTCTGTTTCCAATATGCACTCCAGGGGTGCGAATTGAAACGCCAACAGGGAGCGTGAAAATTATTAGAGAGTTGGATGCTATGCAATTTCAAGTCTAGACTGAATATGTGTATCAAGGCGTTGGGTGTGAAGCATGTGAGATAACTGTTGGAGTTTAACAGAAGCTTCTGAGATCTTATAAGTTCCAATGCTACATATGGATACACTTCCATGCATTATGTTGTGCAGGATTTATGAAGACTAGCTTATGGAGTGAAGTGTGATTTGGGGGAGTTGAGTTGTTCATATATGGTATTCATTTTGGTATCTGTTTGTGAGGGGTATATTTCAAAGTCAAGAATCGGAGTTGCAGTGTTGTGAATATTTTCAATGATTTGATGCTCATGCTGGGGTTGGTGCTTCAGCAGTTCAAAGTTGGTGCTTCCAGTGAGTTGGTGCTCACTTTTGTAATCTGGGTCGGTGCCTTTTGAAGTTAATGAAAGCAATTATTTTGCTATGGTTTTTTACTCGAAAGGGTTTTCTCATGAAGATCTTGCTACAAACAGAGCTCCTTTATTTGATGGTTCTAACTATGCTTTTTGGAGTATTAGAATGTGCACTTATTTGATGTCTCTTGGTTTTGATATATAGCGAAGTGTAGTAGTTGGTTATACAATTCCAGCTACTCCTCCAATGGATGCAGATGGAAAGAAAGCTTTTGAAAATAATGCTAAAGCTATGAATGCTATCTTATGTGGCTTGCAAAATCTGAATTCATAAAGGTTATGCACTGTGATACAGCTCATGATATTTGGGATAAACTTCAAAAAACTTATGGAGATGACAAAGTTAAGAAGGAAAAGCTTCAGACACATAGGAGACAATTTGAGAGTCTTAAGATGCATGAAGATGAAAATGTTGCTGCATATCTACTTCGTGTAGATGAAATTATAATTTGAGTGGGGGCTTATTAGATGATCCATGTATTTAAACTCAATCATTGCCTTATGAAATATACTAATCGCTCATCCTTTACTTTAGCATGTTCACTTAATAATAAGGAAGGCCATTGATTATATATTGGCATTGAATTCCAGAGCCCGATATTCCAATATACTTGATAATCTCCTGATATATGGCGCTAAGAGATTTGTCTTTTTTTTGTCTTCCACATCACCTTCCATGCTGGCTCCAAATTTGTCTTTATTGAAGTTGGCAGCAATAACCAGTTGTGGTCAGATGTAGTTAGACAACCTGATATATAGAGAACAGTACACACTGGAGGAAGGTTGTGATAGTCATATATCACAACTATGTATGGCCATATTACCTGCATAGCAAGCAGAGAGAATAATCGTGATTCCTTTCCTTTCCACGGACAGGTAGTGAATAGAAGTTGGCAACAATCAATAATACTGATTAGCATACAATATGTCCTTCGCCAACCTAAGATTCAAAAACAATCAACACAAAATAGGGTAAACAGCAGAGGTTCACTAATAATGTGATTTCTCCGTTCAACCTCAATCAACAATGCTGACGATGCAAATACATACATACATACATACATACATCCATACATATATATATATATATATATATATATCCAACATTATTCTAAACAGCGGGATCAATCTGAAATCGTCCATTAACCATATAATTAACTTCTATGATATTAATAGACCAACAACCAGGAATGGTGTTATGCAATAGAACCAATCTAGAAATTACAATATAGTTGATCCATCTGAACAAATCTCTACAATTTTGTCTCCAAAGCAGACTCATGAAATTGTCAAAACCTCCCGAGAGATGACATCAAAATATGGGACATTACATAATGAAATAAATCACTTTTCGGGGATATAAGACTTGATTAATTAATAATAATAAAATGATTTTATATTGAGTTTTCCGAAAAGTTCTCGGGGAAACTTATAAAAGGAGATATGAAGAACTCTTTGGATATGCAGATTACTAATTTTTCTCTAGTGAAACCCTCTTGAAGAAGATCAGTTTCAGTGGTGAGACTATCCACCCTAGCTATTATAGGCTAATCATTCAGAGCTAATGCAATTTTCAGAGCTGACCATACAGTTTGGCTTGCAATGATACCCTAGCTAGGCCGTACCACCTCATATTTGCGCAGAAATTAGAGTTTGGTTGCCGGAAGTCATCAAGATTGGATTGTAATTATTTTTAAGGGTTGGATGATTCAGTTTGGAAGGCTTATTAGCCAAATTGAAATTGGCACGAATTTCTAAGAAGGGTAAAACTTGTTGCAGGTGTCCAGGAGTGTGGCATGAAACCCTAGGAGGCAGGTTGCTGAATTTTTGGTGTGCTTTTCACCCTATGCGTTGGCACCTGGGTCTTTAAGATCCTTTCAGAGGGTTAGGCGTTGGATTTTGGATCTTGGCTTGAGTTTTTGAAGGGTTTCATGTTGTGCCAGGTAGTATGGGTCATCATTTGCTGGGGCTGTGCATTGCTGGGAGTATTTGCTGCCCTCTACGTTAGGTTCCAGAGCTGTTGAAAGCTGCTGCGCTGTTGGAGGTTTGTTCCAGTGTTTAGAGTGTTTTCTGATAGTGATGATGAATGTTTGGAGGCATTTAAAGGAGCTGTTCAGAACTATATATAGCTGGAAATGAGTAACAGACCTGCAATGTGTAATATCCAGGCATTTTAGGAGATGCCGACGACTACTGGGTGTGATTATAGTCCTGTGTTATCTTCAATTTGCTTTTTGGAGGGTGTTGTGCAATGTTGGAAGTGTTTATGCTGAAAATTACCATTGATGGACGGTCCTTGAAGGAGTTGGAGGTCATTATCAGTAGTTTCCTTGCTGTCCAAGCTCATTACAGTCAGAAAATCAGACCAGCTGTCATTCAGACTGTCCTGACAACCTGTAGCAGCACTATGAACTGGGAAATCTGACTTCCATTGTCATTATTAACTTCACATACTGAGGTATTTACCTTGATTGCTCCATGAACTTGTTATCAGTCTTTGGGAAGCATCATGGATTGAGTGGTCAACAATCTTAAAACTGTAATAGCAATATTATGGTTGATTTTCTATTCCAGATTTTACGACAGCAGATGAAAAAATGCATGATTCTCTATATCAGATTTGATGACAGTAATATGTTCCATGTTTGTGAGTTTATGTTGTGATTTCTATTGGAAAATTTTCAAAACATATCAGGGGAGGTTGTTACATCTGCAAAATGTTTGTTATTAAATTGGTCAAGGATATTCAAGGATCTTACAAATGGGTGGCCTGCACATTTGCAAATGACCATGGTTCCTTCCCCAAGACAGCATGATCATGTTGAAAGTCATAATAATGCATTTTTCAATTAAATGAAGAGGGGGGTAAAAATGTTGCATATAGAAACAAAAAGAGAAGGGGTTGCAGACCATTGGGGGTGCTTTCCTATAACAGCTTTAGGGCATTTTAATTGTATTTTTCAAATAGTTTCCTAAATGTTGTAATGTGACACTGTAATCCCTAAAGAATGATTTAATGTGTAGATTTGGCATGTTTTGAATGTCTCAATGAACATTGTATGAACTTTTTATGGTCTTATGGATCCTCCTAGTCACATTTTCTGATTTGAGTGTTATCTTTAACTAGTTTGTTAGTTGGAATGTAGTAAAATTCCTTGGAAAGCTTTTGCAAGGCACCTTATCAAAGTAACACAAGAACTTTGTAGGTTTGTTTATGGATAACTAAAGCATGTTCAATTAGATGTTCTATAATTTCATTACCTACTAGTTTGCATGCATAGAGCCTAGATTATGTGTGGGATAAAAAGGTATGGTCCTTGCTACTACCTTCAATAAGGTATCATAGAGCAGATTGTATTCATGTTTCCCTTTGCTTCATAAAACTTAGAGTTTGTTGCCTTCATTAGATGAAGGCACCTGTATGTTTTGTATTTAACCTCCCATCTAAACAACACATTCAAAATAACAAAATCGTTTTATTTTTCTACTATTTTGATTGTTCCACCAGCACCACTAAATATCTATGAACTACATGAGCTTTATCTCAAAAAGAGAGGCGTACTTAGTTGTTTTCTTTGTCTATATGTGTATTATATCATAACGGCTAGTAAAGCAATATCTTCAGATCTTTTACATGGTTGCTTATCTGCTTTATGAGGTGTAAAACCCTTGTGTTGTTAAACCAGCATATAGGTACTTAAAGCCAATCAAATGGGAGTTTCCTATGCAATGGATATGGTTATTTTTTAGGTTTCATTTCATGTCATTCTCTATAATATCTTTAATATGACACCTCAAGAAATACCCCCCTTAGCCTAGCAGAGCTAAAACCAGAAGAAGGAATTACACAGCCTTATCAAATTGGTTATTGTCCCTACCTAATTATTAGTTGAAGGTCTTTTTCTCGGAGTTTGACACCCCCGGCACTTAGAAATAGCCTAGCTTTAGGGATTTGTGAACCTAAAACTTTTAGCTCCAACCAGCAGGAGATCAGAATTTGCATTAAATTACAGAACAAAATAGGTATTTGAAATCAGCATTTGGTAGAAATTGATAAAGACGTTCTCACCAATTAGTTTTAATATTGAATTTGAAACATTATATGAATGTCTTTACTTAAATTTTCATGTCATGTATAGTTAAACTTATAGAAAATTGAGTGTCCCTAGATATATATTATATTCTTCCATTCGCCCACCGTCCCCTAAATTGGCCCAAGACCACCATTCCCAAAAAATGCCTCACCGACTACCATCCCAAAATGTGTCCCCTATTGTCCCAATATCCCTGTCTCCAAAATATTATGGAACATAGGTTTTAAACCATCATTGTAAGTGGAAGAATTCCTCCAAGCTATATTAAAACAATGGTACGATAAGGCCCTTAACCTTAAAAAATGATACCATTCAAACTGCCTCAACCATCCTACATTGGGACATGGGATTGAACAACAACTTCTAATACAGCATGGTTTAACTTACACAATTATTTGATCATAAATTTTATAATAGATAAGGATAATGAAAGCTTTGGAATCAAGGAGGCTCATGGACAAAATATTGACAAAGTTTTAGATGCCAAAAGGGAGGGTGTGTGAGACATTATTACAGTGGTGGGACTCGTATTAGGGACTCATCCCAAGGATGGACATCCAAGCCTAGTCTATTTCTTTTCTTGATGCTGAGGATCATAGCCTTAACCAAACACATGTATTGCTTCTTGAAATGAAATGAATTGAAATTTTATAAATATCCACAGGTGACCAAGGTTGATCGATAAGACTCAAAAGTCCAAGGTAAAGAATAAAAGGCAATGAGTGAGTGCCTGAAGCAGCTTCAAAAAAACAAACAAAAAGAGAGTGGAATAAAAACATTATCTTAGGATGAACCCAAAAGCATAAAACTTAGATGTGTGCTAGAGAAAAAAACAAAAATGAGGAGAAACATTTTTGTAGCAAGAGAAGCCACTAATCATGATCACAAAGAACATAGCTAATTATTTAGGGAGCAGATGTTAACATGTATGTCAATCATCAAAATATTGCAAATGCTAAGCCTGTTAATGTCCTACTCCTCCCTAAAAGACCCAGTTACTGCATCCTTTGGGTTCTAGGAAACTCCTTGTTTCAGTACTCATAAAATCCAAGGTTGAACAACCCTCTATTCTTGTTCAATTTTGACATTTGTACCTTTTTATATTTTGTTTTTACTTTTCTGCCTTTGATGGTTATTAATGTAGTAAATTCAAGTTTGCTCAAATCAAAGAAAACATGAAATAATAATTAAACTAAAAGCACAGTTCAAGAATTGTAAAATGCAAACTGATGTAAAAAAATGAACAATAGCAAATATAAAATAACAATAAAGTACCAAAGTATAAAATAACGGAAAATAACAAGACTAAAGCATTACCATGGAGATAGAGAGTAATCATATAATAAATACGTAAGTTTCCAAAATATAACCATCCATCATTGAAAATCTTTTAATAAATATACTTTCTCACAAGAGAAAAAGCAAGATGTTCCAGAACATACAAGAATTGCTTGTTTGCATCCGTGTAGCAAAGGAACTAGAGTTGCTGGCTCCACCTACATCCATTCAGACAACATAAAAAGGAAAAATGAATGGAATTTTAAATAAAAATTGTAATTGACATTAATGATAAAACATGAAAAGTATTTTGCTGAAAATCAATAATATAAGAATGCACTCTCATGAATATCATTATTCTACATCTTGAATTATGTGATGCCTTATCATTTTTATGATGTGAACTTATAAATTCACAAGAATTACTGTAGAAAATAGTAACTAAGGAAAACAAGCAACATGTAGGGAAAAGCATCTGCATTTCACGCAACAGCATACCCAGAAAGCTGTAATAACAGCTTCCTTACCTTTGAAAAAAGAGAACAGCTGCTACGTGCATATGGAAAACAACCAAATGGCCACTTCATTATGGTTGAAATGGGTAACTAATAAGGTTCCTAAAAGTAAAAGCTGTTTTCTGTCATTTTATGGGTGCTTACCCTGGGCCAAAGACTTTAACATCTTGGTTTCAGGAATTCTAGAAGCCAACTGGGTTGGTTACTATCTCAAGGATGACACAGCCATCATAGTCAAACAAGAAACAGATACAGATTTTCCAAGGTGAGCAGTGGTTTATGAAGAAATCAGGGCCCTTTATGAAAGCGTTGTCTCCTGCTTTCAATCCAATATAGAAACTACCAAGGACTGTTACTATCTAGGTTCAGTTGAGCCTTCTCACTAGCAAATATTGGCAGGTTGCAAGCAAAAAGGAGAGTGTATAACTACATCTGAATTCGCTAGACAAGGTAGGACATTAAACTATACTATGGTTGCTATACATATAGAATTGGACCAGACACTCCTATACAGAATTCTTCTTCACATGAAAGATTTAGAATGGGAACAGCCTATTGACTATGACAATATTCCATTTAGATGTTGGATTTGTCATGATTATGGCCACCTTGCCAAAATTCATCTCACACCACCTTTTAAGGACCAACCAAAACTACAAGAAAACAAAGAAAAATCTGACCATAGAAGTCTATCCACATCTACACCCCTACCAAGAGATCAATCCACAACAGCTACCTCAAAATCAACAAATCAACAACAAGGTGAAGGATAAATTTCAGCATGCTAAGGCATGGAAAACCAAGGCTACTACCACATCAGCCTCTTAGTTCCAGTTCTCAAATCCTTTTGAGGCTCTAACTACAACAAGCACCATAGATGCTAAAGACTCACAAGAGGGGCAAGAAATCCCTCAACTCTACTCTCCCTTAAGTTCCAGACATGCCAAGAAGGAAATGAGTCCCATTCATTAGAAAAATCAGAGGAACAACCTATTTTCATAGCAGAGTATAAACCTATACAACCATTACAAGAGCCAAAAGAAGAGGACAAAATCTGGTGGGGATAATACCCCTGAACTTTATCATTCCCAGATCTGTCGAGGTATAAAATCAACCACATATAGCATGCTTAACAGTCTTGTAGATAATCCATCATGGTCTGATCAAAATGGGAATTAAAAAAAGACATGCAGTTCCTTGGAGAATTTGTTTAAACCCAAAGATGTTGGAGGAATGGGAATTTAAGACCTATTTATCCATCACATCTCTATGGAATCTATTTGATACTTAGGGCTTTGGAAGGTGATGAACCATGCAAAGTGCTTTTTAGAAATAATATCCTATGTGATTTTCCTAAAGGAAGGTCTTCACTGAAAAGGTCGCATTTGGTTGCTCTTTTTTTGGTTCCTTTGAAGTTAGACCAGGTGGTTCCCCTGTCTTTGGTTCAATATAGGAAGTTTTGGAACATGTCAAACAGCTTACTAAAGGGCGTGATGCTTGGTAAGTTCTTGGATAATTCTATTCACAAAATAGGTTATCTTGATTTTGACCATAGAATAGCGCTTTTGACAGGGAGGGGTTACCTTCTTGGTATAAACTCCAAAAGATCTACAGCCTGCCTGAATCCCAATTAAGACCTATTTAAGGTTAAAAGAGTTGTGGATAATTCTGATTCTGTGGTTAAGGTGTTTTTAGCTTATTCATTTTGGGTAAAAAGTGGAATGGACTGGTGGCACTTGGCTGTTGTTTGCCTCTGCATGATTGATATATTCCTCAAATTCTTCAGCTAATGATATCTTATGTAAGGTCAATCTTTGTGGAGACTGTTTGAGTCTTTTGTGTGTTGGTATAGGAGATTAAGATGAATTTGGTCTTCATGGCTTGATGAAATATGCCACCCCTGGTAGGATATTTAATTTTGAACTCCGACTGCCTGTTTGTGTCTTGGTTTTATAGTTTTTATGATTTTTAGAGTTTTTGAAGAGATTGCCAGGAAATGCAATGAAATACAAAACAAATTGCAAATAGAGAATGCTGGAAGTAAATACAATTCAGATATTATTTTGAAGCTCAGAAATTACATAACATTCATACTCGGAAGCTAAAACATGAAAAATGCAGGTCTGAAATGATATAACCAGCAAATATGAAGACCTTGAATTGGATGCACCTCTTGATATTAATCAGATAACACCCACAAACTGCTTCAAATGGATGAATTTGCAGTTTCAATCTCCAACATGTCTTCTCCAGTCTTGACCAAGCTTTCCAACACAATCGTCAGCAAGCTCATCAGAGTTGACAGTGATCAGATATCACCGACAAATCAGAGTAAAACCATGAAAATGAAGAAGTCAAAGGCAAAAGGTTAAAAATAAACTGTCTGAAAACATGGGCGCCCCTAGAGGAGATAGGCGCCCAAACTTGAGGGCCTGAAATCAGTTTTCAGAAGAAATCATCTCTAGAAGATCGTTCTCAGAATTCATCAAGCTATCTGGCGAATCTGACAGTCCGTCAATCGGGTCAGTCTAGCTCCCGGATTTGCGAAATCATCTAAAGGTGAGGAAACGGTGTTGAAACTTGAGGAACACAAAAATGGCTAACACTAGTTTTGATGGGCGCCCCAGAGAGAGATGGGCGCCCATGATTTTGAAGGCCAAGATGAAGTTTTTACCAAAAGTTGTCTCCAAACAAACTTCGTCAAATCATTTAGCCAGTTCGCAGCATCAACCTAGCATCTGGAAATCAAAATCAAAATAGGGTTAAAAAGTAAAGAGAAAGTTTGAATTTCATGAAAATGGCTAAGTCTCTCAAGGGTGGCATCCAAACTCTCATGCCTTAGACAAATTTTTCAAAATTTCAAAATTTCAGGAGAAGAGAAAAAGTGCCTAAGTTCGATGCACCTAAATTAGGGTTTACAACTCCAAATTTAGGAATGAAATCAACTTTCAATCTAAATTTGTTATTTAAGGCTGCCTTGTGCATTCATTCTTCATAATTTATTTGCAGGTGAAAATGACTAAAGCTAAGATCAACTTCCAACTGGCAATGGTAATCATATCAAATCATTTGTGACCAAAGTGACAAAGATCTATAATGGTGGTTGTATATGCAACAATGAGGACTTCTCAAATTTGTATTTGTGATTGAATGTGTGTGCCCCAATCACAACTTTTGGTTGTTTGTGAATGGATACATTTGTCCCCATTCTTGAAATGGTGTATGTGATTGGAAGAATTTGTCTCCAATCACATTTGTTGGGTATTTATGATTGGATGTGTTTGTCCCCAGTCATAACTGTTGTGAGAAGATGTGTGTGTATCTATTCATAACTTTGGTGTTGTATAGATGTGCTTCTCCATACCCAAACTTGTTGTATGACCTTGAAAGGATGTGTTAGTTCCTTTCCTGGGTTCCATGGATGTATGTGTTTCTCCCTATTCTTGCATAAATTTTAGAAGCATAGTGAGGCAAATTCCACTAATGCTTGTCATGAGTAGATGTGTATGTCCCTGCTCTTAACTTATTAGGAAATACTAAAAGTGGTCATCAAGTATTGTTCGTCCACCTATCCCCATTTTGAGAATGATGTAATAGAGTGGGCTATTGGGAATATCACATCATTCCCATAGTCTTTAGTTTAACTATTATTAATTGTGAATGTTTGTTTGATTTGTTAAAACAACTCATCTACATAGGGGAGTTATTATAGGAAGTTGCTAAGCTCCCATAAATATGTAATATGCATTATTGAATAATTGGAATCTCAATATATTATTCAATTAAAATCTCTGTGCTATAGTATTCTCTCTCCGATTAGAATTCTTGTAGGTCATAGGGTCACCATCAAGCTCATCTTGAAAATGTTGAGCATTACCCGAAAACCTTTGATAATTTGATCTAGGGGCCGACAAAAGAGAATGAAAATTTGCAGCAAAATATATTATCTCCACATAGCCCTTATGTGGAAAAAACATATGCAAACCAAGTATTCAAAATCCACAATGCAAAAGAATAACAAACATACCACAAGATAACACTAGATGTACCTTAAAAAACCCTCTAAAGGGAAAAACCCAACCTCTGAAAGCACCCACCCAACACAAAGTATTATCTCAAGAACAAGATTGCAATACATATGTAGAGTCTCCATGCAAGACTTCTAAAGCATCAAGCACCCTAGTTGCATTCCTCCATGTGAACAAATAAATGAGAACCATATAGCCACACATCTCAATCCATTCCTTCTCTACTCATATATGCAGCCCACAACAGATGTTTAGTCCAAACTTGGCCAACAAGACAAAGACTGCACAAACCAACATCAATAACTACTCATGAACTTGCTTTTATAGAACAATCTTTGCACAAAACAACTAAGTGGTATTATATAAACCATCTGCCCCAAAACCATGAGTTCACTAAACCATGACTGCAAATGAAACATCCAATACCAAGTTTTTCTAATAATAAACATTTTTCTAATGTGATACCCACATTAAATATGTATCCCAATGTCACATACAGCATACAAGTGTCCTAAAGAATGCCTTACCAATTGTGATGTTCAAATCTCTAAGATGTACCACAATTAAGGATTAATTTATTTTTACAGTACTAGCATTATTATTCCTATTATGCAAGGTGTACAAATTTTTCCCAACATTCTCCCATTTCTTGTATACATTACAGAAATGAAAAATTACAAACAAGATATAAATATTTACCAAGTATAGAAGAAAGGCAAGCCAAATAAATTGTGTACTGAACTAACACAAAATATACAAAGGATTACTAAACAGGGATACGTGGATGAACATAGCCGTTGTACCCACCACACCTTAGCCTAATATATTCTCATGATGTATTTAATACGTGTAATAAACACCACCATATAGATATACAACTGAGGAGCTTCATTTACTCCTCCAAGTTTAAAATCATTGTATAGAGTAATGTCCTCTCGAATTCACTTCCCACAATTCATAGCTTCATGCAATCAAATACTGATGTACAGAACTCAAGCACCACTTACGAGAAGCACTTACAATATGACTAAACATTAACTGTTTGATAAGTACTACTTTGGTGTATGTTACGTAAACAGAAAGTACAACATAAAACACAATTTGATGAGAATTTTAAAATTAAGGTGCTTATCACCTGATATCAGAAATAAATTTGAATAAAAATATATAAGAAATGAAAATTGGTGGCCATAAACTTCAAGGAAAGTCCAAATCAGCAACTTGTTATAGCAAGTTGATTTCCATGCTTTTTTGATAGTTTAAGTCTTCATTAATATACATAGAACACAAACAACTTTGAAAAGGCAATAGCTTTGCATACTGCTTGAGCGGCTTCATCAATTATAACAACATCAAATCCACGGGTAACACGGCTGAAAATACTTGATCCACTGAAGCTGAGTGTTGAGCATACCTGACAGAAAACTCAATGAGCTGGAATGTTATGAAAGAAGCCCAAAAAATCTCTCAACTTTCAAAATAGAAATAACTTACAATTGCAGCTTCATCTAGAATTGCAGCTCGAATAGTGTCATCACTTGTTACTGCCGCAGTACCCCCACCGGAACCAGATTTAGCAGTTGATGGATCCGTACCACTTTTTCGTTGTTTAAACTAGTAAGACATAATCATGTTATGCAATCAGTTTCACATGCACTTATTTTGAGTAAACAAGCATGCATATATGGATATAAATATATATATATATATATATATATATATATATATGTATATATGTGCACACGTGCGCACACACGCACACACACATGTATATAAATATATGTGTATACATACATACATATACATATATATATATATATATTATGTATGTACACATATATATATATATAGCATATATGTGTGCATAGATACATATATATATATATATATATATATATGCATACACATACATATACATACATATACATATAATATATATGTATGTATATATTTATTAATTCATTACATATGCCACATATTCTTTCACATATATATAGGCTTACAAGAGTATCCAAAGTCACTGCATTCACAGAATCATGAGCTTGCAAACCAACGCGTACAATACTTGGATTATAAACTTGACCATTTTCATCACGTATACCTGAAACAACACGTCTACGTCAGCAGGTAATAAAACAGAATGCTATCAAAGCTAAAATACTGGTCACCAAGGATAAGAGATTTTTATAGACCTGAACTTTTTGCTTGTGCGTTCATTCCAACTGTATGTACTCTATTGATATTATATTTATGTTTTTATCATGCATCCAATCGTTTGATCATGGATGCTCCAATGTAATACTTGGTGTCAATGTACAGAATGAAGACCCAAAATATATTATAGTAGAAACAAATACAAATTCAAGCCTCAGGCAGATAAAAGGTGATAAACCATTTCAGCTTTTTATCCTAAATACTCTTCATATTAGCCATCCAATCTGCACTTCCTAGAGTTCTCAATATAAAGTATGTATAAGTAAGTTGAAAAGCAATGCAAGTGACTATAAAAATATCTTTTCTATTCCCTCATTTGACTTCATAATCCTTGCAACAGAAATGAATCATATTGCTCCAATTGTTATCCAAAAGGAAATGAACTCACTTTGATCTAGGTACAAACAGCTGATATTAATGTCCATTTATACCTTGTTTATTAATGAGCTAAAGCATGGCCCAGCTCCTGATGCCAAAATAGAGATATATTAACTTTTATGATTGAAATATCACAGTCAAAATATAGAAAAGTTATTGTTACTGTAGGGGATAAATCATGTGGTAAACTGTGGATCTAAATTTCAATGCAAATGTGCTGAGCAATGCACAATACAGAAAACAAATCGCCCTACGCTCCCTGAAAAGGAAGCAGTTTTCTCATCACTTATTCTACTCACAGATGTGGCTCAAAATCAAACGGCAATAGGAAGTTCATGCAGTTAAAAGGAACTGAAATCCATAAAAAATCTCAATAGGTGGAGAACCTGTACAACACTTGTGACCCATTGATCTATGCTGTTTTATTTATTAAAATTTATTTCAATACAAATCAGGATGGTAATGGATGCAAAGCACATGGGTGACTATCTTACTTCATAGGTCAACATTTTCACGATTGAACGATGTGAAAAAAACTAACAAAACTCACATTACCTACTACTCAAATGATTGAAAAAACTATTAAGGAATTAGAAATTCCTGTCTGCAAAATTAGTCAATAGTGTTCTAAATATGTTTGAAAATTATTCAACATGAGGACAATCATCACTTTCAATGCACATCATTAAGGGTGTCACTTCAACAAAGTGGGACAAGATAACAATTATGAACTTATGAGAGAAATGGATCACGGGTGAGCCTCAAATCATAATGTTAACACTCAGACTCAGCCAGGTAATTTTTCACTCAGACTCAACCCTCATGAAAAAACATGGCCAAAGCTCAGAATGTCTTTCCAAATATAATATGTAACAATCATTTTTAATAGTCCTTTTTTTGCTTCTTTAAATTAATTTTTGTTATTTTCAATCTTTTTGGCAGACTGCTATAAAGTGTATAAACACTTGTCAAGGCTGCTTCAATGTTTGACTCTGTAATCAGTCTCTAGTATTCACCAAGTGTCAACACTAAGCCTCAAACTAAATTGATGGACTCACAAGGTTATAAAGGCATTGGTAAAGCCTCGTATAATTCAACCATCCCAACAGGCTATTTAAGAACCACTGAACATTGTCCTGAATAGTTTAGCACATATTTAAATGTGTTGAAGGATCTTTAGAACACCCCAATTACTATGACAGACGTTCCATGGCTTCAAATCATAGTTCCACGGATTTTCCTAACGGGGGGACGTTGACATGGGGATAGGTTTCAGTGATGGGGGGACCAAGGGCCTAAGTTTGGGAACGATGGGGGGACAGCGGGGGGACGGTGGCGAGTTGGTGGCAGGGTGCTGAAATACATATAGTACTTGAAAAATAGTTATAAAAAGATGTATAAGTATAAGAATTATACATCTTGGAGAAAACTAGGAGTCCCCTAAACATCTTGAGGACACCTCAACGTCCTCAAAGTCCTAGCGGCGTCTTGGAGACGGTGACGCTGGTAGTGGGATGGTGGTGCTAGTGGTGGTTGGTGGCAACATCCCCCCAAGTCCCAAGTCCCCAAGACGGGACGCCTAGGAAACACGGGTTTTTGGGGGGGGGGGGACGTATCCCCGTGGAACACTGCTTCAAATTAAAAATTATTAGTGTTTTAATTTGTCTATTGAGAGACAACACAAAACAGAACAGTATGTATGGTTCTATGGTAGAACCATTCATCAAATTGTAAAAGGAGGCTCTTTGAGACCTAACTAAACCTAAAATTAACCCTAGACTAAATTTATAGACAAAATTTACAAGTATGCACACTATACAATATTTCATGGGTGTTTTGCATGAAGGAAATTGTTAACTACTTGTGGTTTTACCCTAGATGCACACATTGGACTGTTGACAGCTATACCATATAGACAAGATATTTAGATACTATGGAAAGCAAATTATTCAAGCACAAACTACCACAATTTCTTACTATCTAAAACAGCGACCAATATTTCATTGTAAACAAAGCTTTGAAGGGAAAATATGTGAATGCTTACTAACTGGCTAAAACATAGATCGGATGACTAAATAATAGCTCCCTCTGTTGGCCCTACAAAGACATCAACTAAAGACAACAAATACAACATTCATGATCATTGGATGTCAGGATTTAACAACAAACTCAATAAACAAATAACAGTACTTTGGCTGAAATATACACTTTGAAACATTTCAAATGGGTACAACAATTGACAGTATATGGGGATCACAAAACATACTTGGGGCATAGGAGAACTTCAAAAAATTCAAGGAAAAATTGTGTCGCATCTTGATTGCTTGGTATTGCATCTCCACTTTGGAAAGCTTTCTCTCAAGGAATTTCCCTTGTTTGCAATTTGTAGACTAAAGAAAATGTATGTTGTGCATCCTTGCTTAGGAAATTGGAGGGGATGTTATTTTCGTTTGGCAATAAGATGAGATGGATGTTGTGTTCCTGTTGTGTGACATCAAAATAATATAACTCCTTTTATTTGTGTATACTATGAGGAATTTATACATTTATTGTTGTTTTGCTCATATGGCTGTTAAATCTCATGTTAGGCATAAATCAAATGTGTATTAATTATGTTGAATGGTCAAGGATAGAATGGGCATGTTTAGATTTTTATTGAGTGAGTTTACTTTTTGGTGAAAAGATTTCATTTCCATTAATAGCCGACTTGGGTTTTGTATGTTTAACGAAAAATTTTGAGAAGTTTAATTTTTAGTTTTGAATGTTCTTTTGGGTGTTTTATTATGTGGCTTTATGAATATTGAATTGGCATAGGTTGGAATTTATTGTGTGCATTTGTGTGTGTTTGTGTATGTGCAAACTAGAATTGTCCCATCCCAAGAGTCATTTGTATGAGCAGTCTCTTTAGATTGTGCTAGAAATCAAGAAATGAGAAAAGGCTTCGAGTGACCATGCTTGATCAAGCTCTATCGGACTATATCTAGGGTTAAGATGTAATGTCCCCATTTTCGAAGTGATCACCATTCAAGAGGTTGGTTAGCCTATTAGCCATTCTCATAGGCTAATACAGTTGGATAGGGAATGATTTGCTATAATTGGTCATATTTTTATATTTTTGGCCAATGGAGATAAAAGGGAAATTAATATTTTATTATTTGGCCAAGGAGGAAAATAAATATTTTTATTATTTGGCCAAGGAGAAAAGTAAACACTTTATTATTTGGCCAAAGAGGGAATAATATTAAATTACTTATTTATAAAGTTATCTAAATAAATTAAATCATAAAGGTAACTTTATTTTGATTAATTTAATTAAAGTGACTTAAATAGAAAATAAAATATTATAAAGTCACTTTAAGAAATATTAAAGTATCTTCTAGAAGCTGGAGTTAATTACAAATTGGTTTCTTCTAGAACATTTCATTGAGTCTTTAAAAGGAGTTGAGTGCAAGTCATTTGGGCATATTGTGAAGTTGATAAACTTGATTTCTCTCATTCTTCAGCTGAGGATTCAGTTGCAGCCAACTCTAAGGACGAAAACCCTTGGAGATTTGTAGGTTGGACAAAAACCCAATACTACTTTGTGAGGTAAATCCACCCATAGTTTTCCATTGAGCTTATTGCAAGTATTTGGCATTGAGAAGGAGCTGGAAATGGTATTTTATTTGTAGGGTTACAGCTGCTAGGGTTTGATATAATTTTGGCTAGGGTTTCTACACCCTATTTTGGTGTTTTTGACAATTTTGGAGCTCAACCAGCTAGGGTTTGAAGAAAATCATCATTCCAGTTAGAGTTTGTGACAACTTGGGAAAGTTTTGTTGCCAATTATTTCCAAGTTATTTGTTGTTATCATTTTCTATTGTTGGGCGTTAGGGTTTAACCCTTATTTTCAAGTTTTTGGCATTTTTGGCACACAGATCATTTTATAAAAAAAATTCTGAAGTAGAACGACCTGGTTTGGCTAGTTTTAGAGGCTTTTGGAAGTGGTTTCAGATCATTATCAGCTCCAAATTATTTTACATAATTTTCAGAGAAATAGGTATTGCATATTTTGAAGGATTTCATCATTTTGCACCTAGGGTTTGAAAAGGAAAGTGCAGATTCAAATTTTAGTGTGTTATTGCAGCTTCTTTCAAAGATTCATTGCATATTTTTCATTCTTGGGAGCAGCCGTACCTTCCACCTTTGGAAATCATCTTCATCATTGCTCAAGTAGTGTCATATTCTATTTGTTGGGTGTTGAGACTTCATCTTTGAATTCGGGTATGATTGTATTGTGCATGAGGATAATATTTTATGTATTTCATTGTAATATTCAGTTCTGATTTTTATATCAGAATTATATCAGTTCTGAATCTTATTGTATATCCTCATTTATTTGGAGAAATAAGAGTCCTATTTGATAGTAGATTGCTTAGCTTTTATTGTATTATCATTATATGCAATTGTTTTACAAATATCAAATTGAAAAACATCAAACATCTCATCAAAAATTCAATCAAACATTCAGAAAATCAGAACTCATCAATTGCATGCCAAGTGTTTGACAAAATGTCAAACTTCCAAAACTGGAAAATTCAAGGCACAATAGGCAAGGGTTTCTTACATAAGACAAGAAATGGATTTATGAATTTAATAAAATGTGGGTTCAATTATTTAACACAGAAAATATTTGAAAACATCATTATCTTCCAAACTTTATGGGATCATATCTAGAGCTTGATGTGAATCTTGTAAGCAAGAGAACATTATCTTTCAAAGTATGGGTGTGTAATATCCCCCTCCGATCTGGGGATTTTACAAAGAAATGTAGAAAAACATAGATATTGCAAATAACCAATTTCCAACAATTGCATGAAATTAAATAACTAGATTTATTAATGCTTTAGGAAATACATAAAATCCATACCCGAAATCAACAAGATAAATCTCAGATCTGTGAATGCTTGATCAACAGCTATGAATATCAATAATTTTCAAACTGAACCCTGGAAACTCTGTAAACCCCTGAATGATGATCTGATGAAGCTCTGTAATAATCTCTATGCGAGACTCTCTCAGAATACCCTCGGATGATCTTCCACACCTATAGACATTGTCCTATTCAAGGGTTACCATCCTCAGAACAGCTTGAAATGCCATGCTTGCAAACCCTATTGCTCAACTCTCTTCAATTTGTAAATAATAGCTTGGCTCCTAAAAAGTTACTTTTCTTTGCTCTTTTATTCACCTCCAAACACTACACTCCTCTTGGCAACTAACTTTATTAGAATAATAATGTAATTCCTTTCCAAAAACCAACGCCTCATTTGGCATCTTTAAATCTTTTAATTAAATTCACTTTTTGAAACATGTGCCATTTAATGAAATAATAATAAACTTAAAATATATCACTTTAATTAAAGTTACTTTATTCACCTTATAACACCATATAATAAAGTACTTTATTAAAAGAAACTTTATAACATTAAACCATAAAGTCACTTTAATGACTTTAATGATTAAATTACTCCTGGCAATAATCTAGCAATAACCTCCGGAGAGTGTCCTCACACAAATACCAACTGCAGGCGTGCTGCCACTAAACCTGATAGCACTTACTATAAATAGAAAACGTGAACGAATGTAATGTCCCCTTCCTAGATAGAGCAGCCGGTTCAGAGGTTAGCCTATCATTCTGATCCTCGTAGGCTGACAGATGTGTGTAGAGGATCACTTGAGGTAGTTATCTGGTGCTCGAGAACATTACTCCTTCAATTGATTCAGGCTTGGGCCCTGGCAGACGTTTCCAGAGTGATTTACAGATACTTACTATTTATAGTAAGTCAGGCAGGCAGGAGTTGCTATTTATAGCAGGGCACCTGGTTCAGTTGGTCAGCTCAGTTTCGACCCAATTTGATAATCTGATGAGCAAACAGTGTTTACTTGGGCATTTAATGTTTATTAAAAGTTAGTTAATTTGACTTTATAATATAAAGTCACTTTAATGAAATATTAAAATTTAAAATTATTAAGTGGCGAATTATAAAGTATTTAATACTTTATAAAAGAGGGGTTAAAATAATAATTAAATGAGCATTTAATTATTAATCAAAAGGGGCGCCATTTATTAAATATTTGTCCTAAGTCTAAAAAGGGCGAAATTCATCATTTATTTAAATGATTATTAAAAGATGCCTTGGGTCGAATTTATGAAAGGAGCTATATATACTACCAAGACAAATCGAACTCATTATGTTATGATTATTCAAATTTGTCTTTTCTCTCTGAGAGCATTGGGGTTTGTGAAACAAGGGTTTCTACAGATCAACAAGTTTTGAAGAACATTCCCTCTTCAGAATCAGGCATACTGAGGCTGTGAAATACCAATTGAAGCTTGTCCATCAGCGTGGCTTTATCCAGAAGTCATACAAAGCTTACAGTGGAGTTTTAATTCAGTAGTTTGGTTCTATTGTTCATCAAGAAGAATCGGTTTTCAGAGATTATCATTGACAAGCATCTGGCGCACTTCCCAAGAAAGGTACGGCTGCATTTAATGCTGCTGACAGGCCGTATGTTGTAAGGACGTCTTTTCTCCTGGCACCCAAAACGCCTACCATCTCAGCCTCCGGTCTTCACCATCTTGGACGCATAGGCAAGGGGAGTCCATTTCAGCCACTATTCAGGAGGAGAAGTCAATCCTATAGCTGGGCTGTATTTTCTTTCATTCTTCCAGGTGGCTGCAACTAATAATCAGGTTCTTGAAATAATAATATTGTTCTTTTCATGTTACCCGGATAGCATTGTAGTTGTTCAATAATGAGAATAAAATCATTTGCCATTGCTCTGGGAGTTATTTCATGCATTGCTATTTATTTATTAATTTATTTATATTTATTTCTCAAAATCGCAAGTTCTTCATTGCTGCAAAAAACCATACAAAAACATCAAAAATTCAGAAAACAAACAAAAACATAGCAGTTTCATTCAGTGTTTGGGTTGAGAGACACCTGGTCTCTTACAATGGTATCAGAGCACAGAAGTCCTGCCAACCTGTGCTTTTTCTGTCAGAAGTTTGCTTATTAGATGCTTTTTCATGAGTAGGACCATTATTTTCTATAGTAAGGGTAGAGGAACAGGCAGAGTTGAGGATTGGACAGGTCCACCCATTCCAGAAGGTGAGACAATATCAGGAATTCTTGGTATTCATAGGTCTAGCTCTAGTATCAGTGAAAACAGTGTGACTACACTCATGGCAGATCAAGAGATTCCTAGAGATTCAGGGAAAGAAAAAGAAAATGCTGAGATGACCGAGGCAGATATAGGAGTAGACATGACAACATGATGGACATGATGTCGCAGCTGATAGGTACCATGAGACAGTATACTCCGCCTCACCAGCATTATATTCAGATAGGGCAGTCTAGTGGTTCGGGAGGCATAGACCAGCCACAAATGTCTGCACGACCGCAACTGTCACCGGTTGTTCACGAGCATAGGCCTGGACAACCTACCTTTATCAGTTGGGAGGCACCACCGACTCTGGAGGCAGAACAACAGGGTCACCATACAGAGTTTCAGCCACAGCATGGTACTTCAGTGGCAAATGTGACCAAACTTTTTGGAGGGTATTCGACTTTGGCTCTCGAGATTAGGCAGTCATTGTCATTTCACGAGTTCATGGATGTGCATAAGCCCAGGGGTGGACGTAGATTTGAGCGCAGAGCTCACCAGTACCAGCAACCACCACAGGTGAACAAAGATCTTCAGCATGCGGTGAGCAAGATTGTCTTGCCTTATTTTGATGACTCAGATAAAAATTCAGCGAGGTCTTGGGTACAGAAGTTAGACAATTACCTATTCTTGAGACCTATGCAGGAGGATGAGGCCATTAAATTTGCCACACTACACCTCGATGGTTTGGCGCATGATTGGTGGCATCACGGCTTGTACACACAAGGTCATCACCAGGTCACTACTTACCAGGAGTTCACGAACAAGCTCATTGAGCAATTTGATAAGAAGGAACCAAAACTTTACTTTAAAGAGCTAGCACAACTCAGACAGACAGGTAGTTTGGATGCTTACATTGGGGGATTTCAGTAGATTGCAGTCATGGTGACAGGCATTTCGGAGAGAAGACTTGTTATTATATTCACCAAGGGGTTATATGAGCCAATGAGAGGTTGGGTCAAGGCATTTGATCCTCCCACCCTTCAAGAAGCAATGAGAAAGGCACACAGCATGGAGCTTGCAGCACCTCGTAGCAAGTTCTCTTCGGGTTCCACGCCAAACTCAAGGCCGAATAGATCTTTTGATAGAGATAGACCCTTTGACAGGAAGAGAGATCCACCTAATCCTAGGAGAAATAATGCACCACCGTTTGATAGAGAAACACTGAATGATTTATGCAAAAAGAAGTTGTGTTTTTGGTGCAAGGCACCTTATGATGAAAAACATGTATGCTCTCTTCGTCCTAAAACCAAAAGTAATCAGATGGAGTGGTTTTATGAGGGGGAAGAGCAATCTGATCTGTCAGACCAGCAAGCTGATTCAGAGCATTCAGATGATGAAAGGTCTGAAAATGATAATGAACATGAGGGTGGAAAGAAACTACAGGAGGCACACTTGACTAGTCTTCAAAGAGATAGCTCCTTTAGGCTACGTAGACTCCTAGCTAGTTAGAAAGTTATAACACTGCTTGACATAGGTGCAACGCACAACTTTATAGCTGCACGTTTGGTTGAGAAGCGTGGCGTACAAACAGAGGAGTTTGAGGGTATTTGAGTTAAGCTGGCTGATGGGTACACCCTCAAATGTGACAAGAAAATAACAAATCTTCCGATGCGGCTAAACAATTATCAGTTCAAGACTGAATTCTACGTTGTTAATATGGGAGACACTGATGTGGTACTTGGGATGGCATGGCTTCACGAATTGGGTGAGTTCACACTCAATCTTCGAGATATGGAAATGAAGTTTAAAGTTAATGGGAAGCCACATGTGATTAAAGCTATCAGGGACAGCAACTTGAGAGTTGTTTCTCACAGACGAATGGAGAGGCTTATTCGTCATGATATGGTAGAGTGGGCTGCTGAGTGTATGTTAATGCCCGCACAACAGGAACAGCAAAAGCATGAGTATCATCTCGACATTCAGGAGATAAGAATTAAACACTCTAAAGTGTTTAACAATATTCCACCAGGTAGACCTCCAAACAAAGGGACTGAACACATTATAGAGTTGGAGGAGGGCGCAAAGCCCATTATAATCACACCATACAAACATCTGAAACGCCTCAAGGATGAGATTGAGAAAACAATCAGTGAGTTGTTGGCGATGGGGCACATCAGACCTAGCAAATCACCTTTTGCTTCGTCGGTTGTATTGGTGAAGAAAAAGGATGGATCACTACGAATGTGTATTGATTACCGTCAGCTCAATAAGAGAACTATTAAAAACAGGTATCCTATTCCCCATATTGATGAGTTGATTGATGAGTTGCATGGTGCTATCTTCTTCACGAAGATTGATTTGAGATCGGGGTACCATCAGATTCGGATGAAGGAGCAGGACATTGAGAAAACCACGTTCAGGTGTCATTGCGGTCATTTTGAGTTCTTGGTTATGCCATTCGGTTTAACCAACACCCCTGCCACTTTTCAGGCTACTATGAACAGAGTTTTCAGTTCTCAGTTGCGGAGATATGTTTTGGTCTTCTTCGATGATATTTTGGTGTACAGTAGGTCATGGGAGGAGCATTTAGCTCACTTGGATACAGTACTGGGTATTTTGGTTGAGGAGTCCTTGTATGCCAAGGATTCCAAGTGAGAGCTAGGAATGGCAGAGTTGTTGTATCTCGGGCACATCATCAGTGCCAAGGGAGTCAGTATGGACCCTGAGAAGGTCTGAGCTATAGTTGAGTGGCCAGTTCCAGAGAACCTTACCCAGCTCAGAGGATTCATTGGGTTGTGTGCTTTCTAACGACAATTTGTTAGTGGGTTCTCACGTCACGCCGCACCTCTTACTGATTTGACAAAGAAGGGGGCTTTTGCTTGGTCACCACAGGCTCAGGAGTGCTTTGACAGGTTTAAGGTGATCATGACTTCATGTCCAGTGTTAGCACTACCAGACTTTACGAAGTCTTTTGACTTATTTTGTGATGCATCGGGAGAGGGCATCGATGCCGTGTTGATGCAGGAGAGACACCCTATTGCTTTTGAGAACAGGAAGCTTAGGGGTCCTAAGAGATTTTATAGCATTTATGACAAGGAAATGTTAGCCATTATGCACACTTTGGCTAAGTTCAGGCAATACCTGGTAGGCAGAAAATTCAGTGTGCGTACAGACCATAATAGTCTGAAACACTTCCTTGGACAGCGAGACCTAAATGAAAGACAGCAGAAATGGGTCAGCAAGTTGCAATCATATGATTTTGATATTACCTTCATTAAGGGAAAGCAAAATGTTGTAGTTGACGCAATATCTCGCAGACCTCAGTTGAATGCCATGGCACAGATTTCCGAGGATTGGAGGTACAGGATTATTGCTGAGTATGCTAAGAACCCATGGGCTTCTAGCATAGTTGATGGGACAGAGCAGGCTAGTAGATATACCGTTGTGAATGAATTGATCATTTACAAGGGGCGGATTTTTCTGGTTCCTGATTCAAATGTGAGGGGTACAGTTTTGAAAGCCTTTCATGATCTTCCTATGACGGGCCATCCCGGTTATTTTAAAACATATAAGCTGGTACAGCGGTTCACTTGGAAAGGCCCGAAGACTAATGTGCTTCAGTATGTACGAGAGTGTTTTGTTTGCCAACAGAACAAACAGGAACACGCATATCCTGCTGGGTTGCTGCAGCCACTTCCAATACCAGACAGGAAGTGGGAATGTTTATCGAAGGATTTTATCACGGGCTTGCCGAAGGCCCAAGGGAAGGATTGTATTTATGTGGTTATTGATTGGCTGACAAAATATGCCCATTTCTTTCCGATCACCACTACATTCACAGCATCGCAGACTGCAGAGCTCTTCTTCAGAGAGGTTTTCCGATTACATGGTTTGCCTCGGACTATAGTCAACGATAGGGACAGTCGGTTCATGAGCAACTTTTGGCAGGAGTTGTTCAGACTCTGTGGAACCGAATTGACACCTAGTACCAACTACCATCCACAGACAGATGGGCAGACGGAGATCGCCAATAAGTGGGTGGAAGGATATTTACGGAATTATATAGTTGGACAGCAAAAAGCTTGGGTGAGGTGGATATACCTCGGTGAGTATTGTTATAACTCCACCCATCACATGACTATACAGATGACACCTTTCATGGCATTATACGGGTATGAGGCGCCCAGCCTTTTGGATTTGGTGTTGAGCTAAGTTACCGGGTTCGGCCCTGGGGGGCCCGGGTTCGATCCGGGTTCGAAATTCGGGTCCGGTTCGCCCTAATTCGCCCAGGGTCCGGAAAAATGCTCTGTGGGTTCGGAACCCGGACTATGGGTCCGACCAGGGTTCGAATTTTTCGAACCCGGTTCGAACCCGGGTAGAATTTCGCGCCCAGGCGGACTTCAAAGCACGAATTTGACTTTTTTTTATAATTTTTTAAGTCTTTGTTGACTTTTAAATATTTTTTTATTCTTTCCAACCCTAATATGTGCCTCTAAAACATGAAATAGGTAAAGTGATAGTCATTTACCAATTTGTGAATGAAAAAAAAGGATTTTTTGCCTCCATTGCTGAACTTTCTCTTTTGCTTGCACAAGCTTGAATAGACTTGAAGGTTGATTGTAGATTGTTCGAAGTTGGTTGTTGCTGCTATTCCTAAGCACTTGCAAGTGCCTATTTGTTGCCAAGAAGATCATTGAGCAAGATTTCTTCAAAAGAGGTAGGTTTTTTGAAGTTTTTTGATTATTTTTTTTACATTTTTTTTAAACAAATGGACTTCAACTCTTTTGTTTTGTTTTTTAGTTTTAGTTTTGTTTTACTTTTCATTCCTCTAAATGTCTATAACACATCTTCAATTTTTTCATTTTTTGAAATTAATTAAGCCTGTTAGTTTCAAATTCAATCAATCAATACCAAAATTTCAATATGTTGTGCCTTAGGTATTCCATATTACAATGGCAACTGGTACCTCCTCAGGCTCAAGCCAATCTCGTTTCAAAACAAACCCAAACTCTCCCCTTTGGAAATATGTAGAAATGGTTCAACAACTTCCAGGTGGTGGAGGATATGTTTGGATTTGTAGTCATTGCCATGTTCAGTATTCAAGCTCATACAGTCGAGTGAAAGGGCACTTGTGTGGGATCTCTGAAACAGGCATAAAAAATTGTCCAGGTGAAGATGAGAAAGGCATTCCAGATAATATAGTGTTGAAATATATTGCTGAGCAAGAAAAGGCAGACCAAAGAGCAGCCAGTGGTAAAACAAGCCATCCTTTGAAGAAAGGATCTCGTTTCATGAAACCCCCTACACCGCCTTCTTATTTTCCACCTACAGGAAGCCATCCATTTATGGACATCCCTCAAGAGCAAACCACGCCCTCTTCAAATAAAAGATCTAAGGGACCGTTGGAAGCTTCATTTCAGAATGAGGCAAGAGAGATTGTTGATCAAGACATAGCAAGATGTGTCTATGCCAATGGATTGGCATTCAATGTTGTTCGTTCACCATATTGGCAAAAAATGGTGAAATCTATTAATGAGGCTCCAAAGGGGTATAAGGGCCCAGGTTTTGAGAAGGTTCGTTGCACCTTATTGGAGAAAGAGGTGAAACATGTAGCAGACTCTTTGAAGCCCATAAGGGATTCGTGGATCGAAACAGGGGTGACCATCGTTTCTGATGGATGGAAAGATGCAAAAAATCGCCCATTGATCAATGTTATTGCTGTGTCCCCTAAAGGGGCAATGTTTTTGAGAGCAGTGGATTGTGAAGGACAGGTGAAGGATGGTCCATTTATTGCTAACATCATTTGCCAAGCTATTGAAGAAGTGGGCCATAAAAATGTTGTGCAAGTTGTAACTGATAATGCCAAAAATTGTAGGGCTGCTGGGTTATTGGTTGAGGAGAAGTATCCACACATTTTTTGGACACCTTGTGCTGTCCACTCCCTTAATCTAATGCTACAAAAAATTGGATCCAAAATTGAATGGATCAAACAGGTGTATGCTGAGGGCGAAGACATTCAAATGTTTGTCACCAACCACCATATGACACAAGGAATATTTAGACAATTCTCAAAATTGGAGTTGTTGAAGGTAAGTTAATTCTCAATATTTTTAATTTTTTTAATTTTTTAATTTTTTGTTAATTTTAAATTTTGATTTTGTAAATTTAAATTATATTTTAGTTTTAATTTTGATTTTCAAACAGGTTGCCGAGACTCGTTTTGCCTCCAACACAATTGTGTTGAGACGCCTTATAAAGGTTCGTGAGGCACTCTCTGCAATGGTAATCAGCCCTAATTGGGCCATATGGAGGCAATCTACCAGTGAAAGGGCAAATAGGATCAAGCAAAGGATCCTAGATGATAGTTGGTGGGACCTTGTTGAGTATCTCGTCAGTTTCACTGAGCCCATATTGAGCATGATCCGTTACACTGACATGGATAGACCTTGTTTGGGTGAAGTATATGATGGTATCGACTCAATGATTGAGAAGATGAAAATCATCATCAATGCAAAAGAGGAAGATCCCGAAGAAAAGTTCTTCAAAGAGCTACAAGAAATCATTGTTGATAGGTGGAACAAAATGACCACTCCGTTGCATCTTCTTGCTTTTGCATTGAGTCCCAAATATTATAGTCCAGAGATACTTTCTACTTCAACAAGAGTTGCTCCATATAGGGATGTTGAAGTGGGTCAAGGGTACAAGGCAGCAATTCGTAGACTCTTCACTGATCGTGACCAACGTGATCGAGTGAGGGCTGAGTTCATGGCTTTTGCATGCTCTGGTACTGTTGATCATAATCTTGATGCTGTTCGAGACAAGGTTAGGGTGGATGCTCATAGTTGGTGGTACTTCCATGGGCAAGAATACAGGCACCTCCAACCTATTGCAATAAAAATTTTATCCCAAGTAAGTTTTATATTTTGTAATTTTAATTTTAATTTTAAATTTATATTTATATTAAATTATTAATTAATATTTTTGTTTAGTTAAATCAACTTAAATTTTGTAACTCCTAACTATTTAATTTGGTCTTAATAGGTTGCTAGTTCATCTTCTTCTGAGAGGAATTGGAGCACATACTCCTTCATCCACTCAATAAAACGCAATAGGCTACATTCGAAAAAGGCAGAGGACTTGGTGTATGTGCATTCAAACTTGCGCCTCCTTACACACAAGCAAGTTTCCTACAATGAAGGAGACACAAGGAGGTGGGATATTGAGCCAGAGCAGCTTGACTTGGATGCTTCCACAAGTCACTTAGCTGCACTTGATATTGATGATGACTATGAGCCTGAAGCAACCGCTGAGCATGAGAGTGGTAGTGTTAGTGCTAGTGGCAGTGCTTGTGCGAGTGCAACTAATGCTATTTGTGGTTCTACACATAATGTAGCATCTAATGATGATGATGATGCTGCTTTTTTTGATGACCCATATGACTCAGATTGATCAATGATCAATAATTATTAATTATTAATGGCTGATTGTAAACACTTTACATTTTTATGTTTGAACTTTGATGATTTGAGTATAAAATGGTGGTGTATTTTTCATTTTTGCTATGTTATTTAACTATTAATATGGTGGTGTATTCTGAACTTAATTACTGCTGCAAATCTGTATATATTTCTGATTTTTATATGTTTTTGTATTACCGAACCCAAATCGAACCCAAATCAAAAAAAAAAAAATCCCGAACCAGCGAACCGGGTTCTCGAACCCGAACCCGAACCCAAAACCGAACCGGTAACTTAGGTGTTGAGTGATAGCAGAGTGCCCAATGCAAGGGATATGTTGTAGGATCAACAGGATATTTTGAGCTCTCTCAGGGACAATATTCAGCGGGCACAGAATCAACAGAAACAATATGCTGATCAGAAAAGGGTTGAGCGTTCTTTTGCAGTGGGTGACATGGTGTATCTCAAGTTACAGCCATATCGATAGTCCACTCTGCGGAAGAGTGGTGCAGAGAAATTGAAACCTTGTTACTATGGTCCATTTCGAGTCATCAGACGAGTGGGCGAGGTTGTGTATGAGTTGGACTTACCAGCGGATAGCAGGGTTCACAACGTGTTTCACGTTTCTCGCCTGAAAAAGGCATTGGGTCAGCATGTGATACCCTCTCCAGTTCTGCCACCCCTTGATGATGAGGGGAAGTTGATACTAGTACCTGAGGCCATCCTCGAGGTTAGAGAGAGACATCTTCGGAAGCGAGTGATCAGGGAATATCTGATCAAGTGGAGAGATTTGCCAGTTGAGGATGCTACACGGGAGTCTGACGAGATTCTACAGCATCCGGAGCTGAGATTGCTTGAGGACAAGCAATTTCAGGGAGGGCAGACTGTAATGTCCCCTTCCTAGACAGTGCAGCTAGTTCACAGGTTAGCCTATCATTCTGATCCTCGTAGGCTAACAGATGTGTGTAGAGGATCACTTGAGGCAGTTATCCGGTGCTCGGGAACATTACTCCTTCGGTTGATTCAGGTTTGGGCCCTGGCAGACGTTTCTAGAGTGATTTACATATACTTACTATTTATAGTAAGTCAGGCAGGCAGGAGTTGCTATTTATAGCAGGGCACCTGGTTCAGTTGGTCAGCTCAGTTTCGACCCAGTTTGATAATCTGATGAGCAAACAGTGTTTACTTGGGCATTTAATGTTTATTAAAAGTTTGTTAATTTGACTTTATAATATAAAGTCACTTTAATGAAATATTAAAATTATTAAGTGGCGAATTATAAAGTATTTAATACTTTATAAAAGAGGGGTTAAAATAATAATTAAATGAGCATTTAATTATTAATCAAAAGGGGCGCCATTTATTAAATATTTGTCCTAAGTCTAAAAAGGGCGAAATTCATCATTTATTTAAATGATTATTAAAAGATGCCTTGGGTCGAATTTATGAAAGGAGCTATATATACTGCCAAGACAAATCAAACTCATTATGTTATGATTATTCAAATTTGTCTTTTCTCTCTGAGAGCATTGGGGTTTGTGAATCAAGGATTTCTACAGATCAACAAGTTTTGAAGAACATTCCCTCTTCAGAATCAGGCATACTGAGGCTGTGAAATACCAGTTGAAGCTTGTCCATCAGCGTGGCTTTATCCAGAAGTCATACAGAGCTTACAGTGGAGTTTTAATTCAGTAGTTTGGTTCTATTGTTCATCAGGAAGAATCGATTTTCAGAGATTATCATTCAGATGCATCTGGCACACTTCCCAAGAAAGGTAGGGATGCATTTAATGCTGCTGACAGGCCGTACTTGCTGCTATAAGGACGTCTTTTCTCCTGGCACCCAAAATGCCTACCATCTCAGCCTCCGGTCTTCACCATCTTGGACGCACAGGCAAGGGGAGTCCATTTCAGCCACTATTCGGGAGGAGAAGTCAATCCTATAGCTGGGTCGTATTTTCTTTCATTCTTCCAAGCGGCTGCAACTAATAATCAGGTTCTTGAAATAATAATATTGTTCTTCTTTTCATGTTACCCGGATAGCATTGTAGTTGTTCAATAATGAGAATAAAATCATCTGCCATTGCTCTGGGAGTTATTTCATGCATTGCTATTTATTTATGAATTTATTTATATTTATTTCTCAAAATCGCAAGTTCTTCATTGCTGCAAAAAACCATACAAAAACATCAAAAATTCAGAAAACAAACAAAAACATAGCAGTTTTATTCAATGTTTGGGTTGAGAGACACCTGGTCTCTTACAACGAAAAACTCCTGAACTTCCTTCGTAAGGCCTACAAAGCAAAATACTCGATCACTGAGCTGAAGATGTCAAAATGAAAACACCAAGCCTGTTGAAGTCCCTGAGAAAACCTCCAAAGGGCCCCCTACGCATCTCGCTAGCCTACGGGAACCAAATAGTAGGCTAACCATTGCTCTGATAGAGATCCTAAAAAAAAAGGGACATTAAAGTCTGCCCTCCCCAAAATTTCTTGTCCTCGACCAATCTTCACCTGAACAACTAGGCCCATCCTAAATGTCGAGATCCCAAACCAATCGATACAATGCTCTACCCAAGCTCCACTATAACCATTGGAAAAAAGTAGAACTAAACTCGGCAGCCTTGTCAATCATTGTCTATGGAAGTAGCATTTTGCCAAGCATAGAAGATCCCAAAGGCCGCAACCCAACTTGAAGCCTTCCATACTCATCACCTGCTGACCTCTATTGTGCGACTCTAATATAATCTTCACCAAGCTGAAGATGGTGAAGCATCACAGTGTGATAATGTCCAAGTATCATACCCCTCCACAGGTGTACTCTCTCTGGATCCCATGGACAAATTTGGAATTTGTCCTTCCTATTTCTTGATGGCTCTTGTTGTACCATCCTAACTACACAACGAATGCCAACCTACTCAAAATATGCTCCTATATCGTGTATCCTAATAGTGTGAGTATCTTGTAGAAGTAGCTTAGATATCCTATAAGATTTTCCCCCTTCATCCATAGAAGGAATCTCCTCATACCAACCATCCAACTCACACTTGTGTGTCTTTTGCCTCATAGTCAAATCAAATGTGAATGGGCTTAAAGTAACACTGTATGCACACAACACATTATGCACGTTGTGGAATGCATCAGTAAGCCGTGTCAAAAGTCCTAATCCACTACTAGGATCCCAAGTCCTGGGAATATTGCCAAACTCCATACAAGGATCAAAAGAGGCACCATTATCCAACTCAAAGAGTGGATTATCATAAAACAAATCACCACCAACCCCAAACAATGGATTATTAACAAATTGTAAACTATCTTCTTGCTCATCTGAATTACCACTTTCTAAATTTTTGGGGTAATGAACAAGATCAAACTCCTCTTGAAAGCGGTCTTGCTCCTCCATCATCTGTTCAATCTCTATTCTTGTTGAATACTCATCCTTAAGGGTTGATGTAGAATGTGCCAAACTCAGTTCTAAACAAGGCTCCTTAATCTGATTTCTTGTTTTTTGAAGGGCTACTTGAGCATCCTCCGAGGAATCCTTAGTTTTTTCATAACCTCGGAAGTAAGATTGTCAGCTTCCTCTTCTTTCCTTCTCCATGCATCCAAATAGGTAGCAACTAGTTCAAGGAGAAGATCTCTATCTGAAAGCATATTTAAGTAATCTGATTTCATTGCCTCCATAGCTCTTTTGATTCCCTGTAAATCAACAGAAGAGGATTCCTCTTCAAAACCCTTTTGCCCTGCCTCACGTTGAACTTTCCAAAGGTGATTTTCCATCAACTTGTGAGAGCTATCAAAATGTGTTAATGCTGCTACAATTTGTTTCTCACTAACCTTCAGTTGGTTCTTCAAACTACGCTTATGAACAATATTGATTCATTTGATGAAGTAGCTGATTGTTCTTGAAGAATTTGACTCTTCCCAATGTCTTCTTCTATGATAACCTCATTGTTTACTAGCCGATTTGGAACTAGAGCAGCGATAGTTCCAAAACCAAAATCATCATCATCATCCCACTTAACTGTTTCATTGGATGATGCCATGCTTTCTCCATGTAGAAGAAACGCAACAATGTTAGAATCACACATAGAATAATCAAACATAGTTGTCACATCAAGAGGTACCACAATCTCTAGACTCCCACAAGGAGATTTGTACAACCTTTACCAGTAACATCATCACTGAAAGGAAATGTAGAACCATCATTGTCAACTAATTTGTAAACTCTTAACACAATTGCTCACCATATGCCCATCAATAGGTATTGACCCATGAGGTGTATCATTATGGAAACTAACCTTGTTGCCTGCTGCAACGTCATCCCTATGAAAAATGCACTTCCAGCTGCAGGTTGCTCCTCGGATGTGGCTGCAAGAGATGTTTGGTTTTTCTATCTTACTTGTTTCACAAACCACGGCTCCTTCTTCCTTATCCAAATGTTTTGGTTTTGCACCCATCCTTAGATATTCCCTTTTAAAATTTGGGTCCTTCATCAAATTAAATAGTTCCTGCATCAACTCAAATATCGACCTATCAACTGTAGTAATCTTTACCCTCACTTCAACAACTGCGGGTGCTGATGAAATTAGTTATAGACCCAAATGAGTGTTGATCACTCACCAAGCAATATCTTCCCACTGTTACCACTGCGATATTCCCCCTTGTTCTAAGTGATTTTTTTTTATTTTCTCAATTTGACAATGCTATCACTGAAGTGTCCCACCCCTGATCAAAGATTAGACTCACGCTTTTTGCTCATTTTTTTGTCAGTTTGACAGATTGTAGACGTTTTGTCCAACCTATTGTTATACATGTTGTTTGGTACTAGCTCTAGTTTACTTCCAAAAGCAATGTGTTCAATGCAAGTGTGCTCATTTCATACATCATTCCCAAATCAGTACAAATGAAGTAATGCAAGAGGTAATTATCATTGCAAGTGTTGGAAACATTTTTGTCACATTTTTAAGATGCACAGAAATTAAGAATGATGCCACTTGTTCTGGAATTGCTGAAGGAAAAAGAAAGTGTATTCACTTTGTAATACTCAGGAGTTGATACACAGCAAATACCTGAAGTGATTGCAGAACCTTCAACTAAGACTTCAACCTCCTTGTGATCCCCTACGCCCCCTGTTTGCAATCTACAAGTCTATACCCAGCCTCCAATACTACATGAAACTGGCGACTCATAAAGAACCCGATGTCTCTAAAAAAATGCTCATAATCGTATCAGTTTGGCATGCACGTGTACTCCCATTCAACCTTTCACAAACCACAATATCCCTTTTGGCTGATTTAAATTATTGTTATGAGGCCCCACAGCACATTGAAATTATTAAATTGGGAGTAGAGTGTAATATCCCTTATACAATTATTATAAATTTTGGGTCTATTTGTATTGCAGGTTAGGGAATTAGGTTATACTAATAGAGAAATTCTAGCCTTTGACAAATAAGTGCATATATATATATATATATATTAAAATTAGTAATATGTTGATGTAGGTTATATAGATGATTTCTGATATGAGGACAAATGCAAGAATATGTAACATACAACCCTGTTTATTTTTTTGAAACCCCGGCGGTTTGCTGGTTGCTTGTTCAATAATGTGTTTGTATTTGATTTTCAGTGCATTTTCAGACGGACATAACATTAAGAGGATATTGCAATGAATAGGAAATACAATAAACTAAACCCTTTCAATATAGAGTGAAACAACCATCATGAATATTAATTTTCTGTTTCATATCAGAATATTACAAAGTAAAATCAGAACCTAGTATGACTTGTTACAGCAGCAAGGAGGCTCCAAAATGAGCACCAAACTACTCCAAGATTTAGTCTTCAAAATACCTCTGATTTCAAACGCCTAGGCCTCTCCTTCAAACCCCCCAAAGTGCAGCAACCAACGCCAAAGAGTTGCAGGTCGAAACTGGGGTTTATCTCCAGCAATGGCATCCTTCCCAAGAAGGTTCGATCCACTCTTAAAAATCAATATCTCCACCAAATAATGCAGTCTTGTACTCGAAATGCTCGGCAAGTGAAGGGGCTTCTAATGGAACAATACCCATTTCATTTCTTCAATCCATTTTAGAGGTGTGAGCATAAACATGAAATCTGGTCCAGAAATGCAATGCCCAAAAATAGCAAATAAACACACCAAAATCTTCACAAATACTTCAAAACTGAAAACTAGCAAGCCACACTAAAAACTCTTCAAAATACTGATGAATCTTCTATTAAATCACCCAAATCGAACTTTGTGAAGCACTGTATGATCCCTACTATAGAATCACTCTCTATCTGATTAGGGCTCATATTTCACCACCGAAACCAGCCTAAGCGAAGATGGTTTTCATCCTCAATTCACAGCCCAAGCACTCTGGAAGAATTCCAACAACAATCTGTTATGTTGTCAAAAGCCAAGATATCCAAATGAGAGCCAAAAATCAGAATATAAAGAGCTAGGGCGATGGACTTCAAATTTTTCTCCAATTTCTCCTAAAACCCACGCCCATCTCTTTTTTGAAATATTTATTTTAAAATGTCTTTTCTTCTCTCCTTTAGGTGTCCACTTCATCGAGACATTAAAATATTAATAAAGCTTTTAAAAACAACTTCAAGTCGTTTGACTAGGCTCAAGATACTTTTCGAATGACCACTTTTACCCCTCAACTTAAGTTTATAATGTTATTTTATAAAATAACTTAAGTGGTCGAATTAAACAAATAACCAATATTGCAACCTTAGGCTCTCCGAAAATAAACTGAGTAATAATACTGTTGCAAGTACAATGGCCTGGACCAACTCCCCCAAACATGGCTTACTATAAATAGCACTGCTATAGATAGTAAGTATGTGCCAAACACCCAAACTAAGCGAACTGAAGACCCATAGAAGAATATTGTGACCAACTGAAGATAGCAACATCATGACCGATCACTGCTAAAAATAGAAACCCCTCCGAAAACCCCCAAATTGAACTGTTAAAAAGAGCATTTACTATAAATAGTATATTGCTAAAAATAGTGACTCCAAATGCATTTTGAGCACAAACCAAGCAGTTGTTGCAACTTACTAAAAATAGTAAGTCCGGAAAAGGTTGTCAGATGCATGTCATACCACTGCGAAGCTCTCTGAAAACCCAGAAAGAATCCAGAAACCAATCCCACATGCAAACCCTTAATTGAAATGCATGTCACATCCCTGAAATGCATGTCACATCCCTCTAAAGCTCTCTAAAAACCAAAAAGAATCCATAAACCAAATTGCAAAACTTCGATATGCAAACCCCTAAGTCCACAAAAGAGACCTCCAAACAACTAGAAACCCTAATTCTGCCTCTGACCTGCCTACGGGTATCCAGAAATAAGCCAACAATCACTAGGAAGTGTAGTGCTAAAAATGGGGACATTACAAAATATTACTCAAAAAAGTGGCATAATTGTTGCTCAACCAACTCTTTAAAATCAAACTATATGAATATAATATAAATTGGGGCGTTCAATATAGTGACCATTTCTGATGTGACTCCCTTAATTATACGCACTGAACTTGTAATAAGTTGATGTCAAACTTCAGAATGTTGTTTCTGAGATTTACTAATGATGTTCCAGATTATGGTGATCTAGGCATGCACTTGTTTTAGAGGTTCATCGACTCCCTTGAGTAACCAGTTTGATTTCACATAGATGTCATTACCACTCCTTTGATGATCCTCTTCTCCTTACTCATTGTCTTTTATACTTGCCTGAAAGGAGTGGATATATCTCTTTGAAACAAAATGTCTTTTAGTTAGCGATTATTATTGTTGGTTTGAAATATTAATTGTTATTTCCTTAATATATTCGCCACCTTCAATCTCCTATATTCATCACCTCCGGAAGATGTCCAACTTCTTTCCGAATATTTTTAGTAGTGGGCAATATAAGAGCAACAGTATGATGTATCGATCCAATGTGATCTCTACAGAATATGCGGAATTATCATACGCGTTGATGAGGATTTAGAGAAGGCTCGTATTATGCGAGATAGTCAATGAATAATGGAGTAATTATTTTTGATTTCCAGCTTTTGAACCACAACATAATCCCAACTATTCAATCGGGATATGAATTGCTAACTCAGTTGGATACCAAGCCGTGACTTTCTCCTTCAGGGCGACGATGGTAAATAATGTTTCTATTTACAAATTTATGTTTGAAAATTTTAATATTATTATATATTATATGTTTCTTATTCTAGTATTATATCTATGAATTGATTTTATTGTTTTATCTTAATTTTATATAATTTTAGTATTTATTGTATCATAGTGATCATAATATTTAAATTATTAGCATCTATATTTTAATATTTATAATAAAATAATTATAATTATAATATTGTCTTTGAAAATTATAATTATAATGATATCAAATGGTTAATATTTTTTAATATGTATTTTGTTATCTTAGTGTCACGATTTTGGGGACATGACAATCCTCCCCTCCCAAATTTGCTTGTCCTCGAGCAACTTAAAATTTCGACGATCAAACATCTTACCCCCCCCCCTTTATAGAACACATAGGTTCTTGTGATGAGCCTAACTGGCTCCAATCAAACCCAAACTGTTTTTTACTGTGTTTTTGTGTTTAAATGTTGTTTTTAGAGAAATTTAGACAAAAGTAGAAGGGGTGTTGTTGTGACCTTTTTCACACATCACCCCATCCCAGATGGGGACCCCCTAATTTTTGCTCCATTCTGGTCTTTTGGCTTTGGTTAGTGCGTCTCTCTCTCTATCTCTGGTCCTTCCGGGGATGTCCCGTCGTTTGACCCAGGTTGAAGTATTGGTTAAGTCTGTGTAATTAGGGTTTTCATCCTTCAGGCTTATTAAAGGTCAAACTGAGTTATAAAATTGAAATCCAAGCTTAGTATAGCAGTCAGAAGGCTTCCAGCAGAGTCCCCCTAAATTTTCACTGTATTCTGACAACTTACTATTTATAGTAAGTACTCAACCGGGGATTGTTTCAGCAGGATTTTGGAATTCTGTCAGTTCCACCACATTCAGGTAACATCAAGCTGCTTGCACGTAAATTTTGAGCCAGATCAGACAATTTGCTATTTTTAGCAGCTCGGACTTCGGGAGCCATTTTCAGGGGTCAAACATATGATTCTTCATTGCATGTCCGGAGATTACTTCTGGGTTTCTCGAAACCTTCGCAGTGATGTAACATGCAAACCAAGATGATCACTTTCAGAGTTTAGCCTTAGGAGGCTATTTTTAGGGTTTGCATGCGGAGTTCTCTGACGCATGTCCGGATATTCCTTCTGGGTTTTTCAACAGCTACGCAACAATGTGACATGCAAGCGGAGAAGATCAAATTTTGAGGACTTACTATTTTTAGCTAGTACATGCATGCAGACCAGTTTTCTGGGTTTTTCTGGGTTTCTTGAGACCCCACAGGCAATATAACATGCAAAACCATCCGGCAGTGGATGAGTCATTTTTCAGACACTTACTATTTTTAGCAGGTACACTCTAGCAACCGCCTAACACTCCAGTTCAACAAGCAGAACGACATGCAGAAGGAACGAAGTCAAACGGAGACCGTTCGGGATACATGCAGGTCAAATTAGGGTTTCCACTTTTATAGGGGGTGAAATCCAGAAATGGTCAAAACGAAGCACCTCACCAACATCAGCACACTTCAAGGTACCTGCTGGCAAAATTTGAGCGAAATCGGAGAACTTACTATTTTTAGTAAGTCAGGGCATGGCTATAAATAGCAGGTCTGCACCCGAGGTTGGCATCAGAGCGACACTCAAGTTCTCAGGATCAGGCGTTGCAAGTTTCAGGTCAAACGGAGCTACTGAAGTCAGAAAGTCAAGAACTTACTATAAATAGCAGGTGGCTATAAATAGCAGGTCAGGGCAGAGGACTGGCAAAACAGGTTTACAAGGCGAAGAAGATCAGATGGTGAAATTTTCAGGCAAAACGGAATTGAGGAAGTCAAGGAAATCAATGACTTACTAAAAATAGAATGTGAGATCGAGGGCAGACAAAGGCATGAAAAATTTATTAAGTGTGAGAAAATGAGAGCATACCCTCTCAAATGCGCCCTCACCTTAAGAGATTAAGGAAAGCCTTGAAAATTTCCTAAGGCAACAAAATGGAAACATGCTATGTTAAATGCACCCTCACCTTGAAAGGATATGGAAAATGTTGGAAAATATTCTAAGTCAAAAGTGAGAGCACACCCTCTCAAATGCGCCCTCAAGCAAAATCCTAGGTGTTTGAAAATTTTCTAAGTATAAAATGAAAGTTCAAAGGCTGAAATGCGCCCACCTTCAAGAGGATGAAACTTAGAAAATATTCTAAGGCAAGTAAAGTAAAGCTCACTCCTTCATTTGCGCCCTCACTTGGAAACTCTACATGTTAAATGCGCTCAAGGAGGATGTTGCCTAGTGAAAAAGCGGCTAAGGCATGAAAAGAAACCCACCCCTCTCATTTGCGCCCTCACATGGAAGTAGACACTTGCAAATGCGCCCATGTTGGGAGAGGCCTAGCAATACGCCTAAGGCATTGAAATGAAAGTAGAGGGGTGGAAATGCGCCCTCAAATGGAAGCTCAGCCCCACATGTGAATGCGCCCAAGGTTGCTGGAGACCTCTTGAAAATCTTCTAAAGCATCGAAAATTTTCTAAGTGGCAAAATGAAAGTAGCCACCTCCATTTGCGCCCTCATCTTGAAGCCCGCCATGCTATTTGCGCCCAAGGATATTGAAGGCTAAAAAACGCCTAAGGCATTGAAATGAAAGTTGAGGGTATGAAATGCGCCCACTTCATGAAATTGAAATCTGCCTAGTGAAATGCGCCTAAGGCAAAATTGGAAGTTGACATGCCTATTTGCGCCCTCAAGGTAAGAGGAGGGTGATGATTGATAAAACGCCTAAGGCATTGAAATGAGAGTAGAGGGGTGGAAATGCGCCCTCACATGAAAGCACATCACCTTAAATGCGCCCACCTCAAGGAGTGAAGACTTAGGAAAGCTTCTAAGTGTTAAAAAAAAAAAACGAAATGCTAAGTCCAAGGGAAAGCCTCTAAGCTAATTTGCGCCCAAGGTAAAGTGAAAGAATTTCTAAGTGGCCAAAGCAAAAGTAGAAGGTGTAAAATGCACCCACCTTCAAGAAGGGAACTTTGAAATTTCTAAGGCACAAAATGAGAGTGCAACCTATGCAATGCGCCCTCAAATGGAAGCTCACCCTCTCTTTTGCGCCCATGAAAGGAAGGGATTTTTTTTTTTTTAAAGTTCTAAGGCATGGAGACTTTTTTTTAAATAAAATAAAATGCCGAGGGGAAATATACGCCTGAGGGGGGTGAAGATTTAAATTTTCTATCAGGTGTGTGAAGTGAAGAATGTCTAAGGCGTGGGAATTAAAAATTGAATAAGATCAAATACGCCTAAGGGAGAAAAAAGGATTTTAATAAAATTCCTAAGTCATGGAAAATAAAACGCCAGAAGTATGAAGATGTTCAAAACATTTTCTAAGTGAGATAAATATTTCACTGGAGAAAAGACGCCTTAATATGAGTAAAGAAAATTTTCCAGAGACATTTAAATGAAGTGGACACAGTGACGAAATTTTATTTCCAAGGCGGAAGCAACTGATATATTTTTTCCATGGGTCAAGTAAAGATTAAATGAACCCGTTCAAAAGGCACCCATGGGTTGGGAAGTTAAAAAATTAATTTCCTAACGGAAATTTTAATATTTTCAGAGGAAATTCGTTTTGCCTAGATTATTTTCCTGATGGAAGTTAAATCTCAGAGGATGAGTTATTTCGAACAGGCAAGTGATTTTAAATCACCTGGAGTTGAATATTTTAAAGAGAAAATTTAAAATGTCTAAGGCAAATTTTATGAAATCGAGGATTTAAATGACAGACATTTTTAAAAAATTGGAAATGAATTTACAACTCCCACGAATTTTTCGAGTTGAATTCAATTAAACACTACGAGATTTTAAAGTGGGATTTTAAACCGAATCAAGTGATTTTCCTCGCAGGTTGTTTACATCACCAAGAGTTAACTGGCAGACCAAGAGGAAAAATTTGAATTTTTACAAGGAAGGAATCATTATTAATGGCAACTGCCATAATGACTGGCTGACGACTAGCCCACTACTGCGCTTGAATTAGAAGATTCCGAACGAAAAGAGTGGAGAATTGATGAGGGTGCTAAAAATAGCCCCAGCCTTACTTGGCAGGATTCTTCGAGAAGAATTATTTAAACAGTCTCTTCTCTCATTTCTCCTCACATTTTTCGAAGTTGAAGTTGCTGAAGAAGTTCTTGAGAGATTGAAATATTTTCGAAGTTGTTGAGGAGAGAAATTCTTTGAGAGTTTATTTTATTTCGGAGTGTTGAGTTGCTGAAAGTGTGAAGTGCTGGAGAAATTTTTATTTGCCGAGACTCTTTCGTTCGAAAAGTTGAGAGTGTGTTGCTGCAATCTCGAAGTTGAAGGTTGAAGTTGTTGCAGATTTCCGGAGTTGCTGGAAGATTTATCTTTTGAAATTGCTGTAGAGCATTGAGTTGCAGAAGTTTATTTTGTGCTGAGGAAATAACCACATTGCTAAAAGTTAGTAGTTGGCTATGATTTTCTTCGCCAGTCAGAAGTGCAGTCGTTAAAAGCTCCTTTATAAGCTCGAAAGTTTTTACACAGTACGAGGTTTGGAGTTAGTAATTTATGCTGAGAGTTTTTATTTTCAACAGGCTAACTCCACATTCGCAGTTGCCTCGAAGGCTATTTATTTTATTAAAAATCTGCAACCTAGCTTATTGTTATTCTATTTTATTTTGCAGATGGCCGGAGCAAAGGATGTTGCTGGAACAAGCAGAGTCGCAGGCAGAGCTGCAAACACTGAAACGGCCAAGGCTAGCTCATCCCGGCAGACAATGATCAAAAGGCTCGCCAAGTCATTTCTTCCAAAATCGGCAATTGTCTCCAAATTGGCAAGATTAAGTGACACCAACCTCGGGTCATTTAATCTAAATGCACTCAAGTCTAGGATGTACGGACTGGGAGGCCATCAACCATCAGTCACAGCACATAACATCATGAAGAGTGGTATCTATGCAGCTGCTGGTTTTCCACCAGCAATTCAGTGCCCGGAGCTAATCATGAAGTGTGCAAACTACTACAAGCCGGAGCGTAGAACCATTGTCTCGCCGGATGGCAAATTGCTTGCCAACTTCACGCCAGATGCCATCGAAGAGGCATTTGGGATTCCTACTGCCGAAAAGATGCTATACAGATCAAAGGAGAGGGCGGATAAAATGTACTCCACCTCCTTCGAGAGGGTTGTTGCGGTCATCAACAGAGTTTGGATGCAAAAGCCAAAGCCACCTCGCACTAGACTCCCAAAGCAGATAATTGCCGAAGATGTAAAACAGGAATACTGCGACTTGATGATGATGTTGAGCCGAATAAATGGGAGTGCACAGGCCTACTTCTTCGAGCCGTGGATGTTCTACTTCATTGAGATCATATTGGAGGGAAAGGAATGTGTTGGCTGGGCAAAAATGATCAGTGATAACATAGATGAATAGTTCAGGAGCCTGAGGGGGACGAAAACCTTTTACATGAGCTCGTATGTGATATATATGCTGGCGAGAATGACCAAGTACCGAGGGATTACATACAAGGAGCCAATAGGCTGTGCACCTGATCAGTTCAAAATCCATGAGGCCTGCACACAGTTGCATCTAACTAACCCTGCCAGTTACAAACGGGCTAATGATGCATTCACAATGCACATCACGAGGACCCTTCAGCGGAGAACGCAGCAAAGAATATCCAAAGAGGCACAAGCATTGATAGAGGAATACGGATATTGGCTCATCCAATTTCCGAAATTCACTTACATTAGGCTGCAGGGGTTCACTTTGTATCCATACCAACTACCGAGGTACCCCACCGATCACATTATAATGCTGGAAATATCTAGGCAATTGATCGCCTATGATAAGATTCAAAAAAAGAAGAAGGGTGGACTTGACTTTCCTATTGCCATGGGAAATTCCACTGAGGTGTGTCCCTCCTTGCAGGCAGCTCGAGAGGCAAAGGATGAGCTGCAATTCTATCATCTGTCGTATCACACAGGCAGACAGGATTTCGATCCTTACAGAAACATCCGAATGATACAGAACGTTGAGTACCGACACAAGGCCCACATTGAAGACTTTTGGGCAAATGCTGTTGATGAGGTTGAGATAAGGAAAAGGATGTTTTCCAGGCTTCCCCTCAAATTGATCAGGGAATGTGAGATCATTCCAGTTCCCGACCAGGTGGAAGAGGATGTCAACGTTATGCAACCCGACTATGGTTCAGTTAGGGATACTCCTGTCCCACCACCTGATTGGTCCGAGCCGGAAATCATGGACTTGGACACGCTCTCGATTCCGGTGTTGACTTTCACAAGGGCTTGGGTCAATAGACATGTATGCAGACTTAAGAGCAGATCGATCGCCCTTACTTATAGCTTGATGGGTGACCCAAGGCCGCTATCGGTGAGAAGGGGAAAGCAGGTTGCTCAAACACCGGAAGCACAAGTAGAAGTACCAACCCAGCCGATACCGTTGAGGATGGAACAAGCATCACCTATGCACTCACAAACTCAGTCTTCGAGTTTGAGAGTGATTTCATTATTTGCTGATCAGAGGGCAGGATTGGGTGAAGAGCGGGAGCTTGAGGAGGTGGATCAACCCAACATCCGAGAATCAGATAGTATAAGCGTCAGTGCATCCAGGGCTGGCCGACAAGAGGAAGAAGTGGAAACATTGGCTGACACTCGTTTCCAACGGATGTTGGACATGACATTGGAGGAAGAGGAAAACACAGAACAGGGGACCCAAGGGTCCGGAGATACGCAGCTCGTGGAAGATGATGAGCCTGAGCAGAGCAGTGCAAGAAGAGAGGAAGTGCACGAGGTGGAGGCAACGGAAGAGCAGCCCCTCGTCATTTGCAATCCGCAGCAGACGGTGCCAGATTGGCTTTCAGACAGAATGAGAAGAGAACCCGAGGATGATACGGATCCAGCCATCGAGATGGAGGAGTTCCTCAAGAGGATCAGTGCGCCACCAGAAAAGAAGAGGGCCAGGAAGTTTTCAAAGATCTCGACTGATGAGTCAGGCTCTCGCACGCTTCAGGTGGCTGTTCCGAGGGAGGAGTATGATCGAGCCAAGGAGAGGCCCGAGAACTATGTGATCACCACCGTGGAGTTGGGTCGTCCTACGGGAGCCCAAATTGTCGAGGAGTTCGATAACTCCTATCAGGCGCTGAAGGATCAGTTGCTCCGCACGGAAGGGAAGTATAAGAAATTGAAGAAGGAGCACAAAACCTTGGTAGGATATGTGCAGAGTCTAGCACGTCCAGGTGAACCGGCAAACCCAACAGTAGAATGCCCACCAGAGCTTCCGAGGGAGTCAGTTGTCGGCTTAGAGGATTTAAAGAAGATGGAAACGGAAGTGGACAAGTGGGTTAGCCATGTTCGTACTAAGACAAGGAAATTCATGGAGGACCTCGCTAATGCTTATCGGTAGGCCTCAAGTATTTTGGCACGGATTGGCATGGTGGATCAGGCCTGGGGCGATACCCGCATCTATCAGACGAAGACTGTACTTCGTTTGGGGGCTTTGATGCATATACCTCTAGAAACCCTGGTAGATGGAGGTGTAATTCAGAGGGGTGACAGGTATGATTTCACTGGTTGGTACTCCTCGGTGGTCACAGGCCGTGGATTTCACGATGCAGCAAGGTCAGATTAAGCCAGAGTGAGGAAAGCAATGGGTAACATCTTGGAAGGAGTCCTTAATACATTAGAAGCCATATTTGCTAGAAAGTTGGCCCCAGAGGAAATAACTGTTGATGGCTTGAAAGATAAACTGGCTCCATTCTTCTCAGCTGCGAGGTCGCTTGTCCTGGATGACTTTGAGAATGTCTCCACTTTCTCTAGTATTATTCAGCATACCCAGGACGCTTTAGCGGCATGGAAGAAGTCTTACATCCGACACGGACAGACGGTAGCAGTCTTGGAGTTCCAGCTCAACCATATTCCACCGATTTCTGCCGAGGAGGTCGAAGCGGTATTGGCCCGATTGATCGAGTTTGCTATCCGGGAGAAGGCCAATGGGAACGCTCTCATGGATGAGGATCTTCTTGATGATGGTAGTGGGCATTAATTGCTCATTATGATTCCTGCAGGGGAGTGGAGAATATTCTATGCATTCATTGCCCACTCCTCTCTGTGGCGGTTTTTAGGGCAGAAACCCTAATCAGGGCATAGGTGGCTCAATCTGAGCCCTTTATTGTAATCAGATCTGAACCGTCCATTGAATTGGACCTATTATAAAAGGGGCATCCCCCCTCATTTGTAATCCATTAGAATTAGACTTCGGATTAGAGCTAGAGAGTATTGGAGATAGAAGTTAGAGAGTAGAGCTTAGAAGTTAGCTTAGATTGAGGAGGGAAGAAAACTTTCCTTTGAAAGTTTTGTAAACAGTTGTTGTGAACACTTTTCATAATACAAAGAGTTTCATTGCTTGGTGATTTCTTTTTTGTTATGAGTAGCTAGTGAGGCCATTTCATCTTTCCAATTCAAGGTAGATAGAGTAAAGTAGACGTTCATTTCATGCAAGTAGTTGTTAGCTGTGGAATGTGGTGTTTAATTTGAGCAAGTCTTCCCTCGTCCATACCACTAGCGGACTTGCTGACGGCTGGTTCGCCTTGCGTGGTCAACTGGAGTAATAGCGCTTAACTTCGATTGTGGCTCATATGTCCATATGCATCGTTGTGATGGTATGAACATATTGTGTCATGGTTTGAATATTTCTCTCATCCTTTGAAGATTGCACCAACTTTGTGGAAGATGTCCGAAGGGAGGCAAAGCGGAGTTTGGTTTGAAGATTGTCCGAATTGATCTTCACATTCCACCCTTTAGAAGTAGATTCGTAGAACTCCTACCCCTTATCCCTTTTTAATTCAGTATTTCCCGGTTAATTTAGGAGTCAGAGCCATACTGTCAAATCTTTCATGTCCTAATTGCTTCACAAAATCAAACAACTACGTAAGTCCCCTTGGAATAATCCAGCAAAACACATCAACCAACTGAGTCTATTCGCAATAAAAGGAACCTTGGAGTCGAACACATGAACTTTCAAGCAATCTTAGCATGTGGGACACTTTGATCAAGAGGGAATAGAGTGACCGTTGGACAACTTTATTTTGTGTTGGTGTTGTCATAAAAAACACGTCAACAAGTGCCAAGCATATAAATGCACATAGAATTGAAATATAGTAATTTTTAGAGCAATAAATGTATTAGATATTATTTAGCAATACGTATAATGAGATTGCAAACAAATAACATACCCGAAAACCTCCAGAATAATTAAATAAAGAAATCTGGCACATGCCAAGCAGAAAAGCTATAAAACTAATGAAATCAACGCCCAAGCTAGGATAGTGACTTCTCCACACTAGAAACTGGACACAATGCCTGCAAAGGCTAAGCGAGCAATCTACAGAAGAAACCAAGAGCAAAGGTGAGGCATTTTGCCTCCAGATTTCCCATGCCTCTCCCTATGAAGCACACCTCCCAAGGTGATTTGTACAGCCTCTAAAGAAGACAGGCAGATTTCCTGAAAGATGAAGTCAGATACTGAATGGAAGCGTCCAGATGAATAAGCCCCTCTCCTAACACTGATCTGATAGTTACTTGCTCCAATAAATCCAGATGAAGCTCAATGGACTCCTGAATGGAAGCCCTCACAGACGGACAAATTCAGCTGGTCTCTCACAGCCTCAAATATGGTCAACACTGAAGAAGATCTCGCTCTCCAATGGCAGAAAATGTTGAAACCCTTGTCTCAAAGAATATCACAGAGAAGCCAAATAGAAAAATCAAATAATCATAAGTGAATGAGTTTGATTTGCCTTCATTTTGCTTTATAAGCCAAAATGCACGACTTCCAAGAAGTGACACCCTTTTTTCCATTTAAATATATTAAAATATATTTAAGTCACATTTTTCAATAGTCTTCACTTAAATACTTTGGGCGCCCAACTTTAAGTGATTTTAATTAATCACTTTATAAAATATTTTATAATTGGCGTCACTTTATAAAGTCAACTTGTCTTTATAATAATCCATCAAGTTAAATATTAATATTTAACTTAGCCACTAAAAAATTCATAACTTCCTCCAAACTCAGTATCTTTCCGTGTTGTCAGAAGTTGGCGAACACTGAACTCCAAACGCTTGTACTGAATCCCATACTGAAGTTGAAGAGGTGAGAATGACAATACCCACCAAAAACGTCCACTAACCCTCTAACCAGATCTTGTCAGCCTACAAGGGTCCAAGAGATAGGCTAACTCAACATGCTCCTGATACTGACTAGAATGGGGACATTACAGTTCTCCATTCTAGGACACTAGGCCCTCCATAATAGAACACAAAGGTTCTCCATTATAGAACACAAAGGTTCTTCATTATAGGACACTAGGTCCTCCATTATAGAACACAAAGGTTCTCCATTATGGGACACATGGCCTTCCATTATAGGACACTAGGTCCTCCATTATAGAACACAAAGGTTCTCCATTATAGGAAACAAGGTCCTTTATTATAGAACACAAGGTCCTCCATTATAGAGCACAAGGTTCTCCATTATAAGACACATGGTGATGCAGATCCTAATTCCCCTATATCTGATTTAGTAATCATTGCTTAGATGCTTACTCCCCTTTAGACTGGGTCCCTTGGAGAGTTTCATTCCTTCAAGTTCATTTCTTAAAAGAGTCATTCCCCTCCTTACTTCCTTCGTATCTTATTCTTTTATTTGGCCTTTTGTATCTTCATCTCTTCTCACTTGATTAGAGATTGCTTCCATGTTGTATGCTTGGCTTCTTTTTTGTCTACATCTGTGTCCCGATTCCCAAACTTCCTTGCACTTGTGACACAATTTTTCCCTTGTAAAGTCTTTTTGACCGCATCGGTGCCCCGACTTTCATAGATTTTTGCAATCAAAGCAAAGCCCCTTCCTCCTAAGTTCCTCTCGGTCATGATAACAGAGGTGTGGTTCCTTGCATTCTTTCTTCCCACGAGAGTGCTTATCTTTTGAGGTCATCTTCTTGGAGTGATCCTTTCCATTTGCTTGGGCGACATCAAGCCTAGTGGCTTTAAGGATTGCCTCTTGGAGTGTGGAAGGGTCCAAGGCACCTACTAGACCTCGGGTAGCATTTGATAGTCCTCCTATAAACAAGTAGATGACTCTTCTCTCCAATATTCCAAGTACCATGATGGATAGCCTTTGAAACTTGGATACATAGTCTTCAATGGATCCCTCTTGTTTAATCTTTGTCAATTCTTTGAAGTGTTCCTTGGGGTGTTAATGGTCAAACCTCTCAATTAATTTCTCTGTAATGTATCATAGGTTTCTATATTTTGGTGGTCTTGTGTGATCAATCCATGCTACCACCATTCATGGGCTACCCCTCTAAATGTAGTATGGCGAACTTAATGGCGTCCTCCTCCAACACTGGGTTGAGAGACAGGTATATCAAGTTTTTGAATCCATGCTTGGGCTGTGATTTTATTTGAGCCATCAAAATTTGGAAGTGACAGTTTGCCCACCTTGTGTTGTAAATCTTTGTTGGTTTAGTTTCTTGCTTTCCTATGTGAACTCTTCATCCTAGGCTCACAATATTCAAGAAAGGGGATACTCTCCTGAACTTCTAGGTCACGTCTTGTATATTCATCAGCAATATGTCCCCAATCCAGATCTTGTGCCTCTACTTCCTCATCTTCCCTTTGGAATCCCTCCCTAGTTATGAAGGTTGGTCGAGTTATCCTAGAGGTAGATCCTGATGGATTGTTATTTTCGGATTGACTCGGGGTTGTTTCCCTCTTGTTTTCTTCATGAGACCTAAGAGTACCTATGATGGTGCTTATGTTTTGTATTGCTTGGAGTAATGCTTGACTTGTTCTCTCATTTTGTTCAGTGAGGGCTTGGGTTTTCCTATCATTATTTTCCATGAGATCCCTAAGTTCATCTCTCAATTGGTCACCCATGGTGTTGTTTTGAATGTTGTTATTCCTAGGGTGTCTTCTTTGGTAAGTTTGCATTAAACATTGTTTCACAGGATGGCAGGATTATGCTCTAATACCACTTGTAATGTCCCTTATAGGATTATTATAAATTTTGGGTCTATTTGACAAATAAATGCATATATACATATTAAAATGGCTATAATGGTAGTAGCAATATTCATAATGTCTTGATGCAGGTTATATAGATGATTTCTGATATGAGGACTGATGCAAGAATATTACTCAAATAAGTGGGATAATTGCTGCTCAACCGAACTCTTGAAAATCAAACTATATGAATATATTGGGGCATTCAATATAGTGACTGTTTCTGATGTCACTCCCTTAATTATATGCACTGAACTTGTGATAAGTTGATGCCAGACTTCCGAATGTTGTTTCTAAGATTTACTGATGTTGTTCCAGATTATGGTGATCTAGGCATGCACTTGTTTTAGAGGTAAATGGGCTCCCTTGAGTAACCACTTTGATTTCACATAGATGGCATTACCACTCCTTCGATGATCCTCTTCTCCTTACTCCTTATTGTCTTTTATACTTGCCTCAAAGGAGTGGATGTATCTCTTTGAAGCGAAATTTCCTTAAATGTCTCTTTGATGATAGTAAATAATGTTTGTATTTACAAATTTATGTTCATAAATTATAATATTATTATATATTATTTGTTTTTTATTCTAGTATTATATGTATGAATTGACTGGATAGTAACACTGGATAGGAGTACCACCAGTGATTTTCTCATGTTATTTTGTGTTACTCACCCCACTAAATAAGTGGCTCTTGTTACTCACCCCACTAAATAAGTGGTTCTTCGGCACTCACTCACCACTGCAAAGTGGAAGATTTGTTTTACTTGTACTCACTCACTGCTGAGAAGTGGAAGAGCTTGCTTACATTTCATTATTGTATACACTTTCCCACCGCAAAGTGGAAGTGCCTAGCTAACCCCCACTAGATTAGTAGATGTTACTTTCAGTTGTTTGCTCAAGTAATTTTGTAATCCCGCACATTGTATACTCTCACCTTGCCCTCACTGGGAACTTGCTGATCAAAAATTGGAAAGGAAGTTGCGTAGCATTTCATTTTGTGTTGAGCTAACAAGTTCAAAAAAGAAAGAGGTGGATTATTATAGTGGTATCAAAGTTGGTGACCTTGTTAGTTTGTACCTTGCCTTGAGTGAGTTTGACCACTTCGTATCTTCAAGGAATCATGATGTTTTTGTGCTCTTCAAGACATGTACAAAAAATATGCCCATGAATGGTGGTACATAAATGGCCCAAGCTCTATTTACTTGCAACTTCTTGCAATAAAAATTCTCTCTCAAATATGTGTCTTTTTTTTTTCTCATATTTCATTCATTGCTATATATTAAATTTTATAATTTATAATTTATGTTTTGTAATTGTAAATTTTGTATGCAAATTCAACAACTTGTGAGCTCTTCTTCCAAAAAGTTGAGAATTTGGTCTTTGGGCACTCCAACCTTCCTCTCTTGTCACATAAGACACCTAAATATAATGATGAGGTGACAAAATTGGGATTAACTTCCTAAGTGTACTAACTTAGATGATACACTCGCACAATTTTCAAAAGTCTATAGATGAGACAGCTTCTGCAAATGACACAAATAGTGTGAGTGGCATTGTAACTAATTGTGGTTCAAATGAAGTTGAATCAAATGTTGACTTTGATTCTTTTGATGAAGAGCAATATGAAGACTATTAAACATCAGTGTTCCACGGGGTTTCGGGAACCAGGACGGGCGGACGACAAGGGATGCATTTCAGGGACGTGGGGAAGGGGGTTCTAAGTTTGGGGGCGGCGAGGGGATGGTGGGGGGACGGCAAGGTGTTGAAATACATATAGTACTTGAAAAAATAGTTATAAAAAGATATATAAGTATAAGAATTATACATCTTGGAGACAACTAGGAGTCCCCTAGACGTCTTGAGGACACCCTAGCATCCTCAAAGTCCTAGTCGCATCTTGGAGACAGTGACATTGGTGGTGGGATGGTAGCATTGGTGGGGGGTTGGTGGGGGGATGTCCCCCACAAGTCCCCAAGTCTCCGAGACATCCCCGTCTAGGAAACGTGGGGTTTTTTGGGGGGGACACGTCCCCAGGGAACACTGTTTGACTATAATTTTCATTGCGTTTTGATATTTGACAAATCACTAAATGAATTTCAGTAATCTCATTTTTGCTGCAAATTATTTGGTATTTAAATATTTTGTTTATTAGCAATTATGAGTATCACTTTTTTTATGTTTTTTAATTTTACAATTTTCAATATATATATATAGATAGATAGATAGATAGATAAATAGATAGATAGATATAGCCGAACTCATACCCAAGGAAAATAAATTTTGTATTGTTATACCTGGCAAATGTGCCCATACCAAGACTAGCAACTTATAGGAAACTATAAAGTTGGAGCAAACAATTTGGGATACCAAACTGATTGTTAGAGATGTTCAAAATGAAATGCTTATTGTCTTTGAATTAGATTATGATAGGCTTTCATGTTGAAGAAAGAAAAGACCCAACTAGAGTTGTTTTAGAGGTTAGGCCCCCATGCATGTAGATTGAGAATATCTTCCTTACCTCACAACCACTTAAAGCCTCCTTAATCCATACAGTTTTAGCCCCTTTATCTTCTAATCTTTTCAGATTATCTTCTTCAATCGTACGAGTCCTTTGATTCTCACTAATGTACCCAGTTTGCTCTTTTGGTATCAACCTATATCAAGTTATCCTATTATGTATTCTCTTCAATATATCTTCCTAACCAATGTGCATAGATTGAAAAAGAAGGCCACAATGAAGGTAGTTTTAGAGATAGCCCCAATATAGCCAATTAATGAATTGTAGTTCCTATGAGAGTTGTTTAGTTACCACTTGTTGTACATAATCATAAAACCTCTAGATAACATTTTAAAAGAGTGTTGTACAAATAACATTTATGGTGTATAGGATTAATTCATAGGCTCCGCAACAAAGGTTAACAATGAAATTAAAATGTGATTATTCTTGCAACCCACTTAATCAAGGAATAGGATTAAAAGAAACGAAACCAAGAACCAATGGTTAAATATAATGCTGCACATGAAGCACACCCTAAGAAGTATTGTATTAGACACCATACCCATACAAATTTCATACTAATGTATTGTATTACTTGTATGAATCTAAGTGTGTAAGAGAGAGGAAGAGAGAAAGAGAGAGAGCTTTGGAGTGAGAGATTTCTTGGGTCTAAAGTCTATCATTGTATCATAACAACATTATTAATAGATTTTTCCAAGTGAATTTCTTCTCCTTTTTGAGATATTTCCCACGATTAACCTTGTGTTTCCATATTTGGTTTGCTCTATTTACTTCTCCATATGTTTCAATTAGTTTACATGTTTCAAGAAGGCCTTGACTCAATTCTAAGATACCTAAAATTCTAGTGGATGTGCAATGTCGGCATTACCAATTTCTCATTGCCACTGCTTGGAGGCTTTATGAGACAATTATTGGATAGTTTCGTACCTCTCACAATCTCTCTAACTTTGTGAATTTATTTGGGATCAAACAAGTGTGTCATCTCTCTGTAACCCCCTTTAACATCTTTATTGATGAGTTGGAAGAGTTTCTTCAATAACATACTCATACAAATGATGGTTGCATTTTACATGAGGTGGTTAATGCCATTTTACTTTTTGTTGATGATGTTGTTCTCCTCTCTTATTTTATTGAAGGGTTACAATGACAACTGAATCCCCTTACTCACTTTTGTAAACTTCACTAGCTTGTGGTCAACCTTAATAAAACTAAGGTCATGATTTTCAACATCTCCAAACATCTTTCCAAATTCGAGTTCTCTTATATGGAGGTAGCCTCCTTGGAGATCACATCTACTTACACATACTTGGGGGTCTAGACCACTTCCAAGATATCCCTCAAAGATACATCTTTTTTATGTAATCATCAAGCCTACATTTTTGTATGGCTCTAAAGTTTGAGGAGCTAGCCTATAATGCATTAATAGGGCTTGTATTGAGAGGGTTAAAACTTTCATGATACAATCCATTATCACATGCAAGCGAATTATTCCTCAAAGCGTTGAAACAATCTTCTAGCTTACTTTTTGCATACACAGACTCAAATCTATGGGTGATTTGACTTCTATTCATGACAAATATCAATACTTAGCTCTTCATTGATCTAAGAGGATTGCTTCATTGGGACCAATTTGAAGCCATCGTTTTTGGTACTCTAAGAGTTGTTTACTCCTTCATTCTATTAGCATTCTCTATCGATAGGCTACCTCCTTTCATGTATTCCTTGGATGCTCCTTGTCTCCTTCAAAAGAGACCATCTATAGAGCTCCTAGAAGGTACATCAACAAACAATACATCCAATTCACCTGGACCTCTCCTGCTATTCCACTTAACCCAAAGCTTCTTTTTACATAGACAATTTCTTACAAGTGGAAGATGGTATATTATGCCATCCTCACTATCTCTAGCATCGTGATACTGCTATAAGGATTCAACCGTGCAGTTTTACGAGTCAAACTCATAGACCCTTGTTTCATGAGTAGTGGTTCACAAGAACCCATCTCTCATGATAGTGAATGGTCCACTTAGCACTCATTACATTTAGGTGATGCTTATAGAGGTGAAGCACTGGGCCTTCCCGGGAGGTCACCCATCGTGCTAAGTGGACCATTCACTATCATGAGAGATGGGTTCTTGTGAACCACTACTCATGAAACATGGGTCAATGAGTTTGACTCGTAAAACTACACGGTTGAATCCTGATAGCAGTATCACAATTTGACACGCTGTGGAAAATACCTCCTGTTCTGACCTATTTCACACATTGCCTCATCACAAATGGGGACCCCCAAGTTTTGGTTCCGCTCTCCGCGCAACGTCTTTTAGAGTTCAATTTGAATAACTTTTTGAGAGTCAATCCGGCCAAGTTGAGATTTTGAACCCGTTTGAATGCTTAAACGTCATGGAAATGCTCAGAAGACCCAGTAGACGAGGAACGCCATTGCTTTCGGTCAATTCTGACACTTCCTATTTTTTAGGGATTCTGCTTTTTTGTTTTTTGCTTTTTTGATTTTCGGCATTTTTAGGCCATTCTGGAGTTCCTATTTTTTAGGGATGCTTTTTGCTTTTTCTATTTTTAGAAAGTTTCTATTTTTGGATCCCATCAAGCAAGAAATCAACACGCCTCCAGACATCAAAAGGAATCAAGGTAAAAATGGCAAAAGTTTGGAAAAATGGCTAAGTCTAAGGGAGGCGCCTATGAGAGAAGAATGGCATGAAGAGCATGAAGTCCGCCCTACCTTTGGCATGCCAAAGGTAGGCACTGGCGAGCCAAGCATGAAGTCCGCCCGTGGCATGGAGGTCTCCAAGTCCACCATGGCACAAGCGGAGCCAAGTCCGCCCTTGGCAAGAAAGAAGCCAAGTCTGCCCTTGGCATGAAGAGCATGAAGTCCGCCTAAGGGAAAAGGGTGGATGGTGCAAAAAGGTCAAATTCCATCCAAAGAGGTCAACGGCATGAAGGCTAGCAAGTTCGCCATATGCTAAAATGGCAAGAGGCATGTCAAGTCCGCCCCAAGAACTTTGGAGAAGGGTGGAAATATGAAGGGGTTCGCTCCAAGATGTTTGGAAAGGGATGAAATTACAAAGAAAATTCGCTATGTTTTGAATTAAATGGCCAATTACAAGTGAAGTCCGCCATTGGACAAGGCAAGAATAAAACTCGCCATGGCAAGAAAAGTGTGAAGTCCGCCTTAGACAAATGGAGGATAAAATATGCCATTGGCAAGGAATTATAAGAAATTCGTCCAACTTTGAAAGATAAATTTTTGTAAGGCATGAAAAAAAGGAGAAATGTCCAGAGGAAGAAGAGGTTTGACCGGCATGAAAATCACTCCTCGACACAACGGAATGAAATTCTTTGGCATAGAATGAAGAGTGTTTGGCAAAGCAAGTGTGAAGTCCGCCCTCTCAGCTTGGAAAAATTCCTAAGGCACAGATAAAAAATGACAAAGTGGCAGAGAAATCTCCAAGGTCGCCCAACCCAGAAAGATAGAAAATGAATTGTTTGGCTAAGTAAAAATATCCAGAGGGGTCAAAAGTCCGTCCGGAGAGTTGAAATTTGGCAGACGAATTATTGAGCACATTTTGGCTACGTAGACAATTGGAAGATAAAATATTTGGCCGCGGACAAACAAACTTAGCCATGTATGTTGGAAAATTAATTTTAAACAATTAATTTAATATTTTCTCCAACACTTAGGCATTTTTTTAAGAAATTTGAAAATCTCAAACAAAGGTGGCACAGAAATAAAAATTGGAAACTTGCCTCAACGACTGAAAGTGAAATTAGAAACTTGCCAATCTGAGAAGAAAAACGTTTCTAAAATTGGAAGAAAATCAGAGAAAAGAAAGCAATTCCTTGAGGAAAATCGCACTTCCTAGCCATCAAAATGAGTTTCAGCAACTCATTTCTTCACAATTTCGACTGAGAAGAAGCTATCTCTCTCGAATCTTCAAGGAATCGTTTGCGAAGGATAAGTTCGTGAAAGTAACGTTGCTATGAGAATCAAGGAAGCAACTTCTTGTTGACAGGCGTGATTTTTAGAAAGAAATAAGTTATTTCTTTGCTGAAAATCGTACTTCCCAGCTTTGGCGCACTTCCTCTGGCAGATTTTCAGAATTTTTAAATTCGTTTGCAGCTAGAATACGATCTCTGAGGTTTGGAAATTAATCGACAATGTGTTTACATCTCGTTTCTATCTTCTACTTTCTTTCCGACACGAGTTTCATTCATAAATGGGCAAATTTGTTTACTTTCAGCTTGCTTTTTGACAGAAATTTTAATTTAATAAGCTAAAAGTGCGATTTTCTCCAACAAACACCCCGGATTAAATTAGTTTTAAAAAAATCTTATATTAATGTTAAGTATTTTGTACTTGCAGGTTGATGGTCGATCAAACAGAGACGTCCAGGCAAGCGCAAATGAAATTCACGAGCAAAGGATTGCAGCCGGAAACCAGAATAAAATCAAAATGGAAAAACATCTCAGACACCAACCTTGGCCACATTGACCTCGAGGAATTCAAGAAAAGAATATACGGGCACAATGGACCTTTGCCAACACCTGCCGCTAGGAGAATGGTGAGAAATGGAATCTTTCAAGCTGTCGGATTTCCACCTGCGCTTGAATGTACTGAATTAATGGTGGAATGTGCGCTTCATTATAATGCTGAGTTGAGACAAATTGTGGCACCTTACAGAAGAATATTGGCACATCTGGGAGAGTTGGCCATACAAGAGGCTTTTGGCATTCCTACGTATCCTAAGACCACCTACAAAACTAAGGAAGACGCCCAGAGATTATATGATGAACAACCTAACCTTTGTGCCGCCAACATCAACAAGTCATGGCTGGACAAGCCTAGGCCGTCAGTCAAGAAAATGCCCAAGAAGTTGATGCGTACAGACTTCAAGGAGGACTATGGAGACATCATTATCTTGCTGAACAGAATAGTAGGCAATCCTTTGGGGGCGTCGTGCGAGCCGTGGATGTACTATTTTATTGAGGACATCACAGAGGCCGTGAAGATGTTTAACTGGTCATGAATGATAAGCAACAACCTCCACGAGCAGCTTGTCAACTTGGAGAAAACAAAAACGTTTTATATGAGTTCTTATGTCATCTATATGTTGGCTAGGACTTACAAGTACGCAGGCTTGATATGCAAAGGCACGGTCGGCAGTGGATCAAACGAGTTGAAGGCATATGACTGTTATCCACAGCTACAGTTGAAAGAGAAGGCACACTTCCGGCGAGCTCACGATGCCTTCCATATGTACATCACAAGGATACTCCAGGGAGGGACGCATCAATGGCTGACTCCTGAGGCCAAAAAGCTGATTGGCAAATATGGATCTTGGTTTATCCAGTATCCCCGATATACTTACATCATAATCCAGGGATTCACCAGGAGCCCATATTGTTTGCCCATCTTCCCGACTAACAAGATGGTCCTATTGGAAGTACTAAGGCAGCTAGAGGAATTTCAAGGCCTCCAAAGGACAAAGCAAAAGGCGGCAGTAACCTTTCCCTTCTTTATAGGGAACATGCTAGAGTCTTGTCCATCATCATAGGCAGCAGATAGTGCTAGGCTCGAGATACAGCATTACCCCTTTGCTACCTATCCATCTAGGAGCCACTTCGACCTGCATCATCACATCAAGACGGTAGATGGAAGGAGGTACAAGCATAGGGTTGAACTGAAAGATTTCTGGGCAGATGATGCGGATGAGTTTGAGGTTAGGCGAAAGATGTGGTCTAGACTACCTGTCAACTTGATCAGAGCAACGGAACTTTGTCGAGTGCCAGATCAGTTGGAAGAAGATGGACAACAAGTACAGCCGCACCTTGATGAGAGCTTGCCTTTGCCGGTGGTCAGGTGGTCAGAACCCGAGCACGCCGATTTGAATACTTTGATGAGACCAGTCATCAAGTATACACAGTGGTGGGTTGATCACCAGATTCAGGAACTCAGGCGAAAAAGGATAACCTTGACTTATGATATGATGAGTGAGGCAGAATCCTATTCTTCCAATGCAGACGCATCCCAAGGCGTAGAGATGATAGAGGCCACCACTTCCAGGAAAAGGAAGGAGATAGCTGCAGGCAAGGAGCCAGTTCAGAAGCAGGCTAAGGTAAAGCCTTCACACTCGGTCGCATCCAGGAATATTGAAGAGATGTTGGCTACTGTAGATGCTTAACTGGCTGACATTAGGGATCCTTCCCCGATTCTAGAAAACAATATGGAGCCTCAGCCGAACGAAGATGTGCCACCATCTCCCACGGGCACAGAAATATTGGAGTCCGATGATGAAAATATGGACACCCAAAATGAGGATTTCCAGGAAGGAATGATTTCAGCTCTTAGGGGAATTCTGGATGTTCCTGACAGGGAAGATAGGCCGGAAGATGAAGGCATGGAGCAGCCGACGATCCCGGATTGGCTAAGGGAGAGGTTGAAAGTACAGGCACCAGTGGAAGAGCCAGAAGAGGATGACACTACGGACTTCTTAGCCAGACTTACGCAGACTGCAGTCAAGAAGCCAGCAAAGAAATTCTCGAGCATACAGAGAGATGAAGCCGGTAACAGAACGGTGCAGATTGCAATGCCTACAGTGGACAGGCCACAGGAGGACATGGCTCCACAAGATTATGCCATCACAACCATTGACTTGGGTCCAACCACGAAGGGCCAGGAAATTGAAGACTTGGACAATTCTGTGTCCACTATCAAGTCAAGGTTGGCAAAAGAGGTAGCCAAGAGGAAAGAGTGCCAATTAGAAATTGAGCGCTTGAAAGAATATATCCAGCATTTGGTCAAGCCACTTGATCAAGATAACATGGCAGCTCCTCTTCTCCAAAACTCTTCGCAGGAGGCAGCCAAGGAGATGGAAGAAAACAGGGTTACAGTTTGAGAGGCCAAGGAATGGATAGCAGTCAAAGGTACTGAAGCTAAGGCATTCGTGGAGAGGTTGACTTTAGTTTACAGTCAGGCCACTTCACTGCTTTCTAGACTAGCCGCTTTGGCAGAAATATGGGAGAGCCTTCCAGATGTGCAAGATAGGATAATTCCTTGCCTTAGGATTCTGAAAGGGGTTCCTAAGCAAGAATTGATAGACGGAGATATCATTGCAGCTGGTGCGGCTTATGACTTCCATACTTGGTATTGGGCACTAATGGCACGAGGTGAAGTCTTAGATAGAGTAAAGGTTGACAGTCTCAAGCTAGAGGAGCAAGTCAAAGAAGTTCAGGCCAAAATTCTCAACATGATTGCCGATATCCTGGATAAGGAGGCCCTACGAGAGAATGACCTGCAGTTAGAGGTTTTGAAAGGGAAGGTCCAAGAAGGCATCTTTGCCATCACAAGACCCATTTTGAAGCAGGACTGGGCCAAATTGGCGAACTTCTTAAGCATCTGAGAGTCCTTTGAGAAGACTGAGCCAGAGTGGGAGGATACCTTTGCCAGATGCGCCGAGAGCATGGATGGGCTGGAATTCAAAATCGGGATGCTTCCACAGGTTACCATGGACGAAGTTGCCTTGATCGTGTCTAGATTCATCGAACACACGGCAACTCGGGAAGATCGGGAGGTGGTTCCTTGAAAATAGCTATGGACGCCAACTCACTGTTGTTAGCTCTCAATTCACTGAAGTCACTTTGGGAAACCCTAATTAGGGTTTATTTGTTTTGATCTTGGCCATTGGCTCATTTTTAATCTGAGTCGTTTATTCAATTTTGTAAACTCTATATAAACTTGTTTACTCTCATTTACAATTTGTGAAGTGAGTTGTATAAGATTGTTGCAACGAAACTATTTCCATTTATAAAAGCTCTTGTGCATGATTTGCTAAGAACCACTTTTATTTTCAAGTAGTGTGCAAGGTTTTAATATTTCTCCTTCAACACTTAGAGTAGAATTAGATTAGTATTTAATTCATATGTTTGTTAAGTGGATGATAGATTTGATAGCAGTGGCAGATAAAATTTAGCTCATACTTTTGTCAAATGGATGATTTGCATTTGATGTGTAAAGTTAGCCTGAGCCAATAATTTGTGGATGCTTAACTTCTATTTGTTTTTATCAATTCAAACATGAAAATTATTATCACTTCTGTTGAAGATTGCACCCGCTTTGCGTAGTTGTCCAAAAGAGGCGAAACAAAGTGTGGTTACCCCATTTTATCTAGTTGCTGCCGTCTCTTGAGTTCTTAGGCATAGTTTAGATTTCTAAACCCTTATCCTTTTGCCCTCTTTTTTGAAAATCCAAAATACCCATCAAAAAGAGCCTTCAAAGATAAAACCGTCTAAGTCCTCAATCTGCAAACAAATTATCACGTAAGTCCCCTTGTGATTACCAGCAATCACAACGCCCACTGGCCTTATCCACACGTCATGACCTAACCAAAAGAAACATTGGAGTTATTGTATTATCTTCTAGGTATTTACAATCACTTTTCAAGAGAGGATAGGAGTGTCCCTTGGGCATTTTTATTCTGTGTTCGATGGCGTACTCAAAACACACACCAACACCTCCTACTTATCTATCTCTAGCATCACCAGTCACAAGGCTTGGGCTTTTCCTTTATCCAAATAAAGGTGTACTATCACTAGCTATAGGTCAAGATAGACCATCATATTCCTCTAGGAGGTGGAGACCAAGGAGCATTTCATCTTTAAATGGCCCATTTACTATGATCTATGAAGGAGATACTACTGCCTCTACAAGGAATCAGGAAACAATCCCTCTACTTTCTTTAGATATACAAATCAATCATGTTTGGCCCTTTATCTTCAAGAGGCCGTCACCCCTCGGTGTAGATCCTTACATAAGGTCCCTTGGGATTCTGGAGCCACCATATTGATCACCTCCTTCTTCCAACACATTCAAGAGCTTGACAATTCTAAACAATCTTTCGATACAACCACTTCTCATATAGATCAAATATACCTATGAGATGGCATCTCTCGTAGCTTCTACCTAAACATGTTCCCCCTCAACATCGTGATCCTATTTTTCCTAACAACAAAGTTCAACTTCTTCTCACTGCATAGATCTACTCCTCTCTATCCACTCCCCCAACCATAGCCAACCATAGTAGGAGCTTTATATTACAAGATTTTTCACTAGTGCAAGGATCACCTTGGATGTTAAATGTGATCCTAGCAAGAGTATATTGCTTAACCCTCCTAGCCCTCAGCGCTCCTCAGTGAGCATTATTAAATCTTGTACTAATCCCTTCACAATGATTGATTAAGGCACTAGTGACTTCACCGTTTCTAGTCTAAACAATTATACTCAATGATTTCTAGTTTTCCTCAATGTTTACCATTTGGGGTTCGTGTTTCCCCGTTCTTGGCTATATGTACTAATTTCTTGACCACTTATGTCTGTGGTCCCTCATTGTTTTATATTTATTTTCTTTTGTTTTTCACTTCCTAAAACTTTCTATTGTAAATTGCTATAGTCTTGTGTCCCATTCACCTACTTTTAGTCATCTATGGACTTTAATATAATTTGTTTCTCTATTCTTTTCTATTTAACCATGTGAATGGTTTAATTATTGATTTCTCAAACCATAATCTTATAGGAAGAATTATCACTAACAAGCTTACAGCCGTTTGTATGAGTCTATAGGATGACCATGTTATATGCACAAACATATTCATAACCAATCATGTGAATTTAACATATGTATATATGCATCGTCAAATTCCACATAAAAGCATGCACTCATGGTATGTACAAACAAAACTATGAATTGTATACACAGAAAAAACAATAAAATATGTTTCCATCTTCGATACCTGAGCTTGTAGCATCCTGATTTCTACTAAAATAATATTGTAAAATTAGAGGTTAATAAATTTAAATGGAAGAACCATACACATTCTTTGTTCTTGGTGTTGAGGAATGCATGTACTAGACGTGTTTGGGTTTGTTACCAAGATAGCAACTGCCAAGCATCAATCAATGCACAATTTTGATATATATAACATAGTTGGAAAACTCGACACGACAAAAAACTCGCCAAGCCCAAAATTGACGAGTCAACAAAAACTTGGCAAAAAAACTCAAGAACTTAAAAAATTGCTTAAATTTCATTAGAAAGCATTTTTTTTGCAATTTTCAATAACAAGATGAATCCAATGAGTCCATAATTGAGTACAAAAGTGTTTTATATTAAATTTGATTGACTTTAATGCAAATTGATTACAAAATTGCATTCTCATGCGGAATCCTGATGGCTGAAAGCCTGATAGTCTAAGTTGTCAATTCTAGTCTTCACTCCCAAATACCCTCATTGTAATCAAATTTCTTATATGAGAAGAGATCCCAATAACTAGTGGGAATCTAGGAGTGGAGATATCAATGACGTTGAGGGGCAGCACCCCTTCTGGGGGTCTGAGGGCAACGCCCCTAGCGGGGTTGAGGGGTAGCGCCCCTCATGGGGATCTAGGAGCGTTACCCCCAGCAAGGTCAAGGGGCAACGCCCCTCGCGGGGTCTGGGGGCAACACCTTTGGCACATTCCCTGTTGTGATACAGGGTGGGCTTGAGGGGTAGCACCCCTACTACCAAGCCCAACTTAAGGCCTTTGAAACCACATAAAACTTCTTGTCACATACCATTTCACAATTTTATCAATTAAGGGAGAAATTAGGTATTTGGTACTTTTTATGAAAAATATTTTCTCTCCACATGCTATGTGAGGAAGTGTGAGGTAAGTTCATGTATTTATAAGGAACATTATGAGTTTTTTGACTATTTTTTCAAAAGAAATAGTTTTTTTTTTGTGTTTTGCATTTTTTATGTATCCGGCAAGTTTTCTTCATAGACTCACCAAGTTTTTTCGCCAAAAACTTAGTGAGTTTTCGTGAAAAAGTCGTCAAAAAATCTTTGCGAGTTAAAGTCGAAAAAAGCTCGCGAGTATTCTCAACTCGCCGAAAACTCGGCGAGTCTACCAACTATCAATATATTGATTACAACATTCTTAAGGCTAATCTTGGTCTATAGGGATGTTAATTGCCTAGAAGTTACCATGATTATTTTATATAGACGAAGTACGTTCCTAAGACACCTTCCCAACAACAGGATTGATTTAACAACATTTTCCATTATTAGAACAAATTTATGGCAAAGGCTTACTTTTGTTCTTCCTCATCCAACCCTCTACACAAGAGAATAGTAGTATCACAAGCTTCATTACATCGTCTAGAGACTTTCAGGTTTGGATGATACAAGACCTTCCTTTCACTTTGGCACAGAAGAATGACAATAGCCTTGAGGATGACATACAAGCTCCTTTCTAAAAAAGCTTCAGTATCACTGCAATGAGCACTCAATGATTGGTACAGTATGCATTCTGATTGATGCTAATGATGGCTAGATCTTTCCGCACAATCTCTACTCTAACTCACAATTTATCTTTATGGGAGTGGATCTTGATTTCTTACACCTTGTAATTGACATACATTTTTCATGTACTCCTTAGGGTTCACATTTTTACTTGGATTTTCATTATCTTAATAAGCCCAGTGTATTGACATCAATAGTAGGATATTCTTAATGCCCTACTTTGTTTTTTATTATTATTTGCTGTAATTTTCAATTCATAACATCAATATATTTTCTTTCAATCTTTCATAAAACAAAGCCAAAGGTTATGGCAATGTTACCTGCCTGTATGTGATAATTAAATGCACTTTGAATTAATAAAACAAAAGAAATATTAAAAACCATAAAGATTCAGTTGCTATCATAAAAATAAATAGAAGTATGAAAAATTATTAGCTGCATGAAAGCACTCACCAGTGTTCATCAAACGAATAACAATTTCATCCAATGCAGAATTTGAAGGTGCACAAACAAGGACATGCACACGGTGCTTACGTTTTGCAGCAACCACCTCTGGTTTCTGCACCAATCCAAAAATCCAATCCATGAGCATTTTATTGAGTGTTTTCTAATTATAAAAAAAAACTTACTAATTTGACAAATAAACGAAGTAGAAATAATTTTTCTTTTGACACCATAGAATAAATAGAACTAACAAAGTCATTCCCAGTTGTTGGGTAAAAGCCATCATCCCCTTCCAGTGGCATGATCATGTCTCTTGGATTTATCTCATTCATCCAAGGCGATGCCTTTATCCAATTCTCAAACCTGTAAAATCAAACACATTTCCAATTAGCACTAATTGTTAGAGTCAATCTTTCTTAATATAATAGTCTTCAAATCAATCAATGTATAAAGTCCTTATCACAACATCAATCAGTACTACAAATAACATATGACTGAAAAGAATTGTGCAATAAATCATAAAACTACATACACAAAGGCTAAAAGTTCCAAGTTCATAAACACACATCAATGTTATCACTATCTCCCAGCAGAATACAAAAAAAGAAAATCTTTAGTTTGAAGCCTTAATATAAGATGCAGTGTTTTAAAAGTAGTTGAGAACTCTCAAATATTCCAAGTACTCGAAATTTGCAGAGAGTGTCCATAACTCACTCATTTACTCATGGCTGTATTCACCCGAATTGCATGCCAGAACTCTCAGCAAGTCCATCATGGCGAGGCTTGGAGAGCCTCACAACACGCATTGAAAGAATAATGCTTGAGGAAGAGGTCTCAAACCTGATTACTATACAGTGAAATGTGTCGCCCCTCTTTGTTCTTTTAGATTACTTATATTATGTTGTTTTTTTTATATTTGTGGTCTTTCAGAACTAGACAGGAGATGCAAAAGAGGTTTTATATTTTGCATGGATTGCCTTTTCAATGTAATGTAGAAATATAAGAATGCAATGAAAACCCAGAAAATTTACAAAAGCTATGAGCAAAAAGGCAAAGACCCAGTTCATAAAATAGCTCAAAACCATTTACAGAAACATACCCATATTTATTTCTTCAAGATGGAGTACTGCTGTCATAAACCGTGTGAAAATCCCTGCTTATTCTGTCCTTAATTTTTCTGATTTGTTCCAACTGGAATTCTGTCAAACACTTGGTGTGCAATGTCTGATTTGTTTTGTTTTTGTAAAGTTCTTGATTTCGAAGTTTGAGATGTTTTGTGTTTGTCTTTGAATGGTCAGACTTTGTTTTATCAGGCATGAGTGAATCAAAATATGCAAGTAATGACTTTCCAAGGTAAACACATAGATAATGACAGAGCTCAACAGAACATGCTTTCAGTTGTATTTCCATACAATTATATATTTTGATCATCAATATTAAAACTCAAAAACACAACTACGATAGTGACTTCATTACTAAATACTGATAACACACACAGCAGAAACTGAACGACTATAAGAGTACTTCACTAAGTGGTTTTCCAAGTATAAAAGTTACCATATTCAGTATACAGCAGTTCAAAGATTATCATTCCCTTATACTCAGCTATTACAGACATTCCCTTGATTTTTAATGCTATTTTCTGAGTGCAAAGGTAACTGAAACATATACTCAAGAATTCAAATACAGCAGCCACCCAACCGCCTAATACAAAAAATATATGTATTGTGGTTCCAACTTAGATGACCCAAACTCAATAAGCAAGTTTCAAATTATATAAAGCACTTACAAGCATCTACAGACCCAAAGAAAGCATGTAATAACCTGGAGAATAATCAATCAGACCTGGAGATGTTTCCTCTAACCTGTTGTGGTGCCCAGCATGCTTCACAATACCCGTTTCAACTTCCAGCAATCATGTCTTGGCTTAGAACAGTTAGGCAACCTCCCTAAATGCCATGTTTCTTCTTCTTTTGATTCGCCTTGGATTCTAGAGGCAGAAACGATTTCCTTAGTAGCTTCTCGACTGCCCAAAACTTTCCCATGAAGAGACTCGTGAATACTACTTGTTGCCTTGTGCGCCTGGGCTCAGATTATCACGCCATTCAGTACTCACACCACCAGAAGATACCTCTCATCATCTGCAAAAGGCATTTACCTTCTCAGCAACCATCACTCAACTCATATGGAGAATATAAGACATCTTGAGCCACGATTTTTCTTCAAAATTCGAATGCAACCAACTGATAATAGCTCAACAAAATCTGCAAGTGTCTTTTATCCAAAAATCATTTTCTTCCAGCTAGGGGTGATGTCTCACTCCCGAAACTGAACATGTGAAGGTCTTCAAACCCTAGACCAAGAAGCTCGAGCTCTTCTCATGAGAAAAATATGCATCTTCCAAAAGTGTCGAATGAATCTTCCTTTTTTCACTTTTGTATTTTTCCCTCAAACATAAGTGACCCCTTCTTTTTTTTAATAAAGTAATATTTCAAATATTTCATGAGTCACCTTTTGATTTTCACTATTCAAAACATAAGTGACTTTTACAAAGCAATATTTTAAATATTCCACAAGTCACTTTATCAAGAGATTTGATTAATTACTCAATATTACCCCTTTTGAATAATTTGAAACTTAGGCAAACATTAAGTAATTAAATAAATGATTCCCTCAACTCGACATTAGCCTCGAGAATTAAAAGGCTAAGCGATCTCCTAAAGGGCTACCGAGAAGGGGACATTACTATCCTCCCTTCCTAAAATTGCTTGTCCTCAAGCAATTGCAAGCTCGGGTGCTGTAGAATCTGCTCATTCTCCCATGTGGCATCCGCGGCAGGCAAATCTTTCCATCTCACCAAATACTCTTTCACCACCCTGTTTCTCAACCTCGTCTCTCGAGTGTCTACAGTCTCCTCAGGGACTAGGACCAAGTGTCCCTCCTCCTCATCCAACGGTGGGAGCTTTGAAGAAAAAGTAACCTGTTGACCCAACGCCTTTTTAAGGCACGAAACATGAAATACGTTATGAATCTTGTTGCTTTCTGGCAGCTCCAACTCATATGCTACCTCTCCAACACGCTTGATAATCCTGTATAGTCCATAGAATCTGGACTTGAGCTTCTCAGCTTCACTCTTCTTAAGAGAAGACTGTCTATAGGGCTGCAAGCGAAGGTATACCAAATCATCAACCTCAAAACTGCACTCGACCTTGTGTCTATCAGCATATGTCTTTTGCTGATTTTGTGCCACCTCTAGGTTATTTTTGAGTGCCCTCAAGATATCCTGACTCTCCTGAATCCAATCCTTGGCTTTGGGGGCCTTGCTCTCACCAAAAGCCATCTCCATGAATGAAGGTGCATCGTAACCGTACAAGGCTTTGAAAGGACTCATCTCAATGGACATATGATAAGTGGTATTATAACAATACTCCCCCAAGTGCAACCACTTAATCCATGCCCGTTGTTGCCCTACAATGTAGTTGTGTAAGTACCCCTCAATCCATTTGTTCACAATCTATGTTTGACCATTTGTCTGAGGGTGATAACTCGTGATCGGAGTCAACTCAATACCTACCAACCTGAACAACTCCTGCCAAAATGCACTCATGAATCTACTATCGCTGACACTGACTATATACCGGGGTAGCCCATGCAATCTAAAAAACTCCCTAAAAAACAACTCAGCCACCTGTGGAGCCCTGTACTCAATTGGAATAGCAAAGAAGTGAGAATTTTTCGTCAACCAATCCACCACCACAAATATACTATCTCTCCCATGCACCTTAGGTAGACCTGTGATGAAGTCCATAGAAATACTCTCCCATTTCTGCTCTAGGATAGGCAATGGTTGTAGCAATTCAGCTAGATGGGTATGCTCTGACTTGTTCTGATGACAAGTCACACATTCCCTGACGTGTCTCAATACATCATCCTTGAGGCCCTTCCATGAGAACCTCTCTCTGACTTGTTTGTAAGTTTTGAAATAGCCCTGATGGCCAACTAGGGGAGTGTCGTGAGAAGCCTGCAAAATCTTCTCCTTCAGTTTGGACTCTGGCACCAAGTAAATCCTATCCTTGTAGTAAACCACATCATCCACTACTCGATACCTGTCATCCTGAATCAATCCATCCATCAACTCACAAGCAAACTTATTCTTGGAGTACACCAATAACAGGGACTTCCAATCTGCGGAAATCTCTAAAAGTGAGCACGTTGAAGGTCTCCTAGAAAGGGCGTCTACCACAACATTCTTCTTCCCCTTCACATACTCTATATCAAAGTCATATGCTTGTATCCTGCTGACCCACTTTTGTTGTCTCTCATTCAAATCCTTCTCCTCCAAAAAGTATCTGAGACTATTGTGGTCAATCCTCACCACAAACTTCCCTCCAACTAAATATTGTCTGAATTTTGCCAAAGCATGCATAATAGCGAGCATCTCCTTATCGTAGATGGAGTATAGTCTCTCTGGTCCCCTCAACTTACGGCTCTCAAAAGCTATAGGGTGTCTATTTTGCATCAACACTACTCCTATGCCCTCACCCGAGGCATCACACTCAAGAACAAACGACTATGTGAAATCTGGAAGCGCCAATACTGGACAACTACTCATCACCTCCTTGAGCTTATCAAAAGCTCATTGTGCCGCCTCTGACCAACTGAATGCCCCTTTCTTGGTCAAAATTGTCAATGGTGCTCCCAACTGTGAAAAACCCCTCACAAACCGCCTGTAGTAATTGCACAATCCAAAGAAGCCTCACAACTCTATGAGTGTCCTGGGTGGTGGCCAATCACGAATCGCTTGTATCTTCTCCTGATGGACCTGCATTCTGTCTACACTGATCACATGCCCCAAATATAATATCTCTCTAAGGCCAAACTCACATTTTGAAGCCTTAGCGTAAAGTGACTGCTCCTCCATGATGGTCAAGATCTCATCAACTTGTCTCAAATGCCCCTCCCAAGTCTTGTTGTATATGAGCAAGTCATCAAAGAACACCAACAAATATTTACGCAACTGTTTATTGAATATATGATTCATGCAGGACTGAAATGTGGCAGGTGTGTTTGTCAAACCAAATGGCATGACCAAGAACTCATAGTTCCCATAGTGACAACGGAATGTTGTTTTGTGTATTTCCTGCTCGCTGACTCTTATCTGATGGTACCCTGAACGAAGGTCAATATTCGAAAAATACACTGCCCCATGAAGTTCATCCAACAACTCATTTATCCTGGGTATGGGATACCTGTTCTTAATGGTTTTCTTATTAAGAGCCCGGTAGTCAATGCACATCCACATGGTTCCATCCTTCTTCTTTACCAAGACCACAAAAATATCGAATGGACTGGAGCTCAGCCTAATGTGTCCCATCTCAAGCAATTCCTTGATTGCTTTTTAGATCTCATCCTTGAATTTCTTAGGATGACAATAGGGGGTAGTGATCATTAGCTTGGCCCCCTCCTCCAACTCAATGGTATGCTCAAAACCACGATCGGGTGGTCTCCCTGGAGGTATCTCTCCAAAGACCCTATCATGTTTTCCCAATAGCTCCTGAATGTCAACATGATATGGCTGCCCTGAACCTGAAGACTCCTTGGTGGTGATCAAACACTCTGCTGCCCAAGCTATGTCATCATGTCGAAAAATGCTCTCCATGCGTCTAGCAGACACAACCGTGGCTAATCCATTTGCCTCTAAGCACTACTCGCTGCCCCTCTGTTGTCCTGAACTTGAGCTCCATGGTCTGAAAGTTCTGTGAATATTTCCCTAATGAGTGTAACCACTGAACTCCAAGTATAGCATGAGTGTCACCCAAATCCACCACATAGAAGTCATCTGTGGTTGTGTAATTACCCAAGGTAATAGGCAGTTGTGGTACCCTCCAAGTGCATCTCAATTTATAACCATCTATCACCATCACATTAAATCCTTCAAAGTCCTTTGCGGGTAGCGAATGCTTCTCAACTAGGGCTGCATCAATAAAGTTTTGGATGGGCCCACTATCAATCAACACTACTATACGATGTCCCTGTAAAAATCCTCTAACTCTAAAAGAGTAGAATCTAGGAGTGCCTGATAAGGTAGCAATGGTACCACTCTTACCCTCTCCCTGAAGCGGCTCCTCATCTGAACTATTGTCATCATTATCCTGAGAAGGCTCGTCATCGTTGCTCTCATCCTCAGACACAACCTCAATGAGGTGAGTCTTGCCTTTCCCTAGGCAACAGTGACCTGGCTCTCAATGTTCCTTGCAACAGTAACAAATTCCCTTAATTCTGCATTCCTTGCAATATCCCTCATCTGGATCACTTTACTTGTTTCCCTCCTTTTGAAAAGGCTTCTTGCCCTTGTTTTTCTGAGGGATAAAAAGTTTAGAAGGGATTTTGTGGTCAGGTGTGGAGAACTCCATGTCTCTAGCTCTAGTCATCGCATCCTGTAGGGAATTGACTTTGAAAGCCATGATCCAACCACAACGGGGTTCGGACAGGCCCTCAATGAAAAGCATAACCACCGCTACTTCGAAATATCTGTCACCATGACTGCCAACCGCTGAAATTTTGAAATATAGGCATCTACTGAGCCATTCTGCTTAAGTTGTGCTAACTCCCTGAAATGAAGTTCGGGATCCTTCTGATCAAATCTATCTATCAATTTTTGTGTGAACTCCAAATAGGATGTGATATTAGCATGTCCCAATGTGACAAGCCCATGGTACCACCATTCATGCACTTCACCATCCATATGTAGAGTAGCATACTTAATGGCTTCGGACTCCAGCATAGGATTCAGCTGTAGGTAAGTGTCCAACTTTTGGACCCAAGCTCTAGCTGTACATTTACCAGACCCATCAAAGGAGGGGATTGCAAGTTTCCCAACCTTTCGCTGCAACTCTTGATTTTGCTGCCCTTTGTTGTTGTTTCTTGGCCTATTCCTGTACTTGATGGTGCAAAAATCTCCTAATAACATCGCCGCATCAAATTCATCCCCTAGAGTTTGGTATTCCCTGAAATATTTTGCGAAACCTTCTTTTTGACCTTGCTACCCTTGGGTTGCAGCATCATGTTCCCCCAAGAATTGAGGCATGAGAGGCCTTGGTGTCACCTTGCTAGCTGCCCTAGCATTACTCTGAGTTGTATCATTAATATCGTGACCATCATTATGACCATTCTAACCATTATTGTCATTATTTCCATTGTTATTGTTTCTACCACCAGCAAGTTGTTGTACAAGTTGCGCTATTTGTTGTGCTAATTCATGTTGACCTCTAGCTAGGTCATTCAAAATAAGTTGGGTGTTGCCCTCAAGTATTTCTTCTCTATCTGTTACACCCCGGTTGTATAGCTACTATAGCATAGGGCAATTGAGTGTAATGTTTGAATCTTTGAGATGAATAAAACGTGTTTTGTTATCAAGATGAATGTGCTCTATTTAAATGATTGTCTCATTTGATTGATACTTCTCTCGATGTTATCCTTGATGAATGTTGCATGCATAGTATTGAATTATGAATATTCTAACTTAAGATGTTTTGTATACTGTTGATGTTGTGAACAAGTAACTCCCAAGATTGTATGTCTATGGTTGCAGGAACATGAACCATTCCTCCAGGCGGAGGGGAAACATCACTCAGGAGAGGGGCTTGGTCGGGTAACTGGTAAGATAAATCAATTGAGCATACACACACTCACGTTACATAGCTTGAGTTTAAGGTAAGTCAGTTTTGTATGAGTTTAAGGTAAGTCATCCATAGCTTGTATGTCTTGCAAGTAGAGGTCTTGACTGCTTCTGTGTGTGAAGTTTATCCTTGTGCTTGATTGTGAGATTATGATCATCATGGTTGTATCATGTTTGGAAGTAAACGTCGGAAGTAAGCATATAAACACATGTACAGTATATATATGTTTATAAGTGTACGTCTGATAATGTGGAATATTAAATATTTGCATGGAATTTATATATACATACACATAGATATATATTTTGAAAGTACGCTGACTGGCTCACAGAATATATATATAATCGACAATTATATATGTATATGTATATTTATATTTATTAAATATATTTATATATGCAATTATATATAATATTATTATAGTTATATTAAGATATATAAATATATTAAATACTCGGGTATTTTAATATTTATATGTTTAATATTTAAAAGAACTATAATAATATTAATATATTAAAATATGTAAATATATCTAGATAAATATTTTAAAACTCCTAGTGTAAAATTAAAAGATTTAATTCTTTTAATTAGAGTTAATATTATAAAATGAATTTATGCAGATATAAATATAATGTTTTATTTATATTTAAAATAAATATTACCTTGGAAAATAAATAAATTTGACTTGTATAGTCATTTGGCAAATAATATGTATTTACCATGAGTAAAATAAATAAATGACTTTATAGTCTTTTGCTTAAAACGTATGAAGTTTATTTGGTGAAATAAACGTATTCTACTTTGGATAAAATTAAAAGGTTTAGCAAATGCATTTCATAAACCTTGTGAAATTCGAAATATTCATACGCCAAAGGTTTGAAGTTTTGTGTTTGGAAAATAATCAAAAAATGAGCAAAAGGAAATCGCGTGCAGCTGCAAACTCACGCGCATGACCAGGTCACGATTCGCAAATGCCATCCTCCATTCGGAAATGCATGAGAAGGGCTGAATGAAAGCCAGATGGGCGCATTTCACCATTAACGTTTTCTTACCAGTTATTAAATCCGCCATTTTTGGGCGCCTTCGATGAATACACCTGTAGGTGTCTATCATTCGCATTTTACCATGTGTGAGTGGAAACATTCTTCTTGAATAAGGTCGAATCATCTCTCTTTTTGCTCAATATCTTGCTAGATTACTGCCACTGCATAAATTGACATTTTCAATGAGAAAGGTGTCGAATTCTCATGCCAAAAATGTAGCAGGCATGAGAATTTGAAACCTATATATAAGAGTTTCTCTCATTGCCATTTACACCAATTCCTATCTGCTTTTGCTTAAATCCGAATTCCTTTTTGGAGAGCCATATTTTGTCATTGTTGTAGTCACATTTGTTTTGAGAGCCAATTTACATATTCCATCGCCATTTCTGAGAGACTATGGTTTTTATATGCTGCAAGCATAAATACAAAACCTCTATAGAAACCAGAATTGTGAGGAGTGTTACTAGAAACCAGAAAGAGAAGGAAGAGAAGAAACTGCCAGACTGCCACTACGGAATCAGGAAGCATTCGCCAGCAGCAAGGAAAAAGGCATGAGAGTTTTTCTTAACATCTCTGTTAGTTTGAAATTAGAAAAAATCTTCATGTTTACTTGTGCATTACTTGGCATTGTAGTATAAGTAAAATAGACAAGTAAAGGAGAGAATCTGCTTACTATCCATAGGAATAGCTTGTTATTAAGGAATAACTTAATTTCATAGGGAAAGCTTGTTGATGTGGAATAGCTTGATTTCATAGGAAAAGCTTGTTGAAATGGAATAGCTTGATTTCATAGGAAAAGCTTGTTGAAAAGGAATATCTTGTTCAAATAAATGAAAGGAAAATGTTGGAACACTTTTAAATAGAATTTACTTGATGAATTGTATTTACTTGAATACTGCTTGATCTCCTTATATAAAGGAAAAGAGGAACTAGTTATTAAATACTAGGTCGAGGATGGAACCAGTACCAAGGTAGTCTAAAGCTTTAAAGTTAGTAGGTTAACTAGGAAAAACTATGTACTCCATGGATAAAGAACTCCACGTTAAAAGTTACCCGAGGGACCCTTGTTGACCGCATTTCAATTCCTGATTAAGTAGTTTGTTTGAAGGTAGGTTGTCTGAAACAGGATATACCTCCCTTATGTAGCTATTGAAGTAGAATGTCTAAAGGTAGGTAATCTGAAACAGGATATACCTATCTTGTGTAAATCTCTTAGAAAAATGTTGTAGGTTAGTCTGGGATAAAAGATTATCCAAAAGCAAAGGACAATACCTATGCGTAGTGTAAGATAGCCTTAAGTCAAATCAGCCCTGAGTAGTGTATATGATAGATGACCTTCATTTGAAGTACTGAATGTGAATACTTTGGCCAAAGTAGTGGAAGATACGATATCTATTTAGATGTGAGATAGTTGAGACTACACTGTCAATTCATTGTAATCCATCATGCTAGTTCGGGATTGTGAAATAGCAAGTTCTAGTTTTGATTAGGACACAACACTATGCTCAGTTGGGTTGTCGCAGCCGGTTACTTTACCAATCTCTTCGTTCGAAGGGAGGGCCATCTATCGAATGATAGATGTGTGGGGGACCGCATTAACAGTTCGTGGTTGGCGGAAAAGCGCCTGAGTGATGTTTCTCCTCCACAGCAAGCGACAGATACACCAAGATTTGAAAGGAAGGGAACCTGAACCATCTTACTACTATTTGTGCAAAAGCTTACGAGCTATGTATGTAATTGTTTTAATTTTGTACTTTGTTTTATATTTACAATGAAAATGGAGTTCATGTGGAAATATATATTGTAACTTGCATGTATTTATCAATAAAGAAAGGAAGAATTTTATTGCAATGTCTTTGTTACTTGTTACATTTATATGTTTGAAGTGAAATGTTAGAAAAATTTTAATTACCCAAGGATGGGGTCGTTACACTATCCCCCATGAATTCAAATGGTTTGAACCCTTTCCTCAATCTCCTATAATGGATGTCAAGAGGGTTGATAACGGGGATATCCTCATTCATAACCCAATGCTAACACAGGCTGGTAGGACTGCTTGCTCTGATATCACTATGAAAATCTCTGCTTATTCTACCCTTAATTTTTCTGATTTGTTCCAACTGGAATTTTGTCAAACACTTTGTGTGAATGTCTGATTTGTTTTGTTTTTGTAAAGTTCTTGATTTGGAAGTTTGAGATGTTTTGTGTTTGTCTTTGAACGGTCAGACTTTGTTTTATCAGGCATGAGTGAATCAAAATATGCAAGTAATGACTTTCCAAGGTAAACACATAGATAATGACAGAGCTCAACAAAACATGCTTTCAGTTGTATTTCCATACAATAGTATATTTTGATCATCAATATTGAAAGTATATTGTATTTCCATACAATAGTATATTTTGATCATTAATATTGAAACGAGACTCGCCCGGACTTGGCGAGTCCCGAGCCGGGAACCACTGGCCGGGTTCTGGGAGCCCGAACACGGACGCAGCCGCGTCTTGGCCAGAATCGTCGAACGCGCCGCTTCCAAGCAATCCCGAGCCCTCGACACAGTCGGCGACAACAAGTGCCAAAAAGGCAAAAAGAAATAAAAAACTCAACTTTTTTATTTTTTTGTTTTGACTCATATTGTCTCCCCATGCCTAAAAGCAACCTCATTTCATTCATTTGGCAACATAGGAGGAGAAGAGAGAGCTGTGAATAAAAAGAAGGGATCATTGGAGGGCAACTAGCAAGCTGTTGAAGAGAAATCCAGGGTGTTAAATCATTCGGGAAGCTTCATACCAGCAAGGAGGTGCATTGAGAGCTCATTATCAGCAATTGGGAGGAGTTTGCATTGCATTCCAAGCTAGATTTAAGAGGTAAGTTTGATTTTATTTAGTTTTTTTGTGTTTTTTTAACAAATAATTCTTTGTAATTTGTAAAATCATTTTTTTTTTAGTTTTGCATTTTTTTTACAAACCCTACTTGCAACCTAAATAATTTTAGAAACCCTACTTGTTATTGCAGCCAATTTCATTTGCAAATCAAACAATATTTTCACAATGTCTCAAACCCCAGGCAAAAAAGACTCTGCTTGGAAACATACTGAAATATTTCTTGGAATGAAAAAAGGAGAGACAAAATGTAAATATTGCAAAACAGTATATCATGGAGGCATAAACAGATTGAAATATCATATTGCACACATACCCGTCCATGATGCAGTGGGCTGCACTAAAGCACCTCCTTAGGCTATTCGTGAAGTGCAAGTGCAATTAGAAACATTTGAAATGCAAAAAGAAATGAAAAAGAGGCAAAGGCTAAAGCTTGTGAGTGTTGGACAGGGACTTGGTGTTGTTAGAGATGCTTCTTCCATGCCTCCATACCGTCATAATGCTAGTGCTAGTGCTTCTGCTACTACACCAGCTATGCGTACTACTGCTAGTACTACTACTCCTATTCTTAGCACTGGCACCGCTACTGCTAGTGGTAGTGGGAGTGTTAGCATTAGCCCTAGAGTTCGTAAATCTAGGGTGGACTCATATTTTGTACCACACACTACTCCTGGTTCCCAACCATCGCTTGAGAGCATGGGTTGAAACAAGGACGCATATGATGCAAAAAAGAAAACAATTGCAAACTTTTGGTACTACTGCACCATTCCCTTCCATGTAGCCAGGTAATTCTTTTTCGTTTAATTGTTTTAAAATTTAAATTTAAATTTTAGAATCTAGATTCTAGATGTATATCATAATTCATTATCAAATTCAAATTTAAAGTTAAAAACTTAAAAGTTACAACTTTTCATTTTACAATACTTATCTAAGTAACTTATTAATTTATTTATGACATGTTTTAGGTCTCCTTTTTGGCAAAACATGGTCGATGCCATAACCATTTGTGGGGCGGGGTTCAAAGCCCCTACTGAAGATGAATTAAAGGGCCCGCTTTTGACTCAAAAAGTGGTTGATGTAAAAGCACAATTAGAGGAGCAGCGCTTGCAGTGGAGAAGGTTGGGTTGCACCATCATGACTGATGGTTGGACCGATAGGAAAAATGGTACATTGCTTAATTTTCTAGTTTCCTCCGGAGGTAATTGTACTTCCCTCAATGCATTGATTAATTTGAAATTTGAATTTGATTTAGTAATTAATAATTTATTATTTAATATGGCTGATTTATGTTTTTTAATTTATTGAATAATTGGTTTTTCTTATTTTTTCAAGTGAGACCATCTTCATCAAATCTATTGATACTTCCACCCAATTCAAAAATGCCACATACCTTTGTGAGGCTATAGAGGAGGTGATAGCTAAGGTGGATGAAGAGAATGTAGTTCAAGTGGTGACAAATAATGCAGAAAATTATCTTGCTGCTAGTAAATTATTGATGGAGAGGCACCCTACTATATTATGGACTCAATGTGCCGCCCATTGCATTGACTTCATGTTGGAGGATCTTGGCAAGCTCCCATGGATCAAAACATGTGTGGATGATGCAAGAAACATTTGCAAATTTGTATACAATCACACATGGGTGCTTAACCTTATGAGGCAATACACGGTGTTGAGGGAGTTGGCTTGTCCTAGCATCACTAGGTTTGCAACAAATTTAATCACATTGGAATCCTTGATTCGGTCAAAGGCAACTTTAAGAAGCATGTTTGTTGGTGAGGAGTGGTATTCCTCATCCTATGCTACAAGCACTGCAGCGATTGTTGTGGCTGATTGCATTTTTGATGAGCCAAGATTTTGGACACCAGCGGAGGAGATTCTGAAGGTAAAATTTAATTCTTCATTATGTTTTAATTTTTATTGATATTTTACTTTTATTTGTTTATTTTCGTTCAAACTTACTTAAGTTAATGATTGCAACTTTGCACTTTGCAGTTTACCGAGCCCTTCATAGTTCTCCTACGAGTTGTTGATGGGGAGAAGCCCGCAATAGGCTACATATATGAGGGCATGGATAGGGCCAAAGAGGCCACTAGATCCGTCTATGGTGGAGTTGAGGAGAAGTATCGTCCCATTTGGGAGATCATTGATAGGAGATGGCAACACCAACTTCATAGGCCCATCCATGCAGCCGCATGTTTCCTAAATCCGGCCTTCCAATTCAGACGTGATTTTCGTGCAGATAGAGACGTTCTCAGTGGGCTCTACTCGACGATAGAGCAGATGTTGCCTACTGTTAGTACACAGATAGTGCACGAGATAGAAGTCTTCACTAAGGCACAAGGAGACTTCTTTGCACGTCATTTGTGCAAAGAGAGTAGGATGACATTACTACCAAGTAAAAATATATTTAAGGGCATAATTTTCATCTTTTTATATTATAATTTATTATTAAATGTTGAACTTGAAACTTGAAATGAGATTCATTTTGTTTCTTTTTCTCATCTAAGATAGTTGGTGGGAGATGTTTGGTTTTGATACACTGAAGCTTCAAAATGTTGCCATTCGTATATTGAGTCAGCCATGCAGTTTATCTGGTTCTGAGCGCAATTGGAGTATGTTTGAGCACATACACTCCAAGAAACGCAATAGACTATCAGTGGAGAGGATGAATGATTTGGTATATGTTCATTACAACCTTTGGCTCAAATACAGGAAGCTTTTTGACCACGACAACACCCCGATCAGGCTAGACGAGGTTGATCCACAATCTGAGTGGATCACTGAGGCTACAGATGCTGTCTTTAGTGACGAGGACCATGATTGGGTTGACCAGGTAGAGAGAGAGGCTGAGGTTGTACGCATGGTTGAGGAGGAGGCTAGAGCACGAGGAGACACAGTTGTTGTTGGTGAGAGTGGCATGGAGAGTCAGACACAGGCAGACACTATGGTTGCAGCTGCTACATCATCGAGGACCATTAGAAACCTTCGTAGGAAGGATGTTCACTGATGGCTCCACTAAGCCATAGACTTGTGGCTATTTTTTTGATATTTCATATTGATATGGAACATTTGATGTCATGGATATCATATTCCATGAGTTTTATATACATTTGACTATATTTATATATCTAAGTATCCTTTTTCCTTCAGTAGCTCGACTACAATTTGTGTTGTATACTTGTGTATGTGATCAAATTTGCTTCTATTTAATGATGTTATTGTGTCTTTAAGGTTTATTCAATAAAGGGTGCTTCAAACGAATTTTAAATCCTTAAAAATATCTAAATTTCTAGGGTTTTTTCAACTTTTTTCATTTTGCCGAGTCTGGGCCGAGTCCGAGCACCGAGTCCAAGTCCCCCGAGTCGAGTCACCCTAGCCGAGTCTGATTCGAGTCCAAGTTTGAGATGTTTTGTGTTTGTCATTGAATGGTCAGACTTTGTTTTATCAGGCGTCAGTAAATCAAAATATGCAAGTAATGACTTTCCAAGGTAAACACATAGATAATGACAAAGCTCAACAAAACATGCTTTCAGTTGTATTTCCATACAATTATATATTTTGATCATCAATATTGAAACTGAAAGACACAACTACGATAGTGACTCCATTACTAAATGTTGATAACACACACAAAAGACACTGCACGACTATAAGAGCAGTTCACTAAGTGGTTTTCCAAGTATATAAGTTACCATATTCAGTATACAGCAGTTCAAAGATTATCATTCCCTTATACTCGGCTATTACAGACATTCCCTTGATTTTTAATGCTATTTTCTGAGTGCAAAGATAACTGAAACATACACTCAAGAATTCAAATACAGCAGCCACCCAACTGACTAATACAAAAAAATATGTATTGTGGTTCCAACTTAGACGACCCAAACTCAATAAGCAAGTTTTAGATTATATAAAGCACTTACAAGCATCTACAGACCCAAAGAAAGCATGTTATAACCTGGAGAATAATCAATCAGAATTGGAGATGTTTCCTCTAACCTATTGTGGTTCCCAGCATCCTTCACAATACCCATTTCAACTTCCAGCAATCATGTCTTGGCTTAGAACAGTTAGGCAACCTCCCTAAAAGCCACGTTTCTTCTTCTTTTGATTCGCCTTGGATTCTAGAGGCAGAAATGATTTCCTTAGTAGCTTCTCGACTACCCAAAACTTTCCCATAAAGAGATTCATGAATACTACTTGTTGCCTTGTGCGCCTGGGCTCAGATTATCACGCCATTCAGTGCTCATACCACCAGAAGATACCTCTCATCATCTGCAAAAGGCGTTTACCTTCTTAGCAACCATCACTCAACTCGTATGGAGAATATAAGACATCTTGAGCCACGATTTTTCTTCAAAATTCGAATGCAACCAGCTGATAATAGCTCGATGAAATCTGCAAGTTTCTTTTATCCAAAAATCGTTTTCTTCCAGCTAGGGGTGATGTCTCACACCCAAAACTGAACATGTGAGGGTCTTCAAACCCTAGACCAAGAAGCTCGAGCTCTTCTCATGAGAAACATATGCATCTTCCAAAAGTGTCAAATGAATCTTCCTTTTCTCACTTTTGTACTTTTCCCTGAAACATAAGTGACCCCTTTTTTTTTTAATAAATTAATATTTCAAATATTTCATAAGTCACATTTTCATTTTCACTATTCAAAACATAAGTGACTTTTACAAAACAATATTTTGAAAATTTCACAAGTCACTTTATCAAGAGATTTAATTAATTACTCAATATTACCCCTTTTGAATAATTAAAAACTGAGGCAAACATTAAGTAATTAAATAAATGATTCCCTCAACTCGACATTGCCTCGAGAATTAAAAGGCTAAGCAATCTCCTAACGGGCTACCGAGAAGGGGACATTACAAACCGGTTAGGGTTTGGCAATAGAAAAAGCTACAAAGTAATATATTTCAATGGCTCCTCTCATATAATGAATGTAATGTCTACTAAAGGTTTCCAACGCCCCCAAAGAACCAAGTGAATCTCCTTCTAGACTCCCACGTCCAAATTTGCCTGTACGGCCAACCTGAATTAGTACGGCCTACTGTAGTTAATGTACGGCCAGCAAAAAGGTCTGCAACCCACAACACTACCTCAAGCTGATATAAATCTGTTGTTGGAATGTATACCTCTGCTGCTCATAACAAATCTGCATAGTTTCATAAGATATCTTCATTGAATCTCCACCAAAAAGCATCAAATGAAACTCAATGCAAACACTGGATGTATTTGCCTCTACTAGCACCCTTGGATGGTATTTCACACCTAGCGAATGTTGTTACTGATGGAAGTTTTCGTTCACAACAGCCTTGGTTTCGAATCTCTCCAAAACCCTCAAACCCTTACAGAGCAAAAAGCCAAAATAATGAATAATCCAAGCAAAACAAATGAATTGCCTTCTTCCTTCTTATATTTCCTCAAGAGGGTCAATTCACTTTTGGAGGGAATAATTCATTTAAAATTACTTTTAATATTTCCCAAGGTGGGCTCCCCTTTCCATGACTTAAGTGTCTTTTTAATAATATTTTATTTTTCCACACTTAAACCATTATAACCCAAAGTCCAATATTAAATAATATTAATAATTTATGGACTTTAAAACGGAGGCCCAAATGAACTCGGAATTCCGTGATCTATAGACCGTTGGAAAGGTCTTGCCAAGACACTTCATCTCAAACACTGAAAATCGCAAAACGGACAGAATCCCTAATTTTCCAAAAATAGTAAGTTCGGGCCCAAGCAATCAAAACCTCCTCAAAAAATGCCAACTGAAGATCATATTGAAACAAAGCCAACATCCACTCAAATATTGACCAACCCATCCAAGTTACTGCCAATAATGGTTCCCTAACCAAGCTAGTTAGTCTACGGGAACTCAATAATAGACTAACTCAATTATTTGTCTAGCTAAAAAAAGGGGACATTCCATTCCTCCCTTCCCGGAGATTGCTTGCCCTCAAACAATCTGCACCTACATGCCCAGATTGAATACCAAGATCCCACATCCATCTTTGAAATATTGTTGCACCCATCCACTACACTACTCTAATAAAACCATCATACTGCAACATCCTGAAGATCATCCCATCTAAAATGTTGATCCCTTGATCCCAAATCTGAAAATCATCCTCACCCAATTGGTGCACATCGACCTTCACAAATTCAGTCATCCTAGAACACGAAGTAGTTTTGCATGTAACAAGTGAAGGTCTCTCATCTGGATACTTGATCAAAAAGTTGTGCAAACTCCAAGTGCTTATGGCATAGTTCCCATCAATATCCCAAGTATGTGCAACAAGTGCATATTTTATCAAAGAATCATCATCCTGAAGAGACTCATCACAAGTGAATTTCTTAGGACCATCATATACATTCTCAACCTTAGCACATTCTTTCCTTGGAAGTAATAGTGATCTATCGATGATTCCCTTTGTTGCCTTACATGATCTAGCCAGTTGCAATGTACATTGATTTCCTGTAAATATTGTTTAGTTTGGGCAGCTAATAACTTTCCTCTCCTAGCTCTTTGCAACCACTCTTCACACATACCTTGTGTCTTCTTCATATCTCCCTAAGTATGATATGCAAAATCAGAACTTTTGTGGCTTGGATCCACCATACATTACTCATTTTTGACGCTTACATCATGTGTGTCAACATTGGGTTAACCCCTCAATACCATTTCCCTCATGTGCCAGATGCAATCTCATGATTATGCATAGTGTTGATGTTTTGGTAGCTTCGGGAGGTAAGCCAAAAGTTGGGTCGGCTCTAGAGAAAGTCAAGTTAGAGTTTAATCATATATTTGTTGGGTTGGCCTCATCAGGATAAAATTGTGTGTTCATTGTTCTATGTTTACCTTTTTGCTTTCTGTTTAATCTGATCTAAAACTAACATGGTATCAATGCTAGGTTCAAGAAATCCAATCAGATTTGACTAAGCAAAAATTACAGGTTGTGGGGAACTTCAAATTAGTGTGATGGCTAGGGTTCAAAATTTGGCAGCTAATGAAAAACAGGGCAGGACGACTTGGCAAATACAGCCAAAACTGAGGATAAGAAAAATTTATAATCAGACAGAAGACTTGAGTCTACCGCCAGTTTACTAAGGAGAAATCGAATGTTTGGTTTATTGAATCATTCTTCATTGGGGACGAATTTAATTATTGTCAAGTCGAGAGCTGCTTATCAAAGACCGATTACTTCCTGAAGGTGACGTATTGATTCAAGGAGATATTTCTTCTGCCACCTCATAACAAAAGTCGCTCCAGCCTTGAATATATTTAATGAGAGATTGTCGAATATATATTGGGAAGTTATTTTCATCAAATTTAATAGCAGTCGAATGGAGACAATCGAATTAGCCGAGGAAGCCACATCTTGACAAAGAGACAACCTCATTTAGGAAAAGACGCCATTTCAGAGTTCAAGTTTCAGAAATAAATTGCCAGTTGGATATTCGATTTGCTCTAGAGGGAAATCGTATGGCTTCAGTAGTCATTGGCGCAGGGGACTAACAATTAAGAGGTTCGAGTCTATCTATTACTTCTCATCGGCAACCAATCAGGTTCCATCTCTAAGCTCTCTCAAAGGCGAGTAGAGGCAGAACAGGGAATCATTGGTGTCGTTCCATTCATTACGATATTGGGAATATTGATCTCGCTAAATCTTCTTATCGATGAATGCACATTTGGAAATCATCATTGGCGTCATTTCATGGTCAATGATATCTCTATGGAGTGGCGGATATAGAATGACTTCCCCTTACAGCGATGTTTATTTGTGAAGCCCGATATCCGGACTACATAACTCAACGGGTGTATTCACATTTTTGGGCATTCGAGGCTTATTTCTACTACCGCTATGGAATGTATTTTGTATATGAGCCGTGATGATTGATGGATGGGATTGTAATAATATTGGAATGGTTTCGTGGGACTTTGACATACTTGAAAAATCGTCCCTTGTGTGTATATGGGATTTTTGTTTGATAGAGACTAATCGATGCCTCTGATTTAAAGCTTCAATGTTGTCGGTGGTATAAGGTGCTCATATGTGTCAAACTTTTTGAAGGCCGTATGGAGTATTTTGGCTAAGAGTCAGGTTGAATAATATTGTTTTCATTAAATCTCTACCTCGTCATGAGTTGTAAGCATATCGTTTGAAAAATGTAAGTATATTTCTCTGAGACAAAAATATGAGGTGAAAGCCCTTGTAATGTATATTTCTTTGAGACGGAGAAATATGAGGTGAAAGCCCCTGTAGTGTATATTTCTCTGAGATGGAGAAATATGAGGTGCAAGCCCTTGTAGTGTATATTTCTCTGAAACGGAGAAATATGAGGTGAAAGCCCTTGTAGTGTATATTTCTTTGAGACGGAGAAATATGAGGTGCAAGCCCTTGTAGTATATATTTCTCTGAGACGGAGAAATATGAGGTTAAAGCCCTTGTACATATCACATCTCTGAGACAGAGAAATATGAGGTTAAAGCCTTTGAACAAATCACATCTCTAAGACTGAGTTGTGCTTCTCGAAATCGGAGGTAGCCATTGTGGACGTCATGTTGATAGAATCCATGACAAGACCCTTGAGTGGGACTCATGAAAGACTTTGCTATACCTCCCTAGCTAAGAGGGAGTGTTGATGTTTTGATAGCTTCAAGAGGTAAGCCAAAGCTGGGTCAGCTCTAGAGAAAGTCAAGATAGAATTTATTCATATATTTGTTGGGTCGGCCTCATCACAAAGCAAGAAATATATTGGGTGGATTTGTCTAAATAAAGGGAGGATTCTTCTCATTACAACACACATTTCAGGTCATTCACTATTCCTTGTTCAAGAAGAAGGTCGCTGCTCAGAAGGAGGATTACTATTGCTCATTAGTTTGCACTACTTCAGTGCTAGGTTATATTTTGTACTCTGCCTAACTTGGCTGATTCTCAAGTGCTAGTTTTGCACTATTGTATTTGATCTTTTACTAGTACAAATGTTGTTGGGTTTTTTCTCCCTCAAGTATGAGGGTTTTCCCTAGATAAAATTATGTGTTCATTGTTCTATGTTTACTTTTTTGCTTTCTGTTAAATCTGATCTAAAACTAACACATAGGGATATGTCTGCTGTCATCAAACAGAAAATCAGAAATTATGTCATACCTCTTTGTAGTGCCTTCAACATTTTCAAGCTCCTCTTCCTTCTTTGATGTATAAGATAATGGGCTGCTGTTATATATCAGAAAATTAGTCCCTTCTTCATGCTCAAGTGTCACAAACTCTGTCCCTTGGCTGCAAGTTGAATCTTCATAGAACCCTTCAAGTCCTTCCTCCATGTCTCCACTATTTGCCATCATTATGTTGCATTGTTCTTTGTGGAATGGGGCTGTCATAGAGGTCTGAAATTCTTCTTGTGGCTGATCTAGCATAGCTGATTTGGTAACCTTCAAGTGACCTTCATTTGTAGATTCGATAGATGACTCATTTCCAACCTTCTACCCATCTTGAATTGTCATGTGCTCTTCACTTGTAGGTGCATAGAGTGATTCTTTTCCATCATTCTGCTGAAGTGAACCTGTGAGCATGGTTGTGTCTTCTTTAGGACTTCCACATGTATGACTAGGTGTCCAAACACCTTGATATGTGAAACAACAAGGTTCTCTCCTCAATTGATTTTTGCTCTTTCTAAGTTCACCTGTAGGATGAACAGTGACTGTTGATTTACCACTCTCCTTGTCAAACTTATCATGAAGATTTCTGGAAATGTCCTTTGTTGTTGTACCAAGCCTTTCCTTCTTGCTTTGTGATGTAAATTGTCTTGATATGGAATCTGTTAACTGTTGCTCCCGAGAAAACTTTATTGTGACAACATAATTTCTTGCTGAAGATCATTCAAGATGTCTTCCATTTGTTTCTCCAAACTAGGCTTCTTCTTCTTTGATGGTGAGGCTGGAAAGAAGGTGGGAAACAATCTTCCCTCATTAATTTTACACCTGCTATAGGCAGCCATTGATGTAACCTTTTCTACACCTGCTATATGTAATTAATTTCCAACTGCGTTCTGCTAACATGCTGCCATCTAGATGTCCACCAAACTGACATGCAACGCAAGTCCACTAACCAAAACCGTGTGGAACTAACATGCAATGGCGGCCCTCTTCTTAAGCTGCTCCCAAACTAACATGCAATCATCTAGGTATTCACCAAACTGACATGCAAAGCAAGTCCACTAACCAGAATTGTTCGGAACCACCATGCAATGGTAACCCTCTTCTTAAACTGCTCTCAAACTAACATGCAATCATCTAGGTATTCACCAAACTCACATGCAATAATGAATCCCCAACAAGATGGCAGGATTCTGGCTTTGATACCACTGTAATGTGTCGCCCCTGTTTATTCTTCTAGATTACTTATATTATGTTTTTTTTTTATTTGTGGTCTTTTAGAACTAGACCATGCAAAAGGGGTTTTATGTTTTCAATGGATTCCCTTTTCAATATAATGTAGAAATCTAAGCATGCAATGAGAAACCAAAAAATTTACAAGAGCTTTGAGCAAAAAGGCAAAGACCCAGTTCATAGAATAGCTCAAAACCATTTACAAAAACATACCCATATTTATTTTCTTCAAGTTGAAGTACTACTATCACAAACCGGCTAGGGCTTGGCAATGGAAAAAGCTACAAAGTAATATATTTCAATGGCTGCTCTCATATGATGAATGTAATGTCTATTAAAGGTTTCCAACACCTCCAAACAAGGTAGAATGACCCCAAACAACCAAGCGAATCTCCTTCTAGACTCCTATTGTACCCAAACCAATTTTTTTGCTTCATTCAGGCATTTTGTTTAAAATGCCCTAAAGCTTGTAAAAAAGATGTCAAAACTCAGTTTTTGGGCAAATCAAGTCTGAGTTTTTGGTTAGTGTGATGTTAGGGATATTGGAAAAATTTGAAATTTTTGAAAATTAGGGTTTCCAAACCCTATTTTGAGGTCAAAAACCCTAAAAATAGAAACTTGTCAGAATTGACTGAAATTACTTTTGATTGGCTTATTTTGCATCACGATCACAGTGGTGAAGTCGGTTTCGGTTAAAAGTTAGTTTAAGCCTGGTGGGTAGTTTTCATTTTTTCAAGAGGAAAGTTAGCACCTTTGAGGTCATCAATGGCAGTTGGCCAATAGCAGGTGTCAAAATCTAAGCTTAAAACTCAAAGCAAAACGTTCTATGATGAAAGATGCTTCTCGACGAAGGGGATTTTCAAATGGCGAAAAGTGCAAAAAATATTCTAAGTCTAGAGACTTTTCAATATGTAACGTGGGAGGCACTTGCGCAATCAACGTGCAAATCAACTTTACAGTGTAAGTACATGTGAAAATGGTGAAATATAGTCACAAACACGCGTCAGCAACAATAATGCTTCTACGTGGTCAGCTCAGCAGCCGATATAGTGATCGCAGAGCGTGAAATGGAGGAAAACACCAAGACTAGAGCAGTTTCTGCTCCCCTATAGCTGAGGGGCGCCCATCATTTTGAAGGTTCAAATTCTATTGTTTTGGGTTGCAAATACACTCAATCTCTTCGATTTTCAATCAGCTTTCCAACAAGCTATGGAGCGAGTTTGTCCGAGTTGCAAAACTCCGGCAAACGAAGGCAGAGGCAAAAGTTACGAAGAGTACACATATCACAGAGGCAATCAAAATTGTAGTTTTTGCTCCCCTGTAGCCCAAGGGTGCCCTTAAATTAGACCCCTCCGATGATGGAACTTGCAATTCCTGTTTTCGGGGAATCTTTGGTGATTCAGCCCAGCTCCGCGATGCACCTGTTCGCAAGATCATCAGATGTGTTGAGTGACCGTGACAGTGGTTCCAATGAGCACGTAAAACGGAGGATAGTATAAAATGGAATATCAAATTGCTCCTCTACTAGCTAGGGGCGCCTTGTCTTTAGGCCAGTCAGATGAGGTTTCTTGCAGCTGTCCTCTTCATGAGACTTGTGCAGAATCCTCCTAGCTACGCAGTGAATCTATCTGTCAGTCGTCGGGATCTGTCAATCGGCCGTAATCGAAGAATTTGTGCAGAATGGAGACAAGTGGAAAAATGGCTTAGGGGTTTTACACATTGCCTTGAAAAATGCACCCTTCTTTTAGAGGCATTAAATGCAGTTTGTTTGCTTCGTCTCTCCCAGGAACATCTCTTCCAAGTTGTTCTAGCTACACAGCAAGCCCGTCAGCACGTAAATCAACGCAATCCACCTCCCGGTAGCGAGGGTCAAAGTAGGGCACTTGGTTGAAATTGACAAAATGAAAAATCATGTTGATTTATGTTTCTGCTCCTCTGCAAGCCAGGGGCACCCTTGCATTTGGGGGTCTTAATCCAGCATTCAGGCCTTTGCATGTCCAGTCATCGGGTGCGTAATTCTTCTAGTTACGTGATGGATCCAGCATTCAATCGACGGGAGTCATCATTCACCGGCAGCGGCAGATTGAAGCATCAAATAGAAAATCAAAAAAATGGCTATTGAATTTCTTAGGAAATTACATATCTCCTTGAAAAAGGCGCCTTCATTTTGAGGCCCCAGATTCAGTTTTCTGAGGTCACAGCTCCCTGCAGACATTTCATCAGTTTTGATTTGGCTACGCGATGAGTCCTTCATCTCAGCTTCAACATCACCCGAGCATCCAAAAATCAAGGTTCAACAAAGGCTTCTGTGACATTTTCAACGAGCTACAAAGTAGGAAGTTAGCAAAATATCTCAAATTTTGCAAATGGTCGCCTAGAAAGTCAAACTTTGACTTTTCGGAATCAGAAAAATATTTTAAGGCGTCCCAGAAAGGGAGACTTCAATTAACTTAATAAAATAATATTAAAATTTAGTTTCCGCATGTCAGATTTGCAAAGGGCAACTTTCTTCAATATTTTAATATTGGCGCCTATTTTGAGACTTAATTGAGCTTCGCATGTTGAGTGGAACTGAATATTTTAATATTTTAATATCTTTGAAGACTTCAACTCAATTTTTGTTGCACACAGTGGGGTCCAATCAGATTACTTCTTTCTAAATCAAGGTTTCTTCTTGCAGATGGCGCCATAAACCTAAAAATTCTTTATTTATTTCAAAATGGCGTCCATTTCTCTCATAACAGGTTGAAGTGCAAGTGAATTTTCTCTTGTGCAAGCATTCGAAGGCATCAGTAAATATATTTTTCAGATTTCCTTGCAAATACAGTCCAAAATAATCAGCATAACTTCAAAAAGAGGCGAATTTCTACAGAAGTAGAGAAAACAAACAAACATAAAACTTTTATCTTCTGTCTAAATTTTATCTATTTTCTCGTCTTAGGAATTCTTCACATGTCAAAGAAAACGACCAAATTTTTAGAAACAGATCATCTGGGTTTGTGTATTTGAGCATCAACAACAATACCCATGTCTCGGAAAATTTCGTGAAAATTGCCCCATTGCCTCTATTCTAGAGCACTATGTTTTTTTTTTTCGGATTTCTCTTTGCATGTGGGCCAAAAACACATTTTTTCCAAAATCTATTGATCTAGGTTGTCTTAGAATTCAGTTCTACACAAAACCTATGTTCCAGATTTTCACGGAAAAATTGCCCCTAGTGCCCCTAAGTTCCTAACTGCCAGTTCAAATCTCGACTGAAAACCTTTTGCATGTGGGCCTAAATCACATTTTTTCGAATTTTTGACGGTGTGGGTCATCTTAGAATTTGATTCTACAAAAAACCCACGTCTTAGAATTTTTTCGTAAAAATTGCCCTCTGACAAGTTATTTTTAGCCTTATTTGGAGTGATTTTCAGTTTTTCGAAGAAGTTGTCAGAACATAGCGGTGTTCACAGTCAACAGGTCATTTTTTCAAAATGCAATACACACAGAACGAAATCGTGACCAAATTGGTCCTAATTCATGGTTTCATCGAAACAGTTGACACAAACTTACATAAGGTGCTTCCAGAGGTCGTTTTGGATCCAAAAAAGATAAATGCAACAATACTTCAAATCATCGAAAGGTTTGGGTTGCTCAAGGCGACTTCTATCCCCATTTCAGACCAGTGCATAGAGTTTGTGATGTCTTGTATCAAGCATTACAATTCTACTGCTCGCAAAATTCAATCGGTGGATGGACAGGTGATCTGCAATCTCAAGCCCCAAGATATTGAAAAATGTTTTGGTATTCCTCAGCATCCAAATAGTTTGGTCATTTCCATAAATCAAAGTGAGAGCATTCAATGATGATAAGGACATGTGCCAGAACAAAATGGCGGAAAGATGGTTGAAAGAAAAGAAAATAAAATTGCCACACAATGTCGGTCACGGGGAGATCAGAGATGAGTATACGATTTTGATAACACTTCCTAATCGTGTCTCCGGTCATTCAGATGCAAATAAATTCCAGCCTTGGATGTATTATGTCATTGCTCAAATTGTTTCCAGGCGAGAATATTATGAATGGGCTTCTTTGATCAACGACGTCATTCATAAATAGATTACCGGATTCCTAGTTGCCCATGATTTTCACATGTGTTCTTATCTCGTATATTTGATTGCATATCAAAATCAATTTAGAGGTTTGAACACCACGGGCATTCTCTGTGTGCAGAAATTCTATCAGTACTATGATCAACTTGAGCTCATGAAGTCTGAATGACATTTCAAGCGTGTAAAAGAAGCACTCTTGATGTACACAGTGAGAGACCTAGACCGGGAGTTACATGTTTGTATTTCAGCAGTTGCTCGAGAGGCAATGGCAAAATGGGCGGACTGGTTCGTTCAATTCCCTACATATACTTACATCCATGTCTACGGTTATACAAGAAATCCAGCCATGCTACCACTTTAACCTTCGGATAAGACGGTGTTCATGGAGTTTCTAAGGCAATTATCTGAAGTTCATACATGGTTGCGTAACAAGCACAAGTCGGCAGCCAGTTTTCCTTTGCAAATGGGAATCTACCGATGTAAAACAGCAGTTGATGCCAAGGTTGCAGGTCGGGAGTTGGAGAACCTCAAGCTTAAGTACCTTATCAACACACGCGCATATGATCCTTGGAATTATTATTCGACGCGTCTTGGAGGTCACACTCATCACAAGCCTAATATGGAGGACTATTGGGTTAGTTGAGAAGATGAGTTTGAAGTGCACTAATGCAATTACAGTAGGTTCACTCTCTTGCAAATTTCCCTTTACATGTCAGAGGATGTGGAAGGGTTGTCAGACGATGATGGGGATGTATGTCCTCAATTCTTCAGAGAGCAAGTTGATACACAGCCATTTCCAGCTATTGATTGGTACACCCAAGAATATTCATCTGTGGAGGAGAGAATAGGTAGAGCTATTCAGAATAGCATACTCTACTTAGAAAGCAAGAAAACAAGGAGGGCAATCATGCCAAGCACAGAGCCGCCATTGGTGGAATCTACACTACCATCCTCGTCAAAGCCCAAACAGAAGAAAAGGAGTAACCCTTCTAAAAGAAACAAGGTGCCCGATAAATCAAAAGGGAAGGCACTTGTTACAGAAACACAGGTGGAACCAGCTACGAATATAGTTCAGAGCATGCCAAAGCCGAAGGTATAGCCTCCTTTGCCATCACCAACACCATAGTAACTCCCGATTCCAATTCAAATTGATTTGGACTTGGACTCGCCACTGCATAGCCATAATTCTACACTTTCCGCCTCATTAGGACCTCCTATGACTAGCACCAATCCATCCAGTGAAATTAGTCGAGATTCATCTTGGCTTGAAAATCAGCTAGGTAGGAAGAGGAGGCAGTCGTCATACATACTGGACCACTCAAACTTTGATCATATTTATCAGGATACGTCAGATAAGAGGATTAAGAATCAGGTTCATGTAGAAAGGAACGTTCAAAAAGAAATCATTGTAGAAACTGCAATACCTCCACCAGACAAGAATTTGGATGAGTTGGAAGTTGAGGACTTTGAAGTTATCAAGGTAACCTTGGCAGGAGCACACGCCAAACAGAGGTTGATCTGCTTCAAGTTGCAACTGACAACATAAAGGATAGAGTGACAAAACACGGAGAAGACAAGGTAGCCCTCAAGGCTGAGAACCAGCAGCTTCGTCAATATATCTCTAATCTTGTCCATAAACTCGAGAATGTCGCCGCTTCGATCCCACAAATGGTAGAGCCACTAGCAGAGCAGGGTCAGCTCAATCAGATGGTTGTGTATGGGAAGCGCATGATGGATTGGGAAGAGGAGTTTATCACTAAGGGTCGCTTTGTACTTGCAGAGCTATTTCAATTGAGATACAACGCCCACGAACTCTGTTTGCAAATTCAGGATTCAGAGTGCAACTTGGCGGTTGACAAACCTAGGGATAAAATCTTCATCGCTCACCTAGGAACGGTATATCACTCGGTCGCTGATGAAGAAGATAGAGAATCTATTTATGATTGGAGAACACAGTTGATCTTCAAAGCAGAAATACAAGAGAAAATAACTTCAAAGTTGGCCGAGAGTAGAGAACATGTGACTGTTGTACTTCATTATGTGAGATCTTTTGTGTCACAAGTTCCTTGCTGATATCAGCATGAGGGAGGTGAGTATGTTGAGCTTGCAGACATTTAGTCAGAATTGTGAACTCTCATCCATGGTATTTTCAGTGGAGACTCTACTGGTTGTAAGTTAGATCAATTTACAGCCATGTCAGCATTGTTTGATGAAGCAGTTAGAAGAAGAGGTGAACTTCAGAGCCAGATCACAAGTGGTGAGGATATGTTGCACAGACACCGTGTGTTACGAAAGAGTATCAGTTCCCCGGATGGAGATGCAGTCAATGACCTCATGGAGGGGTTAGTTGCTCGAGAGCAGGGCCAGTGAACTCCAGTTCAAGGCGTCCCATCTTTTCCAAGATAGACATTAGACACAGGAGTTAAACTCGATGCTTCTTTCCGAGTTAACTCGTTGTTACACATTGCATGCCATGTCTTGCTTGGAAACATCTTTGTATAGTTGGAGTTTTTAGTTAGTTTTCATTTCAATAAGGACGTGCATGTTGCACATGTCCAATTAGTCTTGTTTGTATCGGTTAACTGATGGTAGCTTTCCAGTTAACTGTATAGTTTATTTTCATTAGGATTAGCAATAAAGATCTTGCATGCTCACAAGACTCTAGTTGACTCAAGGTGATTTTAGGGTTTCCTACACCTTTGATGTCTATAAATAAGAGCTTTCAGCTCATTTGTAAAGAACTTTTGCACGTGATAGCAATATATACTGAGCCCACCTTGCCTGTAATATTGTTATTTTGTATCTATTCATGAGTGATTACTGTATTAATGAATAGTTGTGCCACCTTGCCTTCATGCTATTACTATGGTATTTATTCAAATCTTAGTTAAATGGGGTTGCTAGTTTGATCGTTTATTGTATGCATGTTTCGCCAATGCAATTTGCTGTCCTAGTTGCTTACCTTATGTTTTGTTTCTAATAAGTCTATTCAGATGAGCAAATTGTTGCGCCACCTTGCCCTCATGTTGTAAATCTGTGTTTAAAGCTTATTGTTTGATGTGTGTCGATAAACTTATTCAGCCAAGCAAATAGTTGTGCCACCTTGCCTTCACATTGTGAATCTGTACTCAGTTTATCGTGTATTTGTTTGTTTCTAATAAACTTATTCCCACCCGAGCAAATAGTTGTGCCACCTTGCCTTCACGTTGTGAATCTATACCTAAAGTTTATCGTGTAATCACATTCCTGCTCCTTTTCCTCATGCTCTGTTTTCTTGAGGAGATTAGATAGTTTAAAGCTTTTAGTTTCTAGTTGTAGTTAAAGACCTACGAAACCAGAGAAAATCCTTAGCTGCAACGCCCTTGGTTTTCTTAACCTTGTGCCTCTTCCAGCTGAGTCAAAAAGATAGGATTTAGATATTTTACTTTTAGAACGCATATCAGTAAAAGAGGGAGCTTCCCCTCCTAATTTGAAGAGAAGTCATCGCGTACTGTGCATAGCTGTTTGTACCAACTCACACTCCAGAGGTGCTAGTTGTTATGCCAACATTTTTTTGGTGCCCACCGTGGGGCACGAGGCAAGAAAACTTCAAGAAAAGCTTCACGCTTTATGTCACGGGAATGACCATCTGGCATCCTACTGCTCCAGTTCAACAACCAAGACTCACTCTAGCTATCATACAGCCGAACTTTGTGCTGATTCAAGGTGAGCAGTCAGACATCATTAGTAGTCTACGGAGTTTTATCTTTGACAATCATACATCAACTACTCAATGGAGAAACGCAGTTACTACTCTGGACAAAGAAAAAGAAAGAGTGGATCTCGCTGCCGATAGACCAATTATGCCACCACCCACGTGGGAATAAAGTACCAACTCGCACTCCAGAGGTGCTAATTGTTACACTAACAAATCCCACGTCCAAATCTGCCTATACGGCCAGCAAAAAGGTCTACAACCCACAATACTGCCTCAAGCTGATATAAATCTCCTGTTAGAATGTATACCTCTACTGCTCATAACAAATCTGCATAGTTTCATAAGATATCTTCATTGAATCCCCACCAAAAAGCATCAAATGAAGCTCAATGCAAACACTGGATGTATTTGCCTCTACTAGCACCCTTGGATGGTCTTCCACACCTGCGGTCTTTGGAATGTTGTTATTGATGGAAGTTTTCGTTCCCAACAGCCTTGGTTTCGAATCTCTCCAAAACCCTCAAACCTTTCTCGAGCAAAAAGCCAAAATAATGAATAATCCAAGCATAACAAATGAATTGCCTTTTAGCTTCTTATATTTCCTCAAGAGGGTCGATTCACTTTTGCAGGGAATAATTCATTTAAAATTAATTTTAATATTTCCCAAGGTGGGCTCCCCTTTCCATGACATAACTGTCTTTTTAATAATATTTTATTTTTCCACACTTAACCATTATAACCCAGAGTCTAATATTAAATAATATTAATAATTTATGCCATTTAAAATGGAGGCCCAAATGAACTTGGAATTCGGTGATCTATAGACCATTGGAAAGGTCTCGCCACGACGCTTCATCTCCAACACTAAAAAATCCCAAAATGGACAGAAACCCTAATTTGCCAAAAATAGCAAGTTCGATTCCAAGCAATCAAAACCTCCTCAGAAAATGCCTACTGAAGATCATACTAAAACCAAGCCAACATCCACTCAAATATTGACCAACCCATCCAAGTCACTACCAATAATGGTTCCCTAACCAAGCTAATTAGTCTACGAGAACTCAATAATAGACTAGCTCAACGATTTGTCTGACTAAAAAAATGGGACCTTATAGTCCTCCCTTCCCAGAGATTGCTTGCCCTCAACCAATCTGCACTAGCATGCCCAAATTGAATACCAGGATCCCACATCCATCTTTGAAATACTGTTGCACCCATTTGTTGCACTACTCTGATAAAACCATCATACTGCAACATCCTGAAGATCATCCCATCTAAAATGTTGATCCCTTGATCCCAAATCTGAAAATCATCCTCACCCAATTGGTGCACATGGACCTTCACAAATTCAATCATCCTAGAACACTAAGTAGTTTTGGGTGTAACAAGTAAAGGTCTCTCATTTGGATACTTGGTCAAAAATTTGTGCAAACTCCAAGTGCTTATGTCATAGTTCTCATCCATATCCCAAGTATGCCCAACAAGTGCATATTTTATCAAAGAATCCCCATCATGAAGAGACTCAGCACAAGTGAATTTCTCAGGACCATCATATGCATGCTCAACCTTAGCAGATTCTTCCCTTGGAAGTAATAGTGATCTAGCTGGTTGCAATGTACTTTGATTTACTGCAAGTATTGTTTAGTTTGGGCAGCAAATAACTTTGCTCTCCTAGCTCTTTGCAACCACTCTTCACACATATCTTGTGTCTTCTTCATATCTTCCCAAGTATGATATGCAAAATCAGAACTTTTGTGGCTTGGATCCACCATACATTCCTCATTTTGGACACTCACATTATGTGTGTCAACATTGGGGAACCCCTCAGTACCGTTTCCCTCGTGTCAGATGCAATCTCATGATTATGCATAGGGATATGTCTGCTGCCATCAAACAGAAAATCAGAAATTATGTCATACCTCTTTGTAGTGCCTTCAACATTTTCAAGCTCCTCTTCCTTCTTTGATGTATAAGATAATGGGCTGCTGTTATATATTAGAAAATTAGTCCCTTCTTCATGCTCAAGTGTCACAAACTCTGTCCCTTGGCTGCAAGTTGAATCTTCATAGAACCCTTCAAGTCCTTCCTCCATGTCTCCACTATTTGCCATCATTATGTTGCATTGTTCTTTGTGGAATGGGGCTGTCATAGAGGTCTGGAATTCTTCTTGTGGCTTATCTAACATAGCTGATCTGGTAACCTTCATGTGACCTTCATTTGTAGATTCAATAGATGACTCATTTTCAACCTTGTACCCATCTTGAACTGTCATGTGCTCTTCACTTTTAGATGCATGGAGTGATTCTTTTCCATCATTTTGCTGAAGTGAACCTGTGAACATGGTTGTGTCTTCTTTAGGACTTCCACATGTATGACTAGGTGTCCAAACACCTTGATATGTGAAACAACAAGGTTCTCTCCTCAATTGATTTTTGCTCTTTCTAAGTTCACCTGTAGGATGAACAGTGATTCTTGATTTACCACTCTCCTTGTCAAACTTATCGTGAAGATTTCTAGAAATGCCCTTTGTTGTTGTACCAAGCCTTTCCTTCTTGCTTTGTGATGTAAATTGTCTTGATATGGAATCTGTTAACTACTGCAAGTCCTGAGCAAAACTTTGTTGCGACAACATAATTTCTCACTGAAGATCATTCAACATGTCTTGCATTTGTTTCTCCTAACTAGACTTCTTCTTCTTTGATGGTGAGGCTGGAAGGAAGGTGGGAAACAATCTTCCCTCAATTCTACACCTGCTATAAGCAGCCATTGATGTAATCTTTGTCTTCTTGCGTTATCGAGCTGATTGCATCTTTCCTTGACGTCTTGCAAGTGTTGTCTTGCTTGGGCAGCAAGCATCTTGCCTTTTTTGGCTCTTAGTGACCACCCATCATACAACCCTTGTGTCCTTTTAACATCTTTCACAGTATGGTGAACAAAATCAGGACCTTTGTTGCTTGAATCCACAATATATAGCTCATGTGTAACACTCTCTACTTGAGTACCATCATAGGAAGACTCAACAACATCATTACCTTCATGTGAAATGGATGCTACTTGATGATTAGAACTACTACTGATTCATGATTGTAACCTCTTCCACTTTGTGATCAACATGTTGACTCAATGGTGTGTTATGTATCTCCACTTGCTCCAAGGTTATTTCTTCTTTAGGACTCCCACTTGATGACTGATTTTCGCATTCATTGGGATCACTATGTAGGGTACAAAATACAAACAAGTGATTCTTCTACCGTTCCTCATTCATGCACATTAAGCTCTTCACTTTTCCCAATGGTTTCTCTCCTATCTTTGAATATTTATTTCCTTTTTCGCTGCTGATATGGAATTGAAAACATCAAGTCATCTTCATCCTCATCCAGTATACCCAAGAACTGTGTGAAAGAAAGCATGTCTTGTTTTTTTTGAGGAAGAGAGCAATACTTGTCATAGCTAGCCATAATTGCTTTATTTGTTGGTGAAACATGAGAACTCTTACTTGTTCTAATAGATGGAGATGATCCACTAGAATGCCCAAATTTCTTTGAAACTGTATCATTCAATCACTGCAATTGATGGTTTAATCTTATGTTGTGACTATTCTAACTCTTCCCACACTTGTGTATCCTTAAGCAACTTTTCCATGATGATTCATCACGCTGCCCAACTGAAAACTAAACCAAACGGAAGTACACACAACTCTGAATGCACCCAACAGGCTGGCAAAATCCAAGCTCTGATACCACTGAAATATCCTTAGCTAATTCAGACTTTGTTTTCACCATTTCAAGCCTTGGACATTTCGTCAAACAGTTGTCCTAATTGTTGCTTTGGTCTGATATAATTTTTTGTTTGTGTTTTCTTGTTGATTTGAATGATGTAATGATGCATTAAATGCTTATCTAGCAATGCCCAATGATTACTAACAATCTAGGAATGAAATGCAAGTCTTTTTAAGATTTTCCAATGCAAAAAGGATGACTAAAAATCATAGTTACGAGACTCGCCCGAAAGCGCCCAAACTCGGCGAGTCCCAAGCCGAGCACACCTAGCCAAGTCCTAGGAGCCCGGACGCGGACGCGGCCGAGTCCTTCCGAGTCCTGGCCGGACTCGCCGGACTCGTCGCTTCCCGGAGAGTCCCGAGCCCTGGACGCAGCCGGCGACAGCAGGAGCAAAAGTGAACAAAAAACTATAAAATTTGATGTTTTAAGTTTGTTTTTTTTTGTGTTATATTATCTCCCCAACCCTAAAAGCAACCTCATTTCATTCATTTGGAAAAGTAGGAGGAGAAGAGAGAGTTGTGAGGAAAAATAGGAGGAGAAGAGAGAGTTGTGAGGAAAAATAGGAGGAGAAGAGAGGGCAACCAGCAAGCTGTTGAAAACAAATACAGGGCCACATACCATTCGGGAAGCTTCATAACAGCAAGGAGGTGCATTGAGAGCTCATTACCAGTGATTGGGAGGAGTTTGCATTGCATTCCAAGCCAAATATAAGAGGTAAGTTTGATTTTTATTGGTTTTTTTTGTGTTTTTTTAACAAATAATTCATTGTAATTTGAAAAATCATTGTTTTTTTTAGTTTGCATTTTTTTTTACAAACCCTACTTGCAATATAAATAATTTTATAAACCCTACTTGTTATTGCAACCACATTCATTTGCAAATCAAAACATATTATTATTTTCACAATGTCTCAAACCCCAGGCAAAAAAGACCCTGCTTGGAAACATGCTGAAATCTTTCCCGGAATGAAAAAAGGAGAAGCAAAATGTAAATATTGCAAAACAATATATCATGGAGGCATAAATCGATTAAAATACCATATTGCACGCATACCCATCCATGATGCAGCGGGATGCCCTATAGCACCTCCTGAGGCTGTCCGTGAAGTGCAAGTGCAATTAGAAACTTTTGAATTGCAAAAAGAGATGAAAAAAAAAACAGAAGCATGAATTGGTGAGTTTGGGAGTTGGACATGGACTTGGTGCTGTTGGAGATGTTTCTTCCATGCCTCCATTCTGTCCTAGTGCTAGTGCTTCTGCTAGTGGTACTGCTTCTGCACTAGCTATCCCTGTGCATACTCCTATTGTTGGTGGCGCTAGTACTACTAGTGCTAGTGGTAGTGGCAGTATTATTGGCCCTAGAGTTCGTAAATCTAGGGTGGACTCATATTTTGTACCACGCACTACTCCTGGTTCCCAACCGTCGCTTGAGAGCATGGGTTGGAACAAGGATGTACATGATGCAGCAAAAAAGACAATTGCAGACTTTTGGTACTACTGCACCATTCCCTTCCATGTAGCCAAGTAATTCTTTTTTGTTTAATTGTTTTAAAATTTATTATTTTAGAATCTAGATGTATCTCATTATCGAATTCAAATTTAGTGCAGTTAAAATCTTAAAACTTTTCATTTTACAATACTTATGTAACTTATTAATTTATTTATGACATGTTGTAGGTCACCTTTTTGGCAAAACATGGTTGATGCCATAACCATATGTGGGTCGGGGTTCAAAGCCCCTTCTGAAGATGAATTAAAGGGCCCACTTTTGAGTCAAAAAGTGGCAGATGTGAAAGCACAATTAGAGGAGCAGCGTGAGCAGTGGAGGAGGATTGGTTGCACCATCATGACTGATGGTTGGACCGATAGGAGAAATAGGACGCTGCTTAATTTTCTAGTGTCCTCCGGAGGTAATTGTACTTCCCTCAATGCATTGAAATTTGAATTTGATTTAGTGATTAATAATTTAATATGGCTGATTTTTGTTTTTTAATTTATTGAATAACTGGTTTTGCTTATTCTTTCAGGTGACACCGTTTTCATTAAGTCCATTGATGCTTCTGCCCAATTCAAAAATGCCACATATCTGTGTGAGGCTATAGAGGAGGTGATAGCTGATGTGGGGGAAGAGAATGTAGTGCAAGTGGTGACAGATAATGCAGCAAACTATGTTGCTGCTGGTAGATTATTGATGGAGAGGCACCCTACTATATTCTGGACTCCATGTGCTGCCCATTGCATTGACCTCATGATGGAGGATCTTGGCAAGCTCCCATGGATCAAAACATGTGTGGATGCAGGTAGAAACATTTGCAAATTTATATACAATCACACATGGGTGCTTAACCTTATGAGGCAATACACGGGGTTGAGGGAGTTGTCTCGTCCTGGCATCACTAGGTTTGCAACTAATTTTATCACGTTGCAATCCTTGATTCGGTCAAAGGCAGCCTTAAGGCGCATGTTTGTTGGTGAGGAGTGGTCTTCCTCATCGTTTTCTACAAGCACTGCAAGGATTGGTGTGGCCGATTGCATTTTTGATGAGCAAGGGTTTTGGACACCAGTGGAGGAGATTGTGAAGGTAAAGTTTAATTCTTTATTATGTTTTAATTTTTAATCATATCTTTTATTTTTTTATTTTCATTCACACTTATTTGTGAAACATGTTTGCACTTTGCAGTTTATTGAGCCCTTGCTAGTTCTCCTATGAGTTGCAGATAGGGAGAAGCCCGCACTGGGATACATATATGAGGGCATGGATAGGGCCAAAGAGGCCATTAGATCAGTCTATGGTGGAGTTGAGGATAAGTATCGTCCCATTTGGGAGATCATTGATAGGAGATGGCAAAACCAACTTCATAGGCCCATCCATGCAACCGCATGTTTCCTAAATCCGGCCTTCCAATTCCGCCGTGATATCCGTGGAGATAGAGAAATTCTTAGTGGGCTCTACTCGACGATAGAGCGGATGTTGCCCGCTGTTACTACACAGATAGTGCAGGAGATAGATGCCTTCAGTAAGGCACAAGGAGACTTCTTTGCACGTCAAATGACCAAAGACAGTAGGACAACATTGCTACCAGGTAAAAATATATTTAAGGGCATAATTGTCATCTTTTTATATTGTATTTTATTATTAAATGTTGAACTTGAAACTTGAAATGAGATTGATTTTGTTTCTTTTTCTCATCTTAAATAGCTGGTGGAGGTTGTTTGGTTCTGTTGTGACCTTTTCACACATCGCCCCATTCAAATGGGGACCCCCCTAATTTTTGCTCCATTTTGGTCTTTTGGCTTTTGTTTTCCGTCTCTCTCTCTCTCTGATTTCTCTGTTCTTCTAGGGATGTTTTTGTATTTGACCTAATTTGAAATTTTGGCTGATTCTGCAGTGAATCTGTGAAGTTAGGGTTTTCAGGCTGGATTAAGATTAAATCAAGTTGATAAATTGACAGCTAAGCTTAACATTGCTTTCAGAAGGCTTCCAACAGGCTCCCACTGAATTTTCATCATGTTCTGACGACTTACTATTTTTAGTAAGTGTTCAATCTGTGAGCTTTTCATCAGGATTTCGGGATTCTAACTACTTCAACACATTCAGGCAGCTTCCAAGAGCCTACACATGAAATTTGAGCTGATTCAGACAACTGGCTATTTTTAGCAGTTCAGCCTTCGGAGGCCATTTTCAGGGTTTAAACATACGATTCTCCAATGCATGACTGGAGAATGGATCTAGGTTTTTCAAGACCTTCACAATGGTATAACATGCAAACCAAGACAAGGACTTTCAGAGTTCAGCCTTCAAAGGCTATTTTTAGGGTTTGCATGCAGAGTTTTTCAGTGCATGACTGGATATTCCATGTGGGTTTTGCGAGAGCTTCGCAGTGATATGACATGCAAGCAGAGAAGATCAAGTTTCAGGGACTTACTATTTTTAGCCAGTGCCCACATGCAGACCAATTTTCTGGGTTTTTCTAGGTTTTTTGAGATCCCGCGGGCGGTGTAGCATGCAAACTCATCCGACGTCCAATTGACCACTTTCCGGACACTTACTATTTTTAGCAGGTTCACTCCAGCAGCTCCCCGACACTTCAGTTTCACGAGCAGAGCAACAGGCGACAAAAATCAAGTCAAACTAAGGTCATTTGAGCCACGTGCAAGTCAGATTAGGGTTTCCATCTTCAATGCCTAAAAAGTAGGGTAAAAGGCCAGAATTTCGAGAAATGAAGGTATCCCATTGCGATCAGCATCCTTCAGGCAATCTACTGGCAAAATTTGGGCGCAATCCGAGCACTTACTATTTATAGTAAGTCACCTCCAGAACAGGGCTATAAATAGCAGGTCAGCATAAGGGGCGGGTGCGAACAGGTTCACCGAGCGATGAGGACCACGTGGTGAAAAATTCAAGTCAAACGGAGCAGTGGAAGTTAGAAAGTCAAGGGCTTACTATAAATAGCAAGTGGCTAAAAATAGCACATCAGCTAAGGCAACAGGTATAAATTGGGTAGCAAGGCCACAAGAAGCATATCATGTCGACTCTAGGTTCAGAACAAGTGAAAAGCCATGAAAAGGCACATACCTCCAGAATTTACTAAAAATAGAAAATGAGGGCAAGCAGGCTAAAAAATTGGCTAAGTATTCGAGAGCCACCTCCAGAGGTCTACGCAACACTTCAGATGAGAATCCTAGGGAATGCAAGTTGAACTAGAAGAGGACACCTTGAAAGGCACCCACCTCAAGGATGAAACTTGAAAATTTTCTAAGTATAAAAAATCAAAGTTGAGCATACAATATGCGCCCACCTTGATCAGACTCCAAAAATATTCTAAGTGTTGGAATTGAAAGTAGAGGCTCAAGAATGCGCCCTTAAGGAATGGAAAAGTTTTCAAGTGTTGGAATTGAAAGTACCACCTCCTAAATGCGCCCACCATGGAGAGGTTAACATGAAAGTTTCTAAGGCATTCAAAATAAAAGTTCCAAGGATAAAATGCGCCCACCTTGGGATGGAAGCTCCTTGAAATTATTCTAAGGCGCGGAATGGAAGCCAAGGAGGTCAAATGCACCCTTACGTGAAAGCTACCCTTCTAAATGCGCCCACTTTAAATGAAAGTGAGCTAGTCAAAATGCGCCCACCTTGGAAGAGCCTTGAGGAAATATTCTAAGGCGTTGGAAACGAAAGTGAGCTAGTCAAAATGCGCCCACCTTGGAAGAGCCTTGAGGAAATATTCTAAGGCGTTGGAAACAGAAGCTGCCTAGGCAAAATGCGCCCTCAAGTGGAAGCTAGATATGTTGAAGGCGCCCAAGAAGAGTTAGGAGGTTGGTGAAATCGTCTAAGTGCTAAGGTAAAAGTAGCACATGTAATAAACGCCTAAGTGCTGAAATGAAAGTAGAGACATCAAAATGCGCTCTCCACTTGAAAGGGATAGTGAAAGCCTTGAAATTTCTAAGGCATTGAAGATAGAGGGTGAGAGTATAAAATGCGCCTTAAAGTAAGAGCCAACCCTCTCAAGTGCGCCCATAAACATAAAGTCAAATGCTTTAAAAGGGAAAATGCCTAGGGAGGAAATAAAGGCAAGGGCTAGCTAAATGCGCCCAAGCAAGGTATGAGTGGAGATAAAATAAAATGAGTCCACTTTGAGTGATCAAAAAATTATTTTTTCCTAAGGCAGGGTGAGCTAAAGGTGAGATACGCCTAGAGGAGGTATTAATTAAATGTTTTCAAGAGGCAAGGTGGTATGCGCTATTATACTAGAGTGGATTTCTTTTTTCAAGAAAATATTGAGAAGCGCCATGATTTAAAAATTGAGGCTGCAGGTGAGAAGTGCACCTGGAATCAAAAGGAAACAAACATTGGAATTTTTTATTATTTTCAAAATAATAAAAAATTAAACTTACCCCTTCGTCTGGATACACATGGAAATTATGATTTTTGAGGGGAAATTTCTTCTGGGTGTTGGACATTTCCAACTGGGAGGTGGTTTAAAATTCTTCCACGCCTTGCTTGTGTTGTTTCGACAAAGATTTTAGCCTGGCGCCCGTTTAACAAATTTCCTAAGGCTTTGAGGGATAAATTTTCTAAGGCATGGAAAAGGAAAGCAGAGTGGGTCAAGTGCATTCAAGCTCAAGACGAGTGGAATTTTATCTAAGTCACCAAGATCCTAAAGGAAGGTGGATAAGGCAAGTGAATGAAATTGCTAAAGCGGGAGAATGAAAACAACAAGATGGCATGCGCCCTAACACACAATGCGCCCATGATGAAAGTTTGCTAGAAAAGTGATGAATTCTATCAAGATCCGGAGATCAAGCGGTCAGAACATGGAAATAAGGTAAGTAAAGTGAATTTAGATTATAAAGTGTTCTGATACTCTTCTTTTGTTTTGCAGGATGAACGTTGAAGCCAAGGCATGAGGACTTGATTAAGCTAGACAACATTGCAACTTTGGGAAGAAGAAACGACAGTGAAGATTTGGCTAAGACACTAAGAACGTGATGCAAAAGAAGCAAATGTGCCCAAGGCAGTGGGCTAAAGAAATGTGAGAGCAACAAGAAGAATCAACGCAGAAGAGCTTTTTGCAAGGAGGGTTTGAACCAAGTGTTGTTGCCTCCTCCTAACGCAACAAAATTCGCAGAGAAGAACAGTGGGAACGCGTTTCCGGACGAGAATCTTCTAGAGGAAGATAGTGGGCATTAATTGCGGGTAGTGGTTCTGCAGAGGAGTGGAGAATCTCCGAGGCATTCATTGCCCCACTCCTCTCTGTGGCAGTTTTTAGGGCAAAAAAAAACCCTAATTAGGGCATATGTGGCTCGATCTGAGCCCTTCATTGTAATTCAATCTGAACCGTCCGCTGGACTGGGCCAACTATAAAAGGGGCATCCCCCCTCATTTATTAGAATTAGAATTAGACATTAGATCAAGAATTGAATCAGAGCGAGAGTAGAAGGCATATAGCATTTAGCTTAGAAGTTAGCTTAGATTGAGGAGGAAAGGAAGTTTTCCATTGAGGACTTTGTAAGAAGTTGTTGTGAATACTCTCATAATATAAAGATTTATCATTGTTTGGTGGTTCTATCTTCTATTGTGAGTAGCTAGCAAGGCTTGTTCGTCTTTCCAATTCAAGTAGACAGAGTAGAGTAGACTTTGTTTTATGCAAGTAGTTGTTAATTGTGGAGTGTGGCGTTGCGATTTGAGCACATCTATTTTCATCCATACCACTAGCGGGCTTACTGATGGTAAGTTCGCCTTGCGTGGTCAACTGGAGTATTGGCACTTAACTTCAATTGTGGCTCATATGTCCGTATGCATCGTAGTGATGGTATGAACATGTTGTGTCATAATTTGAACACCTTTCTCATCCTTTGAAGATTGCACCAACTTTGTCGGAGTTGTTCGAAAGGAGACGAAGCAAAGTCTGGTTTGAAGAGTGTTTAAGTCGATCCTCGTCCTCCACCCTTTAGAAGTAGATTCGTAGAATTCCTACCCCCTTATCCCTTTTTAATTCAGTATTTCCCGATTAATTTAGGAGTCAGAGCCATACTGTCAAATCATTCATATCCTAATTGCTTCACAAAATCGAACAACTACGTAAGTCCCCTTGAATACCCAGCATATTCACATTAGCCAACTGAGTCTATTCGCGTTAAAGGAACCTTGGAGTTGAACGCATGAACTTCCACGCAATCTTAGCATGCGGAATACTTTGATCAAGAGAGAATAGAATGACCGTTGGGCATTTTTATTCTGTGTTGATGTCATCATAAAAAACACGTCAACAGGTTCTGATACACGGAACCTGCAAAATATTGCCATTTGTCTATTGAGCCAGCCATGCAGTTCATCTGGTTGTGAGCACAATTGGAGTATGTTTGAGCACATACACTCCAAGAAGCGCAATAGATTGATAGTGGAGAGGATGAATGACTTGGTCTATGTTCATTACAATCTTCGACTCAGATACAGGAAGCTTTTTGACCACGACAACACCCCAATCAATCTAGATGAGGTTGATCCACAGTCTGAGTGGACCGCTGAGGCTACAGATGCAGTCTTTAGTGATGAGGACCTTGATTGGGTGGACCAGGCAGAGAGAGAGGCTGAGGTTGTAGCCATGGCTAAGGAGGAGGCTAGAGCACAAGGAGACATAGCTGTTGTTGGTGAGAGTAGCATGGAGACTTAGACAAAGGCAGAGACTATGGCTGTAGCTGCAACATCATCCAGGAGCCTTAGACGCCTTCGTAGGAAGGATGTTGGCTCCACTATGCCATAGAGTCATAGAGTCATAGCTATTGTCTTGATATTTCATATTTGTATGGAACATTTGATGTTATGGATTTCATATTCCATGACTTTTGTATACATTTGACTAGTTTTATAATTTATATATCTAAGTATGCTATTTCCTTCAGCAACGCAACTACAATTTGTGTACTTTATACTTATGTGATCATTGTATACTTGTGTATGTGATCAAATTTGCTTTTAATTGTGTTGTATTCAATAAAGGGTGCTTGAAACAAGTTTTAAATCCTTAAAAATCTCTAAATTTCTAGGTTTTTTTCAACTTTTTTTCATTTTGCCGAGTCTGCGCCGAGTCCGAGTCCCGAGTCCCCGAGTCCCTGAGTCGAGTCGCCCTAGCCGAGTCCGAGCCGAGTCTGAGTCTCGTTACTATGCTAAAAATGCATCTACAGCTGATAGGAATTTTAGCAAACACTTTCAATGCAACCTAATCATGAAATAAGATCACCTACAGCAAGAAGGTATTTTTACCAACATATCATATGCAACCCAAACTCCTTTATTGCAGCCTTAAAACTGATTACACAGACTGAGAATGCATGTAGACATTATTACAAACAGTTGGCATGCAACCTTCAAGCTCCATGATGAAACTACAATAACATGGCATTAATATAAACAGTTGTCTTGCATACAAAGCTCAAGTAAATCGGATAAAATTCTATGATATGCAACTAATCACAAACTGAAATATTGAAGAACCTGGACTGATTGTCATGCAGCAATATAAACTCCACACTATGGTTCCAATGATGAACGATTCAGTCCCCAAACTGCAGTGCCTTGTGTATGCAAAAAACCCGATCAAACCCTGACTGAATATGCTGATATAATACTACTACAAACTCAGATCTGCAAAATATATATCTGAAACTCATCCAAATAAGCCCAAATAAAGACCCAAGGTAGGCCCTCCCCAAAGGTGAACTACATTCTCGTCCAATCCACGATAGCTTTTAAGAGTTTTCGTTCCCAGAAGGTTGAAGCAATGTTGAAACCCTTCTTCAAAGCTCAAACCTGCAAAGTGTTTTGTAAAAATGAGAGTAGAATGCTCAAAAAGGAGCCCAACACATTGTTTTATAACCTCTCATGGACTTTTTGATAAAAATCAATAAAATATTCCTCTTGAGGGTCTTTCCTCATCCAAAGAAAAAGGCCACTTTTTAAAAACAACTTGAGTTGCTAAGATGGAGGCACTTTTCACTATTCACCTTATGATTTTCAGTTACTATTCACTTTTAACTATTCCATTAAAGCAACCTTAATATTTTCATTTTATCTCTGGATTCGTCAACTGAAATCCAAATTGAAAGGCTCGTAAGGCTCCCAGCTAGACTCCAGAGCCCTCAGTTGGGTCCCCTAACCATGTTGCTGACCTATGGGAGCCCTAATATTAGGCCAACCTCCGCTATAGACTGAGCTATCTAAGGAAGGGGAATTACAATCCCACACTCTTGTTGGAGTTGTACGGCTCTGCTCAAGGTGTACAGCTAGAATAGGAGTCATAAAATGATCTTTTCTACCTTGAAATCTCTACCAATACCTTCACAAACTCGCTATCAAATCATCACCTCAAAAACTCTTCGACAACTCTCAAATATCAGCTGCAAATTGAACAATTAAAACACCATCATAACCCCTAAATGGAGCTATCAGCAGATCACCCTTGTGATGTCTTTCAATCCTACAGATGATGATCCTCATGATGGATTTCATCCTCACAAAGCCAAATACTCAGTCAACCAGCAAAACCCTTCTCAATAATTCTTCAACATGAATGGCAAAAAGCACACAAAGTGCTTTTTATACTCCCTCCAATTTCCCACGCACAAGTTGGCTTTTAATTAATTTTATTTAATTTGCTTTTGCTTATAACTCCCTCAAGTTGGGTGGCCAAATTTATGATATAAAATAATCATTTAAAAACCCCTTATAACCCCTTTATCATTAAGTCACTTTAAATATTTAAATAACGGTAAAGTTAAATCTTTTAATTTAACTTTAATATTATCGTTATTTAACTTAAAACTCGGGACCACGATAATTTGCCAAATTAAACCATGGTAATAATTCACAAACATTCCCAACATAGAAATACTGCCAACTAACCGGGTCGCTGACCACCCTGTGACTTACTAAAAATAAAGTGTGGGCAAAGTGCCCAAAGAATGCTTCGGAAGGTACACAGCAAAAATCTTGGAAAACTCTAAGTTGGGAAACACCAATTAAGCACAAATGGTTGACTGACAAGCCACAACTCCCTCGGAGGGGTCCCCTAACCACCATGTTAGTCTACTGGGACCAAGGTGATAGACTAACCAAAACTCCTACTGGCCTAGAAAACGGGACATTACAAATATCATGCAAAAGAATGTCGGTAAAACTTATACTAACTAGGGAGGATGAACAATCTTTTTGCTCGTTTAAATTTCATTATTTCTTCATATATGCTCTTTATTTTACTACATAGATCATTGGTAGTAAACTAAAGGCTTACAAAAACTAGAAGATGCCTTGTAAAATAAGGACTTCAATAATATAGATGATTTTCGACATGCTTTTTTACCTTATTATTGATGTGATAACTCCTGGCACTACGGACTATTTCTGGTTGATTGAAGAATTTTTATTTTTCTGTTTTCCTTTTATTTCTTACATAGACCAAAAAAATTGCTATAATCTTGATAAACACAAAACAAACAGCCATTTAAAGAAGCTAAAGCTAACATGAAATAAAATCCTACTTATCTCCAAAGCTCAGTTCTGGCCTGTGTTGAACAGTAAGAGTGTCACCCCTGCATCAAATGGTAGGCACATTACAGATTATTGATGATATTGAATAATTAGAAGGAACTAGTCTACATCAAAAGCATAACCATAAGGTACTACAAGATTGCATATCATACAAGATATGAAATACTGAATACATATAATGAACTCAAAAAAAATAACTTCTAACCACTTCAGTCAATTTATAAATTTTCAATCTGAAATATATAAACAAGAATAATGCATTACTTGGACAGCACCCTTGCAGGAATTGCGTGTAAAAGAGCACCTAGAATTCCAAGTATCGTTTGTGTTTTCCCTGTTCCCGGGGGACCCTGCAGAATATGAACATTTCAGGTGAACTATTTGAATGTTTAGTCAATAAATGGTGCACCATGAAGGAACAAACAATGCTTAATTACATATGGTATGATCTAGTCTAGACTGCAGATTCAGCATTGCTTCAGTTGATTTTCAAGCACAAATTCAATATAGTGTCATTCTTAATCAGAATCACATCAGAAGACAAGAGGCACTCATGTTTTATATGTTACTCAACAAGACCGATCCCACAAGGAAACCTGCAGGCTATTGCATTTGTGAGACCCATACAGTGAAGTAAATATGCCAATGCAGACATATTATTTTGGTTCATTTGAATTGTGTGTCATTGTGTTCTCACAGGCCAAATAATTTTATCAACGTTTTCTGATTGCTTTTCAACCAAAATTATTCCCATCCAACATGAAAGACTATAATTCAACTGTGCTAATTTCCATGCAAAGATATTCAAAATATACTATCAAACATATCTACAACTCAGCAAGCAAACCTAAAATAATGGTATGCAGTTGTATTTCCTCAAGCAAGCCATCCTTCACATAAAAGCCCTACTTATATGTTCAATTTTCTCCAAATGATTTTGCTACTGCAAAATTTTGTCATAGATGCCCCATGTTAACAGTTGACTTTTTGGCTTGGATAGAAACATCTGCACAGGTTCACTGCGAACATGTTGGAAGTGCTTCAAGTTATTCTATTTTGCATTTCGCTTTTAGTAAAAAGTGAAAGCCTTTTAATTAGCTAATTTATTCTAATAAAGTGTAGATATACATTAATAATTTAGACTTATCTTCTAACTCATCTCTTGCAAGAGATAAGAAGATTTTTTAAAACTAAATTTTTGGTTAAATAGTATAAAGATAGGTGCAAGTAGAAGATGATATACGATGATACATAGTGATGAATTGCATGCACTGGTGATGAATAGTTTGTAGAGGTTTCTATGTAAGTTTTACAAAGTGAATTAAAAACTAATTTGAAGCTGTAATTTTTGTGCATTTGTTTTATGTTTCTTGTAATTTAAAGTTTCTGCTATTGTGTGATTGATGCAATATTCAGAAATTTAATTTTCTATTGTTATATAATTTATGGTTTGAGTTATTTAATGAGAGAACATTAGGACAACAATTGCCTGGGGTTGAAACTCTTCATGGCGTCAAAGCTTTGTGTTGCTGATTGATGCCAAGCGAGGTGTAATGTCCACATTTGGCATTTTCCAGCTCACCAAAACAATATTAATGTATTTAATTATTTTAATTATTTAATGTTGTCTGACTAAAGTGCAATTATAAAGGTGATATTAAATGATTAAATAATATGAGGTTATAAAGTGACATTGGGGAATATTTAAAGGTTAAATTAATAAAGTGTTAAGTGATTTTGGCAAGAAAACCCTATAAGGTGTTATAAAAAGACTTGGGAGCTCATTCTCTAATTATTCTGGATTACTATTTTATTGGCTTGGTATTTTGGTGGAGCTCTTCGGATTTTGAAACCCTAGGTCGGAATTCCTAACGGTTCCAGTTTCGATGGTGAAAGATTCCTCCTTAGTTGGTGATTGGTGGATTCATTCGGGATTCGAAATTGTGCTTCAACAACTGGATTGATCGTTTGGATAATTTGTGGGTCTTGCCAAACAAGACAAATTATCGAGGTTAAACTTGAAGATTGATGATTACATCTTGTAAAATCAGATATTGAAGGCTTTTTGCTAGCCAACTGGTGCTAGGGTTTTAACTTTAGTTTGAATATCTCATACTTAGGTCGCAGGATTTAATTGTGCAACTATTTTGCTTAATATTAAGTTGGATGATTGCTTTCCTTTCAATCTAGGTGCCAGATTCATAATACCAAGGGTTTGTGGCTTCCCTATTTATTCAATTATGCATTCACGTTCGAAGCTGAAGGGCATCACAATTGGGAATCGATTTATAAATAAACCTCTGCATTTGGGAAGTTGTGAGACTTCTTCATTCCTAGCGCTTGTTGTAGAGCCCTTTGGCTTGGGCGTGGGAGATAATTTGAGCTTGGCATGTAAGTTTAAAGGCCATATTTACATTGTTATAATGTTATTCTAGGCACCATTTCTAATACTGGTTTCAGTTGCAACCTAGGACGTATCTCCTACTCATACCTTTAGCGTTGTGACTTGGCCCTCAAGATTAGGGGCATGAGACTTTATCTAGGTAGGGCGTGGAGTTACAGACCTAGGCTCACATCCTTATCACTATATTTGGCACAAAGAACCCTGTGTGTGGGAGTTTTGGGCTGCTATCTGCTGTTATGAGGGACGTGGAGGAGTATTGAGGCTAGATGTGCTTCTTTTTACTAGTCTATGCTCTATTAGAAGAGTTTTTGATCATCCAAAGGCAAACATGTGGTTCGAGGAGGGTGTTGTAGCTGGGTGTTGACTTCTTCCAAGGATAAAATTTGTCATTAATATGCTAACAGCCATTCTAAGTCTCGGCATACCTAACCAGGTTGGAGTTCTTTGTTTTCAATGTATATACAATCACAAAATTAATGTAAATGCTGATTATAGTCTTCTGTAGCAATTCTGGGAAAATTTGTTGACATTGTAATACATTTCTGAACTCAAATATTTCCTATCTGCTCATTATCTTGGCTCAGTATAATTCTGTGTAAGTCTGGAAACTATCTCTATTCATATATTGTTATATTCAGTTATAAGAAGTTCAAAATTTGATAATCAGATATGCATATGGTTTCAATTTAAGATAATGTCAATCCCTGTCATGCAACAAGTTTGATAAAATGGATCATCTTCAAATTGAGAAAATCACAAAAACTCTATTCATCCGGGAAGGGTATTTTACAATGGTATCATAGCCCAAAATCCGGCTAGCCTGTTGGGTAACTGATCTTTGTTCCAGTTAATCAAATTCAGATTGGAATTTCATTTGGGTATCATGGCTACTTCCAGTGATCAAATGGATTTGTAGCTCAAATCTATGAAGCAAAATCAGATTGACATTGAAAAGGGATTGAATACATGGTGGAAAGAACAGGAGGCTAACAAAGTTTTCCAAGAGAAGCTAAAGTTCATGGGTAAGAAGCTAAAACACTTACCTCAGTCAAAAGTAGTTCTTCTCGGCATACTGGAGGAAACAAAGAGTTGTCTATGCAAGGTTGGTCAATCACCTTCCCAATCGATGCGTAAAGTTATGACTCCATTGGTACACTCTTTGGTTAAGCCAGTGCTTATGAGACATCAAGATGAAGAGGTAAGACTTGCAGTTGTCACTTGCATTAGTGAAGTTGCAAGAATTGCAGCTCCTAACGCACCCTATGATAATGACATGGTGAGAGAAATACTTCAGCTGATTGTGGAGAGTTTTCATGGGTTACATGATGTCAAAAGCCCTACCTTTGGACAAAAAGTTAAAATCTTGGTAATTATAGCAAAGGTTAGGTTATGCCTCTTTATGATTGATCTCAGGTGTGATGATTTAATTCTTCAGATGTTCCACTGCTTCATCACTAGAATCAGAAAACAACATCCAGACAATGTCAAAACAAGCATGCTAATTCTTTTGTCCCTAATCCTAGATGAAGGTGATGATATTTGCAAACAGTTGCAATCAGATTTGTTGGTCATTTGGATAAAGGAGCAACTTGTCTCAACCACATCTTATGATTTCACAAAAAGATTGGTTGAGCAAAAAAATGAGAGATTCAAGGAACAGTTGACTAAAGAAGAGCTAATCTCATTTGGTATGCAAGTTCCTCTCTCTCTACATGAAAATTGCAAACCATCATCCAGTGTATCTGCTGAGTTGGATGATGAATACAAAGAGCAAACTGAGCCCTCTTGTGTTGTAACACCTAATGAAGGTATTGATGATGATTCTACATGTGGAACTAGAGCTGTCCTAGTTCCAAATCAGAATGTATATATGGATGATAACGAAGAAGAAAATAGTTGTGTGACTCAAGCACTTCAAGAACAATTTGATGCTACTTCATGTGAAACAAAAGTTGTTCATAAATCCAATAGTCCCCACAATTTGGAGAACCAATTGAAGGTGAGTGAAGATTAGATTGTCACAGCGTTGTCTCATTATGATAGAATGCACAAACTGATTGAGGATCACCTTTGGAAGGTTCAACTTGAAAGAAGACAAAAAGGAATTGAAGAAGAATCTTCTTAGGCTAGTTTGCAAGGAATCAAAGAAGGTTTGGTGGCAATGAAATCAGACTACTTACATCTTCTTTCAAATCGTGACCATCTCCTCAACCTCACTAAAATATATTCAGATGCATTGAGAGAGAAAGAAGAGGAAGTTGATAAGCTCTCTCATGAACTTAAGGTTACCATGGATTCCTTGAAGAGCACTCACATGGCCCTTCAAGAATCCAAGATCCAAGTTGATGAGCTTTGCTTGGAGTTAAGCTTGGCTCAATCTTCATCATCCACAGCAATAGTTTAGACATCTATGGCAGCCATGGCACATGATAAACATAGTAGTTTGAAGTCTTCTATCATTCACACTCAAGATGTGAGTGGCGTACCTCTTGTGTTGGTCAAGCAAGGGGAACATTTAAACTGGCTTGGGCTCAAGGAGTCTTCTTGTGTTGAAGATCCCTATAAGGAGAATGATTCCACCATGCTTTCAGGACAAGTGAATCATGTCAAGGAGTCATCTGATGGAGATTGCATTTTATTTGATTCCAAGACGTATATGCTCGAGTTCTAGATAGATCATGGTCTATGGATTGGAGTTATGCAAGAGGGCAGAAGTATTCCAGCCTTAACACATTGGTCTCTACCTCCTACATTGTGGGTTGATGGTTGTTCTACCTTGCTGGTCAGGGAGTTTTTTGGGTGCACTTTGAGGACAGCAACCGTTTGGATGGATAGGAGAGACCAGAGTCACCGCCTTGGTGTTGGAGGGTGGTTTGGTGATGAATTCTTATCATCCTTTCACATTAGTGATACCTTTGGCTCCATCATAGACATGATTTCCACTTTGCATGGTGATGTTCTCTTTTATACCAGTAGGTTGGAAGGGGCTGGTATGTGTTTCTATGCACCTGTGTTGGGCATCTTTCACATCCATAGGAGGCTACTCAGAGTGGGATGGATTGTTGATGATGCAAACACATCAATCTTGGCTACAGGTTTAAGCGTCACAAGTGAAATGGGCAGAAGGCTCTACATTGGTATGTAGAGATTGTTATTGCACGGCCCTGTACAAAGAACATGGTTTCTTCAGAGACTTGTATGTTGGACCATAGCACTATTCCATCTTCTTTCAGGAGATTTGCAAGGCATCACCTAGTGAGGAACATGGCATTCATGATGGTATATTTCTTACTCTTGAAAGCAAATCAGAAAATTCATTTTATGCAGTTGATCGTGACCTTTGGCCAAATGAGACACATAAATGGAAGGACCAGTTGCACGTCACTAAAGATAAGGTTGAACAAATATGATATCCCCTCAAGGTTTCAAAACTGACTTTCGAGTTTTCTGTTGAAATCTGGTTTTTTTGTTTTTTTGTTAACGGCGGTAGTGCCGAAATTTTCAAGAAATTGAATTAAACAATAACAGAAGGGAAATTGCGTAAATAAATGACAACCCAATAATCATTATTTATTCAAAACATAATAAGCCAATATCCACAAGCTAAAAAGCAATAGTTTGGAACCTAGGTTTTTACACGACAGTCACAGTAATTCGATGCAAAGACGCCATGATTTTTTTTGCACATATTTCAACGTGGATCTTGATGTTGGATGCTCAATGATGTAGGACGCCTCCACACAAGGAATCTACAACCCCAAAGACTAGGCGTTTGGCACACAAACTCACACGTGCTTATTTCCCTCTGCCTAGTATAGCTCTAGCTCCCATGTGCAAATAAAATGATTGTTTTTGCTGCTTGAAACCCACATTTTCCTTTGCATATAGGGACGCCTTGGTTGGGAGAACAATCTCTGTCAAATACAAGCTCAAACCCTCATATTGTGTCTCCTGAATTGTACGGCCTCTGATATGTACTGAGTGTGACTTTTGTATTATTCAAATTGTTCACAATATTGTCATTGATGTCAAAGTAAATAAAGTATGGAGATATGATTTGAAGAATAGCATGACTAAAAGATACAAGCAGATCAAAGCGAATCCTATCAGCAGGTCCTAAAGGATATTATTACAGTTATAATTATCGGGTTATCCATGCTTATCAAGTATAATCACATTGATTGGAAATTCGCTCTATTCTATGACATCTATGATATGAAGATTATCTGTGACTTAATCACTATCGGCTTATTAAAGTCATCCGCCTTATTCCTGTAGCAACCCAATAACCTTTCAGGTCGTCACTTGTGTAAATTGGAGGTTGTGCGTATGACTTGAAAAAGACATAAAGAGGATTAATACAAATTGTTTGAGCAGCTTTCTGAACAGACTTGTACAGATTTAAAGAAAGCAACATGATCATGAACAACATGACAACCTTGAACAGATTTAAAGAAAGCAACGTGATCATAAAACAAACTCGATTCACAACACTAGAAAAGATGGATTCAAAATCTAAAGATGAACTTTCTAAACCAGCAGTTCTATCAGAGTTGGCAAATATGTCTGTTGTTGGTTCCCTGATAGAGTTGAAGCTTCTAATCTATGGGAAGGGTGAAGAAGAAAGTGACAGTTTTAGTGAAGTGAGAATGCTTTTGGAACCTTGTGCTGATAGAGGCAAAGTGACTGTTATACAATGGGATAATGATTTGACTTTGGGAATGAAATTGCATTCACTAAAGATTGAAGATAAACAACAAGCAAATTCTGAAAAAGAAGAATAAATCACAAAACTGATCAACATCGATATCTTGAAGAATCATCATCGATGTCTTAAAATCAATATCTTTTTAAGATTGCCGTTCATCAATATCGGATCGATACCTTGCAGATCATCATCGATTTACCTTTGACAAAATACGATTTCAGATTAATAAAAGCAATTTAGAATCACATTAACTAAAAATGCGATTAAGGCAAAACAAAGGTTAAGACAAATAGTTCGATTCATTTTTGAAGTGATACGATCCTTGAAGAAATGCGATTCAACCTTTGAACAAATGCGCCTCTTACAAAGTGGTGCGATTTCATTTTTTCAGCAAAAGCACTTAATGAAGTGGCGCGATTAAAAAAGGAGATAGTTGTCTTCAAGAGATGCAATTTATGAAGTGAAGCGATCCATATTTAAAATTAATCAAAAGATTGAAGTGGTGCTATTTTTCTTAATACAACTTCATTGAGATATGGAGGGGTGCGATTAAAGTTTCTTTTAATAAAACAAATTAAATAAAGAAAAAGGCATGTTAGTAAAAGGCAGATTTTAAATGGTGTAATCTCTTACAAAAGGTTGCAATATTTGATTAGCATATACATATGAGATTCAATTCAGACTTGCAAAGGTGTGTGTGGTTGTGCAAATTGTAGACTAGCAGTTCAGTCAGATTCCTACCTCCTTGTGTGGGCTGAAGGTGATATCTTGGATCACATAGAGCAGATTGGAGAGTTGGGCTTGTGCAGATCAGATTGAAGGCAGTCTCACTTCCATCAAGGCAAGGTTTGGTGCCTTGCATTAGGGGTTGGTGCTCCTTGTAGGCAGGAGTCTACTAAATTTTGAGAGGTCTAGGTGTTCCTTGTGGAATTCATTCTACTAAATCATCTTATTGAAAATTTGTAGGTTAGTACCAAAAAAAAAAAAAAGAAAATTTACTTCAATACAGTTGTGTCAACTTGTGGAAATTGGTTTATATCAAAAAGTTGATTGTAATAAAGTTGAAAAGATTAAGAAATAAAAGTTTGTGATTGATTTACTAATTCACCCCCCCCCTCTCAGTAAATCGTTTGTGCTCTTCACAAATTTGTTGTTGTAAATTGAAAATGCTGAAAGCAAATGCTAAATAAATCAGTGAATGCTTAGATTGATGGTCTCTATGTGCAGCCATCCATACTAGAACCCTTAGATGGTCTCTCACACCCATAGACCTTGTCCTAATCGAGGGTTTTCGTCCTCATATCAGTTTAAAACTCTATACCTACAACCTTGTACTCAGTTTTTTGTTTTTGCATAATAAACTCGGATGATTACAATGAAGCCCTCTCTTCTCTTTTAGCTTCTCCACACCCAAATTAGGGTTTTGATATTTTAATAATAAATTGTCAATTATTACTCTCAAAAAGCCCACGCCCACTTTAGCTTGTGAAATAAGTTAATGAATTAACCTTTATCTAGGAGGGCACCAACTTCACATGAATAATAATAAACTAACGAAAAGTATTCTTTTAATAAAGTCACTTAATTTCCCTTATTAATGACCAAGTTATAAAGTACTTTATTAAAGTAGCTTTATAATATTAAATTAATAAGTCACTTTAATAATAGAATATCATTAAAGTAACGCAACTTAATAACTCAATAATTCCTGGAAAAAGTCTAGCAATAAGCTCTTTAGAGTGTCTTTTGCACAATTTCCCACTATTGACATCAAACCACTAAACTAGTAGTATTGGCTATAAATAGCGAGGAGTAATGAAAAGCCCTAAACTGCCTCAAAAGGACAACCAACCAACTGAACAGAGGACTACATATGCAGAGACGAAAACACAAGCCTATTGAAGACTCTGAATTCCCTCTAAAGATTCCCCCAAACATCTCGTTAGCCTATGGGGACCATAGAAGTAGGCTAACCTCAACCTCCCAAACCACTAGCTAAAAAGGGGACATTACCGTCCACCCTCCCTAAAATTGCTTGTCCTCAAGCAATCTCAACTCTAGATGCTACAAAATGTCTTCAAGCAATCTCAACTCTGGATGCTACAAAATGTCCTCAAGATAGCCTTCCTGTATCACACCCCTCCGTGGGTGTACACCACTGAGATCCTAGGGATACCACCTGCCTCCAGAAGACTCCTGCTGCAATCTAAGCACACCAGGTATGCCACATCATTCTTGATCAGCCCCTATATCGCATGTCCTGTAAACATGATCATCCTGTAGAAGCGGCTTTGAGTACCTACAAGGTTTGTCCTCTTTATCTGCAAAAAGAGACACCTCATACCAACTGTCCATCTCACGCGTGTGTGCCTTATGCATCGTAGTCAAATCAGATGTGAATGGGCTGAAAGTAAAGTCATATACACATCGCACAATACACACACTGTGGAATGTATCTGTATGTCCTGACTATAGTCCCGATCCACAACTAGGATCCCACGTCTTATGGTCATCGTCCAATTCCCCATAGGGAACAAAAGGAGCGCCATCATCCAACTCAAAGAGTGGATTATCATAAGTCAAATCAGTATTATCTTCAAACAATGGATTAACAATAAATGGTACACTGTCTTCTTGTTGATCTGAATTACCTCTCTTAGGATTTTTGAGGCAATGAATAGAATCATACTCCTCCTGAAAGTGGTTTCGCTCCTCCATCACCTGTTCAATCTCTTTTCCTTTGCCTCTACTCTTCTTCTCACTGAAGGAGATGACATGTTGACTACCTTCAAACATTCCCCTCAACACATATTTCCTACCATCAACTAAAAATTTCATTTCCATTGTGCGCAAGTTGAGTGAAAACTCACCAATTGCATGAAGCCACTTCATGCCTAAGACCACATCATCTCACCGATGCTGAAAACATAATAATCAACTTGGAATTCGTAATCATTCAGCTACAAGGTGAGATAAGAATCCTCCTCGTACAAGTGAGAGTGAAACTATTTGCTATTCTCACCCTAAACCCCTCAAAATCCTCTGCCTGCAGTCCGCGCCTAGCAACAAATCCCTCATTAATGATGTTATGAGTGGCTCCTATATCAATAAAAGTGATCACACACTGCCCACTCAAGACTCCTCTAATTCTAAATGACTCGGGTCTCTTTGCATGCTAAAGAGTTGTGCCATCGGGGATGACTTTGTTAAGTTTGTTTCTGACTCTTTAGATGCTCTTCCTATCTCATTGTCCTCCGAATCAGATTGTTGTTTAGAAATTTCAGAATCAACTTCATCAGCATAAAAATATTCCATCTGATTTGCATGACCCTGCATTGTACACTTATGATCCCCATGGAGACAATCCCATTTAATATTAAAAGTTAAAACAGACCTATTGAAGAACTGCCATCTCTCTTGACAGCTTTGGTTGCAATTTTCCATCTTCCTCTACTTAGTTTATGGTGACAAAGAAGCTTTGGACTCATCTTTGGCACCATCCGCCATAACCTTTGTTGGCATCACTCCTCAACCCACCAACCCTTCATCCTCAGCCTTACGTTTTGTTTGTAACCAAAATCCTTCAACATCCTTTGTTTTTTATGGGTTTCAATAACACAATTCCACCTTCTATTTCAGAAACATCATTGATTCATCTCAATCTATGAACATCCTTAGTCAAATCTTGCCGCATATCACTCCATGAATATGTAATGGTCACCCCTGATTTTTTCTGAAGTTCACTATTTTCTGATATGAAGTGTTTTGCTGATGGTTTATTGTTTGTTTCATGTATCTTTCATGAGTTTCATTGCATGCATGATATTGACAACATAAAGAAAGAAAACTGTAAAATAACTTTGCATTTCAAATAGGAAATCACTTCATACAATAAACTACTTAATAACTACTCAAAATCAGACTTTTTACAAACATATATCAGACGTGGTAATATTCAGTTCAGACCTGATAAAGGATTCAAACAACAGCATAGTCACTCAAATCTTGCATCATTTAACACCCACAAGACAGCCAACAAACCCCTTGAAAAACCAACTCCAATAACCAGCTTCTCAAGCTCCAATCAAGGCAGAAAGAGGCCTATACAACAGCAGGCCTAGAAACCAATCAAACACCCAAAACAGGGCGTCCTCCCAAGAGGGGCGATCTGCCCTAGAAATTCATACTTCACCCAATAAAATCAAACCACCACTTGAAATGGGACACCTTGATGTGAGGATTTCAATGAAGCAACACTCAAAACGAGACCTCGAACCAAAACAGAGTTATGAACCCTTTACCATTTTCTGTCCCTGTAAAAGATAATTTCCAAAACTTCAAGAAATAGCTTCAGACCTCATAAAACAGTCCTGAATCGCCACCAAACCCAAACCAAAATGAAGCCAATAACTCAACATACCAAATACCAAAAGCCCACTTCAAAAATACTTCAAAATCTTCATCTTTTGTAATGTCCCCTTTTTAGCATGCATCAGAGTTTGGAGGATTAGCCTATGAAGATGAGAACTGGTTATGGCAAGTTTCAGATTTCTATTTTTGCCAACACATGTCATTGTGGTTGTTTTAAACCACAAATAACAAATAGGTGGGTGTCCCTACACTTTGCCTTCACGTTTTTCACAATGGCTACAACACTATTCTTGAACATATTTTTCTACACCTATAAAAGATTCATTAGCTAAATAATTTGCACCCTTTACAAACTCAGTGCCTTCCTTACCTGTTTTATCAATGTATCCAACGTTATCATTCCTTGGTTTCAAACTTAACTCTATAAGCTACTTAATTCCTTGTTTGTTTCTCTCTAGATGTTGCATATTTAAGTGCAATATTTAAATAATATTAATGTAAATGGGCTATTTTGTACTCACAGCTCGTATATTAAAGAATTTGTTTATTATAATATAATAAACTATAAAGGATAAGCTTTGGTGAAATGGTGGAGACCCTCAATCAAATAGATTATTCTAGAAGTCGCGGATGGGTAAGTTCAAAGTATCTAATGATTGTGATCACATAGAAGCTTGTGTAGAAGTTACTCCCTTTGTTATAAAGAAGATCTTATTGCCTCCCCTCTCTAAATAATGTATCAATACAATTATTGTGATATTTTGATATAGTACTTGGGAAAAAGTATCACTGTATTTCTAGAAAACAAAGCATCCTTTAGTAAAAGCAAGAAGTAAAGTTGTATTGTCCCTTGCTAATTCTGATGTAAATTTTCAACTTTCAGCACTTAGACATTTCATCAAACACTTTGCTTGTTCACTCAGGAATTTCGTCAAACAATTGTCTTGCAAACTCTTTAACTGCTGAATGTTGTTACTTTTTGTATTTTCAATGCATACGGTGATTACATGTGCATAAAGACTTCTAACTGAAATCTATCAATGACTGACATGTAAAAAGAGATGTTTTTGCTGACTTTCCAATGTAATGAGTTGACTGGATATGAGAGTAATTAACATCTACAGCTGAGAATCATTTTGACAAACAGTTTATGTGCAGCCTCCAAATCATGTTGAATGACAAGACAAACTGTTTACAACTCTTGCAAAACTGCTCTAAAGCTAAATGCCTTATATAGAAGCCAATTACAGTGCAAATAATGAATCTCAGTCCTAACTGGAAATGCTTACAAAATGCAGATTTGACAATCATGAATATGCCATTTTACAATTGTTGAAGGTAGCAATAATCCAAGACAATGCAATAATGATTCTAAATACAATTCTTCTAACAAAATGGAACCTGGTTCATGAAGAAAGACGAATCCTTCTTAGCAAAGACCAATCAGATTTGTGTGATGATGTCCCTCCAGGCAGTGATGCTAATGCTACCAAGACTTCTCCAGTAGTTAGAATCGATCACCAGCAGACCAGTAACCATACAAGACAAATTGCCTCGGGACTGTAATAACTGCGCCCAGTGTCATATGACAAAATCGATGCTCTTCTTAATATTAGTTCCCAAGCGCTAACACACGATTGCACATATAGACATCCGATAGTCCTAATGTTGGCGGTATTGCTCCTCCAAAGATTATGACGTTTCTGGTTATATTATCAGCTTCTTCATAATATAATATCGGCTATATTGTCGGCTTCAATATGATGAGGTATTTGCATAAGGAGACTCGAATGATATTCATTAATAAATATTAGCGGCTATAGCAAGCATTAATCTTTAGCAAATGAATGTTCGATGACTTCCTTATGGTTTACATCTGATAGGCAATTGCTGGTTTGTCCTCTTGTGAATCGTGGCCATCAATTTGACTCCAATCTAATCTTCGTTGGCAACACTGGAAAGGAAGAAGACATCCAGGCAGCTTTTGATAGGACTAAGGCTCTCTTTGTCTTTTTCTTCAGTATTTTTCCTTCTCTAAATTCATCTATTTCCTTTGTTTTTGTCCTTTATGTATTTTGTTTTTATCCAGCCCAGCAAATATTCGATTTTCCCTTATTCGCCTAACTTTCAATGAGGTGCTATTATGCAATTCAATACAACCTTCAGTGATATAGATTTCTTCAAATAAATATCGATTTGCCAATGAAACTGCAATTACTTTTAAATTCGAATTTTCTCCTAGAAAATATTGACTAAGCAAGCTAGCAGCTAGATCAATGAAGCTGTAATAAATAACCAATCTCCAGCAAAATTGAATTCTCTATGCTTTTCAAAATTTGGTCAAGAGACCATTAAATTTTGATAAATTGTTCCAGCAAGTAAACAATTCCTCCTCAAATGAAATAATTGCAACAATACCTCAACTGCTGCAATGATGATGATGTGATAATAAACCAGCTATCACATCAAACCGCAATTCCTGTCAAAAGGGCAATAATACATCAACTATTGCACCTGTCAAGTTCTCCAATGAAACACCTGTAGAAACCCTGGATGGATTTCTCAACAATTTCAGCCAGGGTTGATCTTTCACAACTGAACCTGGTACTCTAGAGTCTTCAAACCCTCGAACAAGCAAAGCATTCGGCTTCTTACCAAACTAGTATTGAGAAATGAAATCCAAATCAAGCATGCCCAAATGCTAAGCCAACTGCTCCTTAAATAGATTTCTCAATAACTTTTCAAGAAGCTTCTAGAAATAATATTATTTTATTTCTTAAGTGACTTTTATAATTTATTATTTTATTTAAGTAACTTTATTAAATTAATTAAATATAAAGTCATCCCTTATGATATATTAATTTATTGGAATAACTTAATAAATAATTAATTTAATATTTCCTCCAATTTGGGGACATCACAAAAGCATGAAAGATTTTAATATATAGTACTTGAATTCCTTAAAAAACACAACTATAAACAAAACTGTCAAAATAGGGCCTTTCCCAATATGTTTATAGAATTCTTAGGCCAGACGGTATCTGACAAATGTATAGAAGTTAAAATAGAAGATCTTACATGGATTGAGAAAAATGGAAGCTTTTTAGGACTGCTCTAGTGGTTGAAGAGATTGAGAATATAGAGCAGCACCACTCAATTGGCCTCACTATTTGAGCAGAAGGAATTGAGGATACAAAATGCCCATAATGAGGAAGAAGCATCAAGAAGAGCATTACTCCATGTGTTTTCCCATTGTTATGGACCCTTAAGAAATATGCCAAATAGAGTTTATCTAGATTCCCATAAGATTACAAGTGGATTTTGACAACAATTATATAAATATTGCATTTATATAGTTCTTCTCTTCCCTCAACCACTTATGGATTAATTAAACTATGGAAAGTCTAAATATCAAAAAGATGATTTTGTAAGGACTCAAATCCAACCAAAGGCATGCATTGTGCAAGATAAAAGTCAATAGAAAATCTTCATTATGATTTTGGAAAGAGGAATAATCTTGAATTTCATCTCTTAAACAAATATAAATTAGATTACAAGAAACAGCAAACCTGTATGAGTACGATGGGATTGCGAGCAAGGCCTGCCTGCAATAAATCATACAGAAAATCAAAATGCAATTTCCAAATTAACCAATCAATATATACTTACACATTTACAAACACTTCCATTGACTTGGGCTTCATTTTTATGAAAAGGTAGTATCTGAACATTACATAAATATGTAAAACAAACATCACCTGTATAGCCTCTAATTGAGACTCGTTGTGGTTACTTTCCAGGCATTCCATCAATGGCTTTGGAATGTTCCAGGCTGCATTGCCCTCTATTTTCCTTGCTTGGGAAGAGAAAATAAGATCTGCAAACGGAAGTGACCCCACTGATCGGAGGGCAGCATATTCGCGCAATATTGTTGACAGGCTACTTAGCTGCAAGTATGTTGCATAATACAAATAGTGTCAGAAAAAAGAAAATTCTTAAGCCTATCTATTTGCAAACAATGCACTGTTCTCATTATTATTGACAAAATTAGGACATGAAAAAGACAATAAGAAGATAAACTTATTAAAGAATTTTGTGAATGCAACACATTTCTATTCTACCCCGTTGATAAAGAAAAGAAAAATAATCAAAAGTGATGGTAAAGATCAATGTTTGCAACAATTCAAAAAGCTACACCAAGGAATTAAGGAAGAAGGCATTATAGTACTTTGTAAGGTTGACGACCAATTATGCTGAAAGAAATGGCAAGGTTGGTAAAACCAATTTTACAGATTTTTTATCTTTCTTGTAGTTAGCATGTCACCTAAACATAATATTAATGTGTTATTGGAGCTTTTATTTTTACACCTATAATATTGGTGTCTATCTGGCCCTTAAATTGTCAAAAAAAAATGAAGATTATAGGAATGGAATGCAATACACATACTTATGCACTAACACAGTAAAGTTATGCATCTGATCCTGCTATGATGATCCTCTAAGGACTAGCTTAAACTATGCCTGCAATTCCACATATATCTTAGCCACACTTTCGAGGTCCCTTGTATTGCAAACTACTCTCAACTGTTCCCTAAGTTATGAGAGTCAAAATAATCTTGCTTTAAAGTTGATCACAGAGACAAACAAAAAATTATGCAATTCTCCAGAATCAACTAAGTAATGCATTATTCCTTTACAAAAAAATTACATTTAAATGAGTTCAACCGTAAAGTAACGATGCTTTCATTTATCAAGCTGAAAGCTTGTTCTCAAGCTATCTAAAATACCTATGCACAACACAGAATTTTTTGACTCTCAGTGACCAACATTGGCTGATAACAGTTGATCTGTCTGTAAACTATGTTACAATATTAATGCACAATTGCATGGGGATCTTGATGGTTAAGCATCATCCCCATGGAGACAGTCCCATTTAATATTAAAAGTTAAAACAGACCTATTGAAGAACTGCCATCTCTCTTGACAGCTTTGGTTGCAATTATGCATCTTCCTCTACTTAGTTTATGGTGACAAAGAAGCTTTGGACTCATCTTTGGCACCATCTGCCATAACCTTTGTTGGCATCACTCCTCAACCCACCAACCCTCCATCCTCAGCCTTACTTTTTGTTTGTAACCAAAATCCTTCAACATCCTTGTTTTTTATGGGTTTCAATAACACAATTCCACCTTCTATTTCAGAAACATCATTGATTCATCTCAATCTATGAACATCCTTAGTCAAATCTTGCCGCATATCACTCCATGAATATGTAATAGTCACCCCTGATTTTTTCTGATATGAAGTGTTTTGCTGATGGTTTATTGTTTGTTTCATGTATCTTTCATGAGTTTCATTGCATGCATGATATTGACAACATAAAGAAAGAAAACTGTAAAATAACTTTGCATTTCAAATAGGAAATCACTTCATACAATAAACTACTTAATAACTACTCAAAATCAGACTTTTTACAAACATATATCCGACATGGTAATATTCAGTTCAGACCTGATAAAGGATTCAAACAGCAGCATAGTCACTCAAATCTTGAATCATTTAACACCCACAAGACAACCAACGAACCCCTTGAAAAAACAACTCCAATAACCAGCTTCTCAAGCTCCAATGAAGGCAGAAAGAGGCCTATACAACAGCAGGCCTAGAAACCAATCAAACACCCAAAACAGGGCGTCCTCCCAAGAGGGGCGATCTGCCCTAGAAATTCATATTTCACCCAATAAAATCAAACCACCACTTGAAATGGCACACCTTGATGTGAGGGTTCCAATGAAGCAACACTCAAAACGAGACCTCCAATCAAAACAGAATTATGAACCCTTTACCATTTTCTGTCCCTGTAAAAGATAATTTCCAAAACTTCAAGAAATAGCTTCAGACCTCATAAAACAGTCCTGAATCGCCACCAAACCCAAACCAAAATGAAGCCAATAACTCAACACACCAATTACCAAAAACCCACTTCAAAAATACTTGAAAATATTATTCTTTTGTAATGTCCCCTTTTTAGCGTGTATCAGAGTTTGCATGTCTCTTTTAGCTGCAAATCCTTGTTCAGTGCATGTATCTTGTGTTAAGTGCTAATCTGGTTTGATCGCATGTTGCATGTATTTTGCTACAACTTGCCGTCCCAAAAGTGTAATCTCCTATGCACGGAGTTTGAGAAAATAAAGTCTTGTGCTTGCTTTGCTGCCCTGATATAAAGTCTCGGATTTTTGTTTATTGTGTTACGCTTATATGATCTCCATTTCAGCTTGCATTGAAATTCGGTAAATGTATGTTGGAAGAAAGTTTATCTAAGTATCTGTGTCAGAGAATCAAACTTTATTCATTTCTAACTCTCTTGCTTTGCGTTAAACTGAGAAGTTAGAAACGTCATTAGCGTAAGTTAGTTGTTGTTGATAGTTTTTATTAAAGAGAAAACCTCAATTGCAACGTTAAGAGTTCTATAACCTTGTGTTCTCGCAACTGAAATAAAAAAATAGGCAAATTAGTATTAGTTTACTTTCTTTTAGCAAACTCAGCAAAAGAGGGAGCTTCCCACCAAATTTGAAGAGCAGTTTACTGCACATAGTTGTTTGTTTCCAAACCGCATTCCAGAGGTGCGATTTGAAATGCCAACAGTTTTATGGCGCCCACCATGGGGCACGAGGCATAGAACTTGAAGAAAGCTTGCACTTTATGACACGTGAATGACTCTCTAGCGTCCTACTGCCCCAATCCAACAACCTGATCTTACACCTCCAGTTATCCAGCCAAATCTCGAGATAATTGAAGGAGAGCAAGCAGGCATTATCAGCAGCCTAAGGAGTTTCATCTTTGAGAAAAAGGAGACCTCTGCTCAGTGGAGAAAAGCCACTAAGATACTAGACAAATAGGAAAGGAAAGCTGATATTGCAGCCGGAAGACCTGTATTGCCTAATCCTGTGTCGAATTAGACAATCCTGACTTACATAGTCTATACAAGAAGGAGGAGGAACACTCTATTTCAAGAAGACATCAACATTGCTACAGATCCTTTCCTACCACATCCTATTCAAGTCGGAGAGCCATCCAACGAAGCTCCTGAAGTCATCACCGTACCTGAGATCAAACAAGAAGAACCCGAATTCAAACAAGAAGAACCTGCAGTTCAACCAAGAGCAATGGGTGGCAATAACAACAACCCTAATCGGAGAAGAGAGATCCCGCTGCCTTGGGGTAATCAAATTGGACCTTTGGCCTTGGCAGCAAATCATGAACTCCCTAAGGGATCGAGAAGCACTTTTTGCGGTTCCATGGAGATGGAACCCAACACCCTGATGATCATGTTTCAGCCTTCTCAACAACTTGTGGTGTCTTGCACGTAACACATGAAGACATTGCAATACGTCTCTTTGTCGAGACCCTCAACAGTGCTACTGCCAAATGGTTTCACCACTTGGAACCAGGTTGCATTACAAACTGGGCTACTATGAGTGACAAGTTCTTTGCAAGATTCAAGCCCACAAAAGATAGTCACCGATTCTTCGCCCAGCTTTCCAATTCAAAGATGGAGGCCCATGAACCAATGAGAGAGTTTGTGGCAAGGTTTAATCGCCTTGTTACACGTATTTCACATACACTCAATCCATCGCCTGAAATTCTGATGAGCAGTTTCATTAATGATCTCCCATCTGAGATAGCCTTCTTCCTCAAGTCGACTAATGAAACAGAATTAGAAAACACACAGCAAGGTGCGATAGAGATTGAGGATAACATGATCACTAGTGGAAAAATGAAGGGTGATTCCATCAGGCCTTTGGTTCAGAGTTCCGCGGATCCACTATTACAAAAGATAGCTAATGAAATGACTATTCTCAAGAGGCAGTTGCCCACTCAGCCTGCACTGCCTACTCCACCAGCACCACTTATGTTGCCTGCACCACAGCAATATCAAGCACCGCAGTAGCCGTTTCAACCAAGGAGAAACAACTTTCAGCCTTACAACAATTTCAAGCCATGAGAGCCACCTCCACCAAGGCAAGCGGCTGACAATACACAAAATGTTGTATTTTTCTCTTTTCATGATACCAATGAACACACTGGCTCCTCATGTCCTGAGAATTTGAGAATGACTCAAATCATGGGTTTTGCCGAAATTGCACCAAGTTCGAGCTTTATACCAACTCCTAGTTCGAATGTTGTCTTGCCACAATTGGACAACTTTGATGGCGACTCCGCAACGGGATACTTTGAAAGTGAACCTGATATTGAAGAAGAAGAAGAGGGTCCCTGACATTACTCTCTTGCCGTGAATCCTGAAAATTTTATATCACCTATGTTCACACGAACTCAACATCAAAAAGAACAAGATGAAGAGAGACTAAAGGTACAAAAAGAAAAAGAAAAAGGGAAGGAAGTAGCTTCTACTTCCAAGTCTTCTCAGGAGAACATAAGTGCTCAAGACTCGTCTTCAGCAAATTTTGATATTGTAGACTCCCTGATGAAGAACAAAGTGCAGATTTCTCAGCTAGAATATCTCCAAGATCACCCAAAGCAAGTCGATCGACTTCTTAAATTTGTGAAGAAAGGACCGGCAAAGCAGCCAACATTGCTCGAATCATCCATTCCAGAAGAAGACAAGCCTAAGCCCTTCTATATTTCTCTGTATATGGGGTGTTACAAATTGAGCAATTGTATCATTGATTCAGGAGTCTCAGATAATATCATGCCTCTACAAGTGATGAATGCTTTAGGACTATCGTGCACCAGCACAAAAGACAAATGTTATTCACTGGAGTCTAAGTCGGTGTCGTTAGTCGGGCAATTGAAAGATGCTCAAGTGAGGCTGGCAGCTTGCCCATAGAAGAAGATTATGATGACCATCCTAGTAGCTGACATTCCAGCTAGCTACGGGATGATATTAAGCAAAACTTTCTGTAAGGACCTCGGTGGACAAATACAAATGGAATGGATTGGTCTTCCACGACTATTCCAATAAAGAATGGTACTTTCAAGCTGGAACCGGAACCCAAGTCTTGATTTGCAGTGGTGAAGTCTCAGGATCCTCAAGCACAAGTTTTGTTTCAAGAAACGGGTCCTGGAACTTATGTTTTGCTAGAAGAGATAACTGACGAAGCCGATCAGAACAGTGAACCCACCAAAGGGAAGTTTACAAAAGAACAAAAAGGAAAGAGCAAGGTATGCTCCGAAGAAAAATTGATAGAAAATCCAGAAATGTGGACCATGCAATTCGATGGGAGTTGCTCGACTGCTAGTTCAGGAGCGGGAGTTGTCATAATTTCTCCCAAAGGAAAGTTGTATCCATTTGCATACCGCTTGCAATTCAAGTGCATGAATAATATAGCTAAATATGAGGTGCTTTTGTTAGGTCTCAAGAATGCACGAGATATGGGTATTAAGCAACTCAAAGTTGAAGGTGATGCAGAACTAATCGTCAAGCAAGTTAGAAATCAGTATCGAGTGAGAAAAGATCACTTTCGAAGCTATAAAAACAGGGTCTGGAATGCAATTGATTGGTTCGAAGCATTTGACATTAAGTATCTTCCACGTGCGGAAAATAGCAAAGCATACGCCCTTGCAATGTTTGCTTCTCTCTTCATACCAAATGAAGATTTTTGTCAAAGTTCTTTTGCTATTGAACTCATACACAGGCCCGCCGTTCCTGACAACAACCAGAATTGGCAAGTTTTCAATGACGATGATCATATCAAGGAATTTCTTACTATGCAAGACAACTTTGAAGGCTTATTCTTTGAGGGGTGGTCATCTCCTTTTAGAGAGTCAATAACTGAGGATTCCGAAATAACCAAGTCAGGCGTTGTTCAGCTGCAGGGAAATCAAATTTCCAAAGAAGACTTTGACAGACAGGATAGACATAAAGAAGATATTGGACCCTCTAAAGAAAAAGATTTTATACAGTTGAAAGGAAACAAAATTTCTAAAGGTTTGGTTTCCTTAGAGAATCTGTTTGACAAGCACAATAGACGTATCAAAGACCAAAGAGACTCAAGTGATAAGACTTTTGTTGATTATCACCAAGTGAACATTGGTACTGAGGACAAGCCCCGGCTTGTAAATTTGGGCAATTGTTGTACACCAGAAGAGAGCGAGAAGCTTATCGCCTTGTTAAAACAGTATCGAGATGTTTTTGCCTGGTCTTATGAGGATTTGAAAGTTTTCACACCCACAGACTTGTCTCACACAATTCCTTTGAAACCTGATGCTAAGGCTTTCAAACAAAAGCAGAGGCATTACAATCTGCTCATTCAAGGTACAATCTATGCGGAGATACAAAAGATGGTGGATGCCAAGATCATCTTCCCCATTCATATTCTACTTGAGTGTCAAACATAGTTCTTGTACGAAAAAAGAATGGAGAAATCAGAATTTGTGTTGATTTCAGGAACTTAAATCAGCCTTCTTTAAAGGATAATTATCCATTGCCCATCAAGCATCACACCTTGTAAACTGTCACTGGGTCAGAAATGCTATCTTTACTCGATGGTTTTTCTGGGTATAATCAAATTGCAGTAGCTGAAATGACCAGTTTAAGACTGCATTCACCACTCCATGGGGGACATTTGCATATGAAAGAATGCCTTTCGGTCTTATTAATGCGAGTGCAACTTTCTAGAGAGCCATGGGCTTGGCGTTCGGAAACTTGAAAAATAAAGTCATTGTGGTTTATCTAGACGATCTCACTGTCTTTTCAAAGAGGCGGCAAGATCATTTCTCTCATTTGTTAGATGTTTTTGAACGGTGCAGATATCATCATATTTCCCTAAATCCTAAAAAGCCCATCTTTGCAGTAACAGAAGGCTAACTACTCAGTCATATTGTTTCAAAGGAGGGAACCCGAATTGATCCAAGTCAGGTTAAATCTATCAGAAATTTGTCTCTTCCAACTAGCAAGACTGGGGTACACTCTTTCTTTGGTAAAGTGAATTTCATACGAAGGTTTGTACCAGATTTCTCTAAGTTAACAAAAGATATATCTGCCATGATGAAGAAGAAGTCCGCTTTCAAATGGACAGAAGAAGGCAAGAAGGCATTTCCCACAATCAAAGAAGCTATCAGTCGAGCGCCAGTGCTGGTTCGCCCTGATTTTGAAAAGAGTTTCATCCTTTACTGTTATGCATCAGAACACACTATGTCTGCAATTTTGACACAAAAGCTAAACGAAGAGACAGAATCTCCTATTGCATTCATGAGTAGCAGTTTCAAGGCCAGCAAAACATGGTATTCTCAAATTGAGAAGAACGCGTATGCGGTGGTTCGAGTTGTCAAAAATTTCAGATTCTGCATCTTGAACTCTCACATGACAGTTTATGTAACTAATCCAGCAGTAAAAAGTGTGCTAACCCAGCAAGAAATAGGCTCCAAAAGAGGTAACTGGGTTGCGAAAGTTCAAGAGTACGACTTGGAGATTCAACCAACCAAACTCGTCTGCGGGAGAGGTCTATGTCAGTTGATAGCTGAAGATGGTGATAAGAAGCTCCAAATAAAAGGTATCCCTGAACTCAGACCTGAAGAGAAAGAGGATCTTCCTATGGTCCTACTAGTCGAGTCCGCAAGAGAATGGTTCACGGAGATATGGTATTACCTAACATATGGTGATTGTTCGAGTCATTTGGATAAGCAACAAAGGAGGACATTGAAGTTGAAAGCCCAGAATTATGTGATAATGAGTAACGTTTTGTACAAACATCGGCTTGATGGAGCATTTTTGTTGTGCGTCACCAAAGACCAACAACGGCGTTTGTTGGAGGCCTTTCATAGTCAAGCATATGGTGGCCACTTTTCTTCCAGAGTGACAGCTTTTAAAATCTTACGAGCACACTTCTTTTGGCCGACTATGTTTCGCGATGCGTATGAATGGGTGCACAAATGCCCATTGTGTCAACAGTTTGTTGGCAAGATAAAGTTAGCAGCCATTCCTCTCAGGCCAATCGTTATAGACGCTCCATTTCAGCAATGGGGCTTAGATTTTGTTGGTCCTATCAACCCACGATCCAGTAAGGGGCATATCTATGTCCTTATAGCCACAGATTACTTCACAAAATGGGTTGAGGCCATTCCAACCAAGCAGGCGACTTCTGAAGTGGTGTGTAACTTCTTGAAGGAAAACATTCTTTCACACTTCGGAGTGCCTCGCAAAAATGTAACTGATAATACATCATGTTTCTCATCAGAGGAGATACTAGATTTTTGTTTTGATCACGACATCACTTTATCACATTCATCAGATTATTACCCCCAGGGTAATGGACAGGCCGAGTCATCAAACAAGAACATAGTTACAATAGTACACAAGTTAGTTCATTCTAATCAACGAACTTGGCATAAGAAACTCTACGACGCTCTCTGCGCCAACAATTTTACTCCAAAGAGAGCCATTGGTACCTCACCTTTCATCATTATGTATGGTACGAAGGCTATGCTACCTATCACGCTGGAATTGTCCTCATTGCAGCTGGCAACCGCACTGGAAGATGGGGAGTTTGAGGATCCTATTGAAAAGCATATCCTGTACCTAACAAAGCTTCAAGAAGAAAGGGTGGAGGTGGTAGACAGAATTACCCAGCATCAGGAGCGGGTGAAGAAAATTTTCGACAAGAAAGCTCATCAGCGAGATTTCGAAGTTGGTGACCAAGTCCTACTGTGGGATAAGAGACATGAGCCCAAGGGAATGCACGGAAAATTTGATTCCTTGTGGCTGTGGTCGATCAAGATTTATGAGCTCGCAAGGGAGAACACTTATATTCTCTCACGCTTAGATGGGAGCCTCCTACCACTACCTCACAGTGGACAGTACCTGAAGCACTTCATCCCTTCAGGGGTGGAGTAAAGAATTTTCAATAAGTTTTGTAAATAATTGTCTTGTGTTTTCGTGATGTGTTTCCCCTTTTTGTGACATGATCGTAATGTTGTGTTTCCCCTTTCCGTAACAGTTTCGTCGTGTTTTAGGTGATTAGGAGTCTTGTTTTAGGTTATTTCTAGGAAAGTCCAACTATTAGGTGATTCTAGGAAGTCCGATCATAGGTGATTTAGGGAAAGTTTTGCAATAGGTGATTAGGAAATGATGTTGACTTTGATACCCAATGGACAACGCACTGGTCTAAGCTTAAAATCCAGAGATTCTACGGTTCTCCTATGCCGAAAGTATCCGACATGGTCCCCAGACGGAGCCAGATGTTGTACCCCAAATTAAAAATTTGCTACACTTAGGCATTTTGAAGAAATGAGTCAAAGTCTTGTTAAAATCTGTCAAAAAAAGTCAAAATTACGGAGAAAGGAAGTTATCAAAGTTGAAAAATGCGAAATTTTGACTAAGTTGCCAAGCCCAAGCGCCCTTACTCAGTTTGGGCGCCCAAACCTTCATGCCTTAGAAAAAATTTCATCTTCGGCAGCAAAGCAAAGGGAAACACGTTAAACGAAGGAGAAATTTGAAAATCTCAGAAAATTTTCCAAATCTACCAGCCATGGGCGCCCCTGGAGAAGATAGGCGCCCAGCTTTTCAAGGCATCAAATGATGAAATTAGGGTTTGTGTTCCCAGGCAATGTTGTTTAGATCCTTCTCATCTTCGCAATGAGCCCGACAGCACAGTCATCCGATCACTTAGTCACCCAGAATTTGAGATTGAACGGAGAAGTTTCAACCGAAAGACAGAATGCAAATCATGAGAACATCAAAAAATATTCTAAGTCTGGAGAACTCGGGTGCCCCAAAAAGAGAAAGGCGCCTAGGGTTTTGGAGGTTCAGATTCAACAATTAGGGTTTGCAGATAGGCTCAATCTCTTCAGTTTCCTGTCAACTTCGCAGCGGATGTCTTCGTTAGCTCATCGGATCATTCAGCCACTAGAAAACTCGGGATGAATAGAGGCCATGATAAGAGGTTTTCAAACTTCAAGGAGAAAACAAATGAAAAAATGGTTAAGTCTAGTAATGGTGGGTGCCCCAAAAGGAGATGGGCGCCCAAGCTTTTGAGGCCTCAGATGGTAGTTTCAACAGTTGCAGTCTCCAAGATCATCTCGTCAGATTCTGCCAAGCTATACAGTGAATCTGACAGCCAATCGACCTGATGAGTTTAACTCCCGAAATCATGAATTCATCTGAAGGTCAGAAAACAAGCAAGAACTTGAAGCTCATAAAAATGGCTAACACTAGTAAAGATGGGCACCCTTGGACGAGATAAGCACCCGACATATTGAAGGGTCAGATGAAGTTTTTGTCAGAAGTTGTCTCCAAACAAACTTCATCAGATTCAATCAAGCTTCGCGATGAATCATTCAGCTCATCCATGAGATCAATTTGGAGCCGGAAATTAGGATCAAACTAGGATTGAAAATCAAGAAAAAGTTGAAAATGGTGGAAAAATGGATGTCTGAAGAAGATAGGCACCTCTAGCCAAGAAGAGTGCCCAAACCCTCATACCTTAGTCAAATTTTTCAAATTTTCGAAATTTGAAGAAGAAAAACGTCCAAGTACAATGCATAAGCTTAGGCAAGGGTTTTGAAGAATTAGGGTAAAAGAAAGCTGATTTTCTCAAGATTAAACTTATTTAAGGCGCCTTTGTCTTTCATTTTTCATATTTTCTTGCAAGTGGCATCCAAGGAGAAGTGGAGCACCAACTTAAGATTTTTCTTTTCAAGATTTGAGAGCTCAAGATTGTTGATTTTTCAAATTTCTTCATGAATTTTCAGACCAACACGCAAAAGAGCCTGCTTTTTCATGTTTTTTTCATCCAGAACATCATTTCTCTGAAAAAGGAGGTCAAGGTTTTCAATTTCTAGTGATCTAGATCATCTCAGTTCATGATTCTGAATAATTTTTGAAGAAATTTCTCAAGTTGCAACAGCTGCTTTTTCTTCGAATGTCCCAAAGAACATCAAAAATTTCAAATTTTAATCATCTGGGTCCTTCTAGAATAGTCTTCTAGACAAAACCCAGGTCACAGCTTTTTCAGAAAAATTTCAAGATCTAGGTTTTGCTGCTTTTTCAACCAGACTTCAAGATTTTTAACATCTGATCCAATAGATTCATCCAAAATGTCCTTCTGAACAAAACCCAGGTGCCAGCTTTTTTCATGCATTTTTGGAGGAAATTAAGGTTTGCTTCTTTTTCAATCTACACTCAAAATTTTCGAAAATGAACGATCTGGGTTTTGCTTGTAACGAAATTTTGAACAAAACCCATATCTCATAATAATTTTCAAAAAATTCATCTGTTTGAAGAAGAAAATCAGCAAACTAAAAATAAGAAGTGTGCAAAAACTTGTCTGAATATAGGCAAGTTTACAGTCAATCTTTGAGTTTTGCAGTATAAAGTACATTCCCACTGAGTTCAAGACCAAATCAGCACTATATCATGACTTCATTGAAACAGCTAAGACTGACTTACACCACATCAAGCGAGTATTCAATCTGCGTGTTTTGGAAGATGCAGGCAATGTCACCATCAGGCACCTTGGCCATTTAGGACTTCTTGTAGTAGCATCCATTTCATTTTCAGTACAAAGCTTAGAATTCGTAATTGCTTGCATCAAGCATTACAATCCTGCAGCGAGGGAGATTCAGTCAGTGGATGGAAGAATGATTTGCAGCCTAAAGCCAGATATGATCGAAAAATGCTTCTCAATTCCGCCTTGGCCAAGAAGTGTTACCATCTCTATGGATGAATGTGAAAGGGTATGGGAGATGCATAAAGAGAAATACAGCAAGAAGATTGCACAGAAATGGATGAAAGAAAAACACAAGACATTGCCAAAGAACATCGGGAGAGGAGAGTTTAAGGATGAAATTGCCATAATAATCACCTTGCTCAACCGGATTACTGGCCAAGCAAATGCAACAAAGTTTCAGCCCTGGATGTTTTATGTGATACCTCATATCATGAAGAAAACCGAATTCTATAATTGGCCTACATCGATTAGTGACTGCCTTCATCGCCAAATAACTGAGTACTTCAATAGGCATGAATTCCACATGATCTCCTACCTAGTCTACCTAGTGGCCTTCCAAGGCAAATTCAGAGAGTTAAACACTAAGGGGTCCCTGAATGTACAGCATGTCTACAAATACTACATTCAGCTGGAGTTCATAGCATCATCGCATCACTAAAAAGAGTAAATGAAGCTTTCCTAATGTATACGGTGCGAGACCTGGATAATGAGTTACACATACGCATTTCAAATACTGTCAAGACAGCAATGTCAGAATGGGCGGATTGATTTATTCAATTTGCTACTTTAACCTACTTAAGAGATTATGGCTATTATGGTGCTCCTCTCATGTTACCGAGGTATCCGTCAGATGAAGTTGTATGCATAGAATTTCTAAGGCAAGTATCAGATGTTCACACTCGCTTACGGAATAAAAAGAAACCAGCCTTCAGCTTTCCTTTTGAATTAGGAATCTACAGGTGCAAATCATCAGCAAATGCCAAGACAATGGGTAATGAGTTAGCTAAACTTGGTCTCAAGCCTTTCAGCGAGAGATGATCTTATGATCCCATGGTGTCTATGCATCCAGACTTGGTTAGAACTATGCTCATGAATCCGCACTCGAGGATTTTTGGGCCAACTGCGGAGATGAATTTAAGGTTTGAAGGCGTAGTAATACCAAACTCACTCTTCATCAGATGAAAGATTGTTTGTCTGAGGATATTGAGGGGTTATCAAATGATGACAGAGACGTGCTTCTCCTAGCTTACACTCAAAATCAGATTGAGCAACAACCTCTTCCACAGGTTAATTGGGCCAACAAAGAATGCATCTCAATGGAAGAAAGGACTCGCCAAGTCATTAAGTACAGCAAGACTTTCTTGGTCCTCAAGAGGAATGCATCCATTCCAGTAGCAGAGCCGCCAAGAATACAACCATCACTTCCCTCTTCTTCTAGAGCTCAGCCAAAGATGAAAGGAAAAAGTCAATCTCAAGAGGTTGTAAAGGGTAGTAGATCAACGAAGAATGCAAAGAAGAGGTTGGACTTCTCGGGTATAGTCATACAGGAGCAGCCAACAGTTGAAATAGAAGCCCCTCCACATGAGCCCATACCTCAAGAGGAAACAGAAGACGTGCCCTTAACACATGATCCTCTGCCATCTCCAAAGCCTTCACCAATTCATATTGATTTGGAAGACGAGGAGGTAGAAGAAGAGATTGCAGTTGAACCTCCCATGGATGTTAGTAGAGATACCACATCTTGGCTTGAGAGCTCCTTGGGGAGGACAAGAAGAAGACCTTCATACCAACTGAATTTTGATGATGTGTATCAGGAAGCACCTAAAAAGAAAGCAAAGAAACAGATACACTTTGAGAGAAATCTTGATGGTGAGATGGTCATGGATACGGCTACACCTCCTGAAGATAGAAACAAGGATGAAGTGGATGTAGATGATTTTGTAATGGTCAAAGCCAATCTTGGCAAGAGCACTAGGCATGCTGATATGAGTTTGTTCAAAATGGTATTTGAAAACCTTCAAGAAAGAGTGTTAAAAGATGCAGAAGGCAAGGCAGCCCTCAAGGCTGAAAACCGTCAACTCCGGTTATACATTTCTAACCTCATTCATGGCACTTCACAAACAACACGGTTGTTGCACCAAGTTTTAGAGACACCAGCTGATCAGCAACAGTTAAGGCAGTTGGTAATTTGTGAGAAATAGACACGAGAATGGATTGAGGAAATCATCACTAGTGGCATAGAAGTTCTAGCATAGATATTTCAGCTGAGATATAATGCTCATGATTTACGCCAAGGTATCCAAGGTTTTGAGCAGTTGATAGCAAAGGTGAAGCCTATGCACGAAATCATCATTGCAGATTTAGATATGGCATATGGCTCAACCGTTGCAAGAGAACACAAAAGACAAATCCTTGCATGGAAAGAACATCACTTCTTCAAAGCGAAAACTTATGAAGGGATATCTGAGGAGTTTGTTGCATACAAGCAAAGGGTTGTCGACGCTCTTGAATTCATAAGGGAGTTTGTCATAGAGATCCCTTGCCAGTATTGTCATGATGATGGTTCCTATGTTGGGCTTGATGAAGTCCAAGTAGAGTTTCAGAGTATTGTTTGTGGCAGCGATGGCAATGTCAGAAGAATGAGTCAAATTTCGATGATGTCAGCAAAGTTCGAGAAAGCGGCTAAAGAGAATGAAGATTTCCTGAGATCTATTGCAAATGGCGAAGAAATCTTAGAAAATCGGAACTTTTCTATTGATAGTATTGATGCACCTGACAGAGATACAGTTTCCCACTTTTTGGCGGATGTGACCGAAATATAAAGCAGCTTTCATCTAGAAAGTTTTTTTCCTAGCTTTCTTTCTATTCTTGTCTCAATTCTTATCCACTCTTTTGAGAAAAGAAAGAAAACAAATGTAATAGTTGGCATTTCCTATTTTCGATGCTTTCTTAGTTGTAGATGTTTATCTTCTTTAGTTTTAGAAATAAAGTTTGTATGTTGGCAAGTATTAGTTGTAAAAGCAAGGAGATTTTAGGGTTGCCTACTCCTCTACTTAGTTATAAATAAGGACAGCCTTGCCCATTTCTCTTTAACCGTGCTTGTGATAACAAATTGCTGAGCCAATTTTGCCTGCTTTTCAGTTCACTTTGTGTTAAGAGCAAGTTTGCATGTCTCTTTTAGCTGCAAATCCTTGTTCAGTGCATGTATCTTGTGTTAAGTGTTAATCTGGTTTGATCGCATGTTGCATGTATTTTGCTACAACTTGTTGTCCCAAAAGTGTAATCTCCTATGCCCAAAGTTCGAGAAAATAAAGTCTTGTGCTTGCTTTGCTGCCCTGATATAAAGTCTCAGATTTTTGTCTATTGTGTTATGCTTATATGATCTCCATTTCAGCTTGCATTGAAATTCAGTAAATGTATGTTGGAAGAAAGTTTATCTAAGTATCTGTTTTAGAGAATCAAACTTTGTTCATTTCTAACTCTCTTGCTCTGCGTTTACCTGAGAAGTTAGAAATGTCATTAGCGTAAGTTAGTTGTAGTTGATAGTTTTTATTAAAGAGAAAACCTCAGCTGCAACGTCAAGAGTTCTATAACCTTTTGTTCTCGCAGCTGAAATAGAAAGATTGGCAAATTAGCATTAGTTTACTTTCTTTTAGCAAACTCAGCAAAAGAGGGAGCTTCCCCTCTGAATTTGAAGAGCAGTTTACTGCACATAGCTTGTCTATTTCCAGACCACATTCCTGAGGTGCGATTTGAAACACCAACAATGTCTTTCAAAAATGAGGATGTAGACAAGTATTCTCTAGTGTTCTCATACCATCCTAGTACAATAGCTATAAGTGTGAGAAAATAATCTGCTAGCAAAGAACAGTGAATGATCTAGGCCCTAAGGTCCTACCTATGCCAAGGTAACCTCAATGGCAATGTTTGAAGCATCTGCCCATATGTGGATTTCCTTATCCCAATTTGGACATGACTATATAGGTGAACTTATAAGGTATAGCTTTAGTTTGTTGAATGTTTGTTCCTACTAGTCTGACCATACAAACAGAACACCATTCCTTCTTAATACATCCATAGGGTGTGAGATTTGGGAAATTTTTTTGATTAAGGGGTGGTAGTATCTAACATGGCCCAAGAATGGCCTTATTCCCATATCCTTTGGTGCTTCTATCTCTACAACCACTCTTATCTTATTAGAATCTATTTTTAATCCAGCACTATAGATGAAGTGGCCAAGAAGCTTCCCTTATGGCACCATATATCAGCATTTCTTTGGTTCCACTGCCAAATATGCTGCTCTACACCATTGCACACATTTTGTTAAGGCCTTCAAATGTGCTTCTTGATCATTGTAAATTGACCAATCATCGAAATGTGATGTTTGGTCGCTGTAAATTGACCAATCATGCAGGAATGCTTTGAAATTTCCTACTTACATCTTTTCAAGAATATGAAGAATAATCCTCTAGAATGTAACCAGAGCATTACATGGTCTGAATGGAATTCGATTGTAAGCATATACTCTATCTTCCACTCTAAAAGTGATCTTCAGCTTGTCTTCCTCAGCGATGATTATCTGGTTGTAGCCAGAAAAGCAATCCATGAACAAATAAACTTCATGACCACTACTTCTTTGAGGATGGAATCTATGAATGGAATGGGGAACAGGTCTTTAATTGTGACCATGTTCAAACTTTGGAAGTTCATCCATATCCTTATTACTTCTAACTCATTTAGTGAAATGACTTTGGGCAACACCTTATTTTCTCTAACTCCTTCTCCAATGAAATGACTATGGGTGACACCCAATCACTCGTCTATACTTTGAAGATAATCCCACCTTTAAGAATTTTATTGAATTTTTCTTTAACTTTTGCTGCATATTTCCAGTTCATTCTATACAGTATTCCTTGTACCAAAGGAATCCTATGGACACAAAGCTCCAATGGTACTCCCTTCAAATCCTTCTACATCCAAGAAAAGTTATCTTTATATTCCATGACTATGTTGAATGCTGCTGCTATTAGTACAAGGTTCCAATCATCCCCAACCAGTATCACCTCTGAACTTCTCTCTTTTCCAAGTTCACCTTCACTATGATGGACTAGTGAAATTCCATGTCTTCTTTTCCTTCAAACTAATGAGCTGGTTTATTACCAAACTTCACATTCCCTAACTTATATTCCATAAATTCAGGAGGAAATGTTAAAGTTGAAGAAAATGTTTGCCTCCCCATAATTCTGAGTAGTATATTCACTGTACTGATTTTGAATGAGTGGTTTCCTATAGTAGTACTTGTATCTTTTCTTCCTTCATCCTTTCTTTTGCATTTGTCAAGCGTGCCAAGGCCTCTTCCTTGATCCTTTCTTTGGCATTTATCAGGCATTACAAGGCCTTTTATATTCTATAAGAGCAGTAGTACTTGTATTTTTTCTTCCTTGATCCTTTCTTTGGCATTTGTCAGGCATTACAAAGCCTTTTATATTCTATACGAGCATCTGCATTAGATTACTATGATCTAGTCCATATCTTTATCTAATAGATCTCTTATAATTCTCTGATTGCTTGCCTTTCTTGATGTTGAAATGAGATTAAAGAGGATTTGCTGTTGGTTTCCAATTTTAAAATGCATTTTTTGCTTGCAAAATTATGGGACTACAATTTGTTAGTGGCTTTCCTTTGTCTTTGCTATATTTTGCTCTAGTCATAGATTTGGAAGAATCAATGATAGAGTTGAATTGGATATGTTCCTTTTGCTTTACCTTTCTACTTCTCTTGTTTATTCATGTTTATAGGTGATGCGCTATCCTCTACGACTGCCTTCAAAGCAAAAATGGTTATCTCTGGGCTGCTTTGTATGCCCTCCACGTCTTATCCCTTCATGGCCAACAGACTCAAAAGGGTTTAATAGGCTAACCTGGTAGGTTGGCTCATTTTGTGACAATTTCTGTCAGAACTAGAGAAAGGAGAGACTGAAAATGGAATACAAAGCATAAAATATTTAAACCTATATACTAACCTATGATTTAATAATTCCTTAACAGAGAATAAGCATTCGTCTAACCTGTAGAGCTCTCTTTCCCTCTCCCTCTCTTGAGATCATTTATTAAATGTTACTATGTTATCAAACACATTCACTGCCCTGGGTGGGCCTATATATTGAAAGGGGTACATGTGTGCCTATGCACAATAACATATAATACAAAACCCAGGAGAACCTTTAAGGGCCACAGACTAAATAAATAAAATATCAACTATTCTTATGGTATTTAAAAGAGTAACATAACAAACTCAGTTTTGTTTCCATGAATAAAAGAACGCACATTAAAAACTACATCAATTTGTTAGCTCTTACAAACATACAAAATAGTGGCTACTGAATCATCAAATGGATATACCATGTAGCACTCTGAAATTCTGATGAACAAATTTGCTTTCAGCCTTTAACAACATACTGATGACTGCAACGAGATCATACATTTGAAGGTTGAAAAACACTGACAAGAATTAATTTTTTCAATTTATAAATAGAAAACAAGAAATGGCTTCCCAAAAAATGTGTAAAATATCAAAAAGTAGTAAGACAAGAAACAGCGACACACTCAAAGTCAAGTAAAATGTAATCAATAAAGATGCACAAGTCATAAATATTTTCACCTTAAAAATAAACAGTATTGAATCTGTTCCTTGAAGAACAGAAAGCATTTTCGAGAGCCTGGTGCTGGGTGAAATCTGGTCCAAATTGAGTTGATTGAATTCCCCATCAAGGAACATCCGCAACTTTAGTTTATGATCTTTATCACGACCTTCCACCATTGCAAAAGCATAAGTGCTCGGAAGAACTGACCTTTCTCCAAACTACAAAAGACAACATTAATTGCACTTTTTACAACTTGTGCTTACAATAATGCTAGCTGCAATTTAAGAAACAGACAACACTTCCTGCTACAGAACCTGCCAAGAGTTAGGTATATGCCAATCATGCTTTTGAAAGACGGACGAACATGTTCATCGAAAAGACATATCTACCAGGAAAGGAATTTTAAATCTAATGTAGTCATCTGAGCGTTGAAAAACATTTCCTTCTGTAAAGTAGGATGGATAATAGATATTATCTCTTATTGAAACATGTCAAAATGATGATAAAGGATTCAAGGAATGATGATTAACTGACTTTATAATAAAAACATTGCTTCACTTGTTGGTATGGTTTCCATCTTGGAACTAAAGGCATCCCAATAGATCACTTTTAATTAAATGCTTTTAACCTCAAAATCTTCAGCACAAGAAATCTCATGGTACCTTGCTAAGCCTTACCATCCAAAGGTTTTAAAGATGGATCTAACACCTATCTTGGTAACATGTATGCTTCAATATTACTAGAATAAAACACCAGAGAAGAGTAATGCCCAGCCATTTGACAATTAAATTTTGCTCAATACTTCGGTAGATGTAATTTCAGAATAGTTTGGAATGGTGTCCTCAGAAGTTTATTTTTTCATTTTCTAAGTGAATGCATAAATACAGTACACAACTATTTTGAAAATTCTTGAATTTTTTGTTAACCCCTTTATCAGGACCCACCATAAAAAGAATGAATTAGACCACATAATGCAATCATTTCTCACTGACTCTATTGATTAATTGACACTGCAACTTGGTTCACATAGTCAATCTGGATTTGTATTATTCAACTATTATCAGGAAATCAGAAATTAGTTAACTCATGTAACATAATCTGATCCAGATCCGAGTTTGTACAAGGGACAAACCAATCTTTGTGAAAGACAGGTTTATGAATTGTGTACAGGAAAACAGAAAAGAGACTAAGATGCAGTAATCCAATATGCAATCAAGTGTGGAAGCATTTTAGCAAATATGTGCTACTTCTATTCAAACAAAAATGAGTAGGGTATAGTGGACGTTACAGAGAGCAAGGCTAAGAATGAGAATCCTTATGACCAAAAAAGGGTGAACACATCAAATTTGTTTGCCTTCGATTATTCAGTTATCCAACGTTCCTTCTAGAGGCCAAATGTATACGAATACAATATGGTTACAGAATAAGTTGAGAAGATAAAACACTTCATGTCCCAAACCATTTGACCTTCCAATTGATAGTCGGTTCAACTCCTCTAACAATTGGCATTCCACTCCTATGACTAAAAAATTATTTTGAAGATGCTACATGTGAAGGTCTATTGATTGTGTTATGTCCGCCAAGTGACATGAAGATATGCTAAGTCATACATGAAGACACATGAGAACACTCACTTGCATGATAGCACACAATGACTCAATGACTTGCACATAAGGCACACATAATGTTGAAGCTTGCATGCTAGTGCTAAGTGCTATTAAACCATATGCATTAATGCAAGGCTATCAAGGCACACACAGGTCCCCTAGGACTTGCACAAGAGTGCATTAAGCATTTGCCCCTCTTCAGAAACAGTGGCCCTCATTGTTTGGTGAGCTGTGGACACTAAACAAGAAGCTGCAAAAGATTGCACCACTTTTCTTGATCTACATACTCTCATGCCTTAGCTGTTCTAACCAAATGATGTAAACCTTGGCCAATGCACATTGTTGTTGTATATATGATCTCATCTTGCATGATTGAGCTCATGTGGTCAAGATCCAAGTTTGAAGGATGTTGAGCTGATGCTAACTCAAGAAGCAGAGGGAAGTATGGCTTAAGGAATTTCACATTGAATACTAGACGAAGACCTGGTACTATATAGAATGGTGTATGGGACATAACACAAAGGCTTCATCTTATCATGTGGACCCTTGAAGCATTCCTTCAAAAGATGCAAACAAACTTGGTCACCGACCTTGAATGAGTGAGGTGTGCAGTGCACATCATGATACTCTTTGTACTTCTCCTGCTAGAATGAGAGAATTTGTTGTACTTGTTGGTGAAACTGAGAATGTGTTGGAGAGACTTCTGCATTTTATTTGTTTCTCATTCATGTGTGCATAATTCCATGTGAAGCAGTGTGTAGTAGGATATGTCTAAGCGTATTGCAGGGTGGAACCCAAGACATGTCTGGAAAGGACTATGCCTCATAGAACTATTCAATCTCTATTGTAGGCATGCTAGTTGTAAAGCATGTTGTCATCCCAAGTGCACAAATGCATGTGGTTTTAGATGAACAAAACATGCAACAATGTGAAGTTGACAATTTCCGTTTGGCCATCTATCTACAAATGAAAGATTGTGGACCAATCCAAGTGTGTATCCAATCTTTTCCATAAGGATTGCCAAAAAGCACTAACAAGCCTAGCATCATAGTTAGAAACAATAGATGTAAGTAGCCCAAAATGTACCCAAACATGATTGGAGAAGAGGGGTATAGTTTCCTACACTATGATACTTTGTAACTTTTCTTGCAAGTCGTCATGATGGCCATCTCTAAGAACTTGTCTACCACAACAAACATAGAGACAGTTGATGCTTTGTTGTGGGTAATCTACTAATGAAGTCAATGATAATAGACTCCCAAGGCCCTTGCAATACCACCACCTAAGCTTCCTATTCGTGGGCTTGGAGATGCAACAAGGAATGTAGAACTTGATATGGCCCTCCATGTTTGCATGCATTGAGGCCAACAAAATAATTCTCATAATACTACCAAAGTTCTGGTAATGCCAAAGTGACCCAGCTATCTTGGCTAGTGGGCCTCCTAGATGAGTCTTTGATGAGGTGGACTTTCTCAAACACAAAGATATATGAGCTTAATGAGAAATCTGTCACTCAAATGAAACTTGCCAACCTGTTTACCATGCACAAGTACAATGTATGTATGAGCAAAGTCCACTACCAATTAATGAAGTTGTGCCCACACAAATCCAAGATCATGATCAGAACAGCTCACAATCAACTAAGGCAATCTATGCCTTATTTTTTTCTCAAGGTTTTTAACAGTATGTTGCAATCTGTTGACTAAGGAATCAATGAAGGGTTTTCACAAATTTAAGTCACCAAGATTTGAAGTGAAATCAAATGCCCCAAGGTTTCATAAGACCAAATTCACAGATTTGGCATAAGGTAATACAAGTCTGAAGACCAAACACATAGAAGTTATCATTTCCTTCGCTCATCATTCTAAGTGCTTCAAAGTCATCATGTGAAGATTGCCTTCAAGCAAAGGATGATTTGTCAAGGTTCTAAGTTGCTTTGAAGGATCTATTGTGGCCAAAATGAGGAGAGCATCAAAAACAAAGAGAGGAGCTCTAAAATTAGTCATTTTTAGCTAATCCTATATTTAGAGCATAAAGGATCTACTTTTAAAATGAGGATTGCATAAAATACATTGAGAGGAGCTCTCAAATCAGTTATTTTTAACTAGTCCTATATTTAGAGCATAGAGGATCTATTTTTGGGGCAGTTTTTTAGAAATCTTATATTTAGAAAACTTTTATTCAAACTTGTTTAGATTACCTTTATTTTCAATTTTTTAGTTATTTTTAATGTTTAAATTTAAATACATTATTTTGGGTATTAATTCATGGTTATCCTAAAATCCCAAAAAAAAGGTTTTGTAAACCTATAAATAAGCGCTCTAAGCACAAAATGTGAAAATGATAGTTGATGTTATGCTTATGCTATAGAAATTGTCGTTCAAGTCTTCAATTTGAGTTTTATGTGTTTGTGATTAGAGTGTTTAGATTCTAGTCATTGGATTGAACATGAAGAATACTAGGCTTTGTATTAGCATTGTTATTCATCTTAGTTGTTGCTTTGCATGTGTTAGCCTTTTAATTTGTCATTTCCAAGACAACTAACACCAAAATAATATACTAAAGTATTATTATATTATAATTGTCAATTAATGGGGGCGGTGCCTAGCTCGATTGGCTAAAGCATCCTGTTGCAGGCAAGAGGTCACGAGGTCTAGTCTCCCCACCATCCCCGTCGTACCAAAGGGCGTGTCGCGCCAGCATCACCAGTCATGTGAAAAAAATTTACCAGGCACACTGCAGTTTATAGGGGGGTGGCTAAGCGATTTCGATTCCTGTAATCAAAAAAAAATAATGGTCAATTAATTTTTCGACTTAGAGTTTAATAAAGTCATTTCAACTTTAGGTTAGTCTTAAATTAGTCTTTAAGCTTTATTTAGTTTTTTCTATTTTTAGTTCAATCTATTTTTAGCTCATTGCAAACCTATATAAGAAAGTGTCTTCTTCTTATTTTATCAATCAAATATCTTGGTATTCATTTTGTGTTGAATTTTCTTAATATGGTATTAGAGCCCAAGTCGAGCTTCAAGACCTGAGAATGAATGAAGACCTAGGGGTTGTTGCCGACAAAGATAGTTCGAGGAACATTCATAGCACAAAAAGAGCCAAAAGGCACCGTATGGACCTATATGGACTTGTGTGAAGGCTTGAAAAATCATGGATTTCTTTTGATAAAAAATCGTGGTTTTTTATTCTACAAACCATGACCAAGTTTGAGGAAAATCATAGGTTTATTTCTACATGAAATAGGAGCTGTCCAAACAGCAGAAAATTATGCCACTTTTATGAGTTCATGTGCTAGGGTTTTGCGTCTAGTTTTGAGCTATTTGTTTTGGTTTTGTGAAATTTGATGACTAGGGTTTTAAGCGATTGTGTTTTGTCATGAAAATCGTGACAATTTTAAAATTAAAAAATCAAAGTTTTAAGACATTTTATTTCTGAATCCTGGCGGTTAGGGCTCCGGTTCAATTTTTTTTGCCAATTTTTAAATAAAGTCATGGGTTTTTTTCCTTAACTTTTTATGCAAATCTGCAACCGCTAGGGTTTGCAGGTTTGGCAGCTATAGTTGTGGCCAAATTCTTCAAGTGATTTGGTTTAGATCTGGCAGGTAGGATTAAAATTAGATAACATCTAGGTATTTTACCTTGTTTCAATTCTCTACTACTGGTCTTTAAATACCTGCATAATTTTTTGGGCACGGGTTTTGTGCTGAAATTGTAGTTTGCAGTTGTGTAACAGCAAGACAACCTTTATTTTTTTGGTCTTACTCCATGATTGTGAGTTGTGGGAGGAAAAAACAAGTTAACGGCCTCTTTATCCAACATCATGTTGGAAGACAACCAACGTTTTCCTAGCAAAAATTACAACACCTAGAAGCAAAGAATGCTCAAAATTTTCAAGTACAGATGTCTTGACAAGATCGTCCTCAATACCAACACCCAACCAACGATTGCAAGTAAAGACAAGGACAAGTTTGATGAATGTGACAGAGAATCAATCATGTTGATCAAATTATCAGTGACAGATGTCATGCTTCTTGAAGTCCAAGCAGGTATGACCTCTACAGAAATTTGGAAGCATTTACAAGAACTGCATGAGACTTCAAATAAAGGCAAGGCCTGCTTTTTGAAGGACATGCTTTTTTTATCACCATGGATGAGAAAGTGTCCTCGCATGAGCATTTATTAAAGATCAAGGATATCAAAGATCAATTGTCATCCACTCTTCCAACACTGAAAAATTTACCACATGCTTATGATCATTTCATTGAGACACTCAATATCACCTCTATGGATGTGCTAAAGTTTGAAGAGTTATGTAATAATCTCTTACAACAAGACAAATGGAAGAAACAGTTTGGTAGCAATAGTGAAACAATGAGTGTGGAACAAGCATTTGCAACCAAAGACAAAGGCACAAACAAATAGTCACACAAGAAAGGACAAGGTCACAATGAGGATGCAACAAAGAATCTGAAAAACGTCACATGTCATTATTGCGGTAAGTTGGGTCATATGAAGAAGCATTGTAGAAAATAGTTGGCTAAGTAGAAATCCAACTAGGGAAGGCCTATGTAGAATCAGCAAAAGGATCATGTTGCCAAGCATTCAAAGGAGCAGGCATCAACCTTTTATGCATTCATGGCCCAAAGACTACTAGTAGATCAATCAAAGTTATCTACATGGTTTATCGATTCAAAAGCATCACATCACTTCACCAAAAAAGTGATACTAGTTTGCTTAGTACACTACTTGCTCTAATTTAGTGATGTTTGGTAGTGGCAAAAAGTACATAGTTGTAAGCAGAGGGATTGTGCAAATAACCTCTAGAGGAAAAAGTTACTTTTTCTTCTCGATGTGTGCTATGTACCTAGAATGGAGCTCAATCTACTTTCTATAAGTCAAATTATGCGACATAGTCCTAACCTAGGTTTCATTTAAAGCAAACACAAATGCAATATCTTTGACAAGGAGACCAAGAAGACTATTACTTTTGGTATAGAAGATCATGGACTACATAGATTGGTTGACTCTGGACAAGTCAGGGAACATGCATTGGCAGCCAAGGGGTGCATCAGCCATTACTACACTTTGGCATCAATAGTATGGACACCTCACTTTGTTCTATCTCTCTCAATTGGCTTAAGAGAACATGGTAGATGGAATTCCTAACATTCAACAACACAAACAAGGTGTGTGTGGAGCTTGCTAGATAGGGAAGCAACATAGAATACCATTTGATGACAGACAATCTTGGAGAGCCAGGAGAGTCTTGCAGCTGGTTCATGCAAATATTTGTGGACCAATGAAAATGGCATCAATCACTAGGAGCAAGTATTCTCTTTGTTTGTGGACGATTTTAGTAGGAAAATGTGGGTACATTTTCTGAAATTAAAATCTAAGGTGTTTGATGAATTTCAAAAGTTCAAAGCATTAGTAGAGAAATAGTCAGGATGTGACATAGCCACTATTAGATCTGATAATGGAGATGAATTTTGTTCCAAAGAATTCAAAAAAATTTGTGCTAAACATGGCATCAAAAGACAGTTTACCACACCCTACACTCCATAATAAAATGGAGTTTTGAAAGGCGAAATTGTATTATCATAAAGATGACCCAATGTATGATGGAGAACAGGAATGTTCCCAAGGGGCTTTGTGCTGAGGTAGCATATACTACAATTCCTCTGCTGAACAGGTCTCCCACACAAGCGGTGAAAATTAAGACACTAGAGTAAGCATGGTCTAGGAGGAAATTGAAAGTTAGTCATCTTAAGGTCTTTGGTTCCATTGCATATGCCTCGATTCCATATGAAAATTGAACCAAATTAGATCCTAAGATCCTAAGAGTAAGAAATTGATGCTTATAGGGTATGTTAGGGGATGGCTAGCCATCCCCAGGATGACTAGGTGACATCCCCCATCTATCCTAGGGACAGCTAGCAGTCAACTAACACACCCAAGGACATTTTAGTTACTTTAGAAAAAAAAAATTACAACCTTTCAATGCTTGTTTGATTTATGACATACCCATCTAGGATTTACAAAAAATATGAAAATGGTGTGCACCATGAAGGTCTGTGTGGTTTTGAAGGTGTTAATTTGGGCCTGGTGGTGGCAAGGGCTCTGCCCCTCAACCCCACCCTATATCAAAATAGGGAACACACAAGGGGCTCTACCACCAAACCCCACGAGGAGCACTACTACTAGACACTCACGAGGGGCTACCCCTCGACCCCATTGGGGGCATTGCCCCCAAACCCCCATCAAACTACAAGTCTAACCAAGTAATAGACCAATGATGAATCTTGATCACAAAATCTACAAAATACGCATTCCCTATTGCAAATCTCTACACCTTCACAATCAAGGATTATTTTGTTTCATACATTGGACAACTTGTTTGGTATACAAGGAATTGTTAGAAGTATTGTCATTGATGTCAAAATATCACACTGTCATATAGATACGTCAAAGCAAATTATGAAAGTTTATAAACAGACTTTAGGGAGAATTGTGGGACATATTTTGTGAAATATTGTATATATTATTTGTTGAAAGAGAGGGTGACTATATGAATAGAAGTACAAAAGTATAATTTGTGTGTGAGGCGACATAATTCAGACTAAGGAAGCAGATCAATCAAGAAGATCTCAAACAGATTTCAGATTTCAGTTTCATCATAGAGAAGATATCGACTATAAATTCATGTCATTGGGAAAGCATAAACGACGAATAAAAGATCACATTGGAAAGCATTAATATTATACCACCCCTGCCAAATGCAAGATCACTATACACTCTCATGATATACTCTTGTGGGACGTTCAAGTGCATAGCCGCCAGTATGGTTGCTTTCAGATTTAGGGGTGTTCATAGAGTGGCGGATTACTATTAACAAAGCAACGATGATCATTAAGGAATTACGAGGGTCTTAAAGAAAAATATTGTTTCTGAAGAATTCAACCAAGAAATGATAATTAACCAAACGAATCAATAAAGACAAGGCAAAGGCACGACTTTATGAAGGAATACGATTTCATCAAATGATGTGATATGTTAAGACTAAATCCAATTATGAGTCAAAAAAGGAAACACGTCTTCATGAAGAGCAACGGTTCTCTAAATGGAATGGTGTGAATGAACTTTTGAAGAGACATGTCTGAAAGTTATAGATGTATCTTAAGAGATGTAAATGAGGCTATTGAAAAGACGTGTATAAAAAAAACAGGTGTATTCTTTAAAGGATACGTTGTGTTCTTTTATCACAAATTTATCAAAAATTAAAAATGAGATAATACGATTTCATGAAGCGCCTCATTCTAAGTGGTATAAACCCCTAAATGCTAAACCCTAAACAAAAATAAGAGAGATCCGAAGTGGTGTGTTCCAGCCTTGGAAGGATATGTTTAATATTAAACAAAACACTTGAAGTGATACGTTGGAAAACTAAATCATATTTTCAAAGATTAAATTTGATAAGATGTGATTTAAGACATGAAGAGGCAGATTTTAAATAATGTGTTCTTTCGTCAAGGGTTGCAACTCATAAGCAACATATAAAATCCATATTCAAAACAGATTTGTAAGTGTGGTTGGGTGAGTAAGAGAGCAGTTCAGTCAGATTTCCATCTCCTTGTGTGGGCTGAAGGTGATATTATTTATCACATAGAGCAGATAGGAGAGTTGGGTTTGTGCAGATCAGATTGAAGGCAGTCTCACTTCCATCAAGTCAAGGATCGGTGCCTCGTATTAGGGGTTGGTGCTCCTTGTAGGCAGGTGTCTACTAAATTTGTGAAGGTCTAGGTGTTCCTTGTAGGCTACATTCTACTAAATCATCTTGGTGTAAATCTGTAGGTTGGTGCCTACTTTAAAAATAGTATTTCAATAAAGTTGTATCAATTTGGGGAAATTGGTTCATATCAAAAATTGATTGTAAAAAGTTTGAAATGATTAAGAAATAAAAGTTTGTGATTGATTTACTGATTCACCCCCCCCTCTCAGTAAATCTTTTGTGCTCTTCAGGAATGCCATAGACAAAGTTGGCATGCTACAATCATTATATTGCTGAATACAAATTAAGTCATAGGTGGCAAGAAATGCCATTTTCATAATGAAAAATGTTTGGATCATGCCCTGCATACACAACTCATAGAACAACCCCATCTATTAGTAACCCAGCTAAGGTCAAACTGGAACATAACCTATTATCTTTTTACTTAACCATTCCTCTTTGTTAATGAGTTTGACAACAAAAATGCAGTCTTGAAGAATTCAAGAAAACTTTAATAATAAGTCCCTCACTGGAATATACACACCAGTCAAGCATGTCTTTATTTACTCAAACTCATATGTATATATAATGAACATAAGTCCTATTAAAATTTCCAATTTTTTTACATGTGCTCACAAAGGTTCCATACTATCTATGATGAATGCTTTATCAATGTTATCATATGAATATTTGAAATTTCCTTATATTTTAAAAATTTCCTTATTTTTTTAATAGTCATCCCCTGCCGTCCCCTAAAAAATGACCAAAAAATCCCCGTATTGGAAACAAGTCCCCCGATCCCCTTATGTCCCTGTCCCGGAAACTTGGTGGAGAATAGGTTTGAACCACATGTGTATTTGAATGAATCCCTGGGTCTCATGGTGACCATCTCATCGCTCTGAAATTATTCTGTCTTTGAGAAATTTGCGAAGAAATCACTGTCATCTGTTTCTATTTGACCTTTGTGCCTTGTTGTATAGTTTGCCCATTGTTATTCAACAAACATCTGTGTTATTCCATTCTATCTCTGTGTGCTTTGTGTTATTATAGATGTTAATCCAAGCTGTTCGGTTTGACAGCTTTTAACTAGGCTTTCAGACCTTGCCCTGCTTCAGACCCAAAGAAAAAGTGCAAGCACAAAATCAGAACCAAAGTCAATAAGCCTCCAAATAGCTTCTGCAAATGAGGTACGCACCATGAGCTACTCCCAAAACTATAGAACCAAAAGAATACTCATAGCAACCCATGCAATGGAGCTAAAACCAAAAAAAAATGCTGTCAGAACAATAACTTCGATAAGAAAATAGTGCATGCACCTAAGAATATTTGGTAACTACATCGTTCAAGACAAAATTAGCAGCAACCATGGAAGAAATTGCTGCTGCAATAGCAGCATAAAGTGGAACAGCTATCACCATTCCAAGACAAGGAACACTAATAATTAACACTCTTTACACTTTACTTCTGCATGCCATGTCAGCCAAAGGCAAAGATCTTATCCAAACAGACTCAGATTTGTTGATGATGCTCACTACAATGCATAAACACTCAACTCCTCCAATATCTTTAGAAATAGGAAGAGATTATGTATCCTAATACTTTTGTATATGCAATAATTGAGAATGGCAGTAACGAGAACCTTGGAATGAAAGACAACAATCCGCAACAACACTTAGCTACACCACAACATCAAAATCCATAATCCATGATTGGTTGAAACATGCTAAGAAAATATAGGCAACTCATCCATATAGACTGATGTACAACATCACATACTTGTGAGAGAAGATTACCTATGGCATACCACTAAAATAAGTGATGTTTTGAATATTAAGTATGTATGGGAATGTCATGCTGTTTATAAGTTGTTCACAGGATGATGGCTCATTTGAGGAGGAAATGACACACTGTATCTGAAAGTCACATTTGAAAACAAATGTCACCTTCTTAACAGGAAAGCAAATTCATAAGTTGATTTTTTTCTCTCAACAATTTGTACTAATTTTGATCAAGATGCAAGAACTCACCGGATTGCAATTACTCTAAAAATCAGGACAAAAATGAAGAAAAAAGATGTCCATGAAAATACCCTCATAGGTGTGTTTATTGTCCAAATCATGCACATCTTTCTCAGGAATCCCAAAAGATAACAGAACCCCAGAAGAATCGGCACTGGAATGGCAAAAGATAATAGGCAATAACTAACAGAAAAATAATATAGCATAAAACAAGAATTGTTGTTGAAATTAAAGTAGCTGGCTGGCAATGGTTCTATACATATATTGAAGGTGTACCCCATCAGAGGACAAGCCTAATTGCTTACTGTCATTGACTGTACAAGGAAAGATGTTTTCTTCAATTATTTTTGCTTATTTGATGTAAAATTCTTGTTCGTTTATGTGATATAAGAACCGTAAATCCAACCAATAATTTTTTTTATAAGAAAATATAAAAATTGCAGAGGAATCAAATCATAAGTTAAGGATGTCATGAGGGAAATTCCAAAAGAATGGTAGATCAATAGCTGTTACTTGTAAAATACAGTTGAAGGATTTTAGTATGTCTATTGTGGTTTTTCACTTAATAAGTAAAAAACCCAAATAAACTGCTGAAGAAAGTAATATGGTTACCATTTCCTTGCTCAGCATTAATAAATCATTCTCTCCAAAGCACTCCATAACTTCACGTTGGACTGATATGGTAACTGTGTAGAATTCATTGGCTTTTTCACACGATACAGTTAAAGCCCGTTGGGGAGCCATGGCTCCTATTCCAATACACAAATGACCACATCAATTTACGAGCATAATAAATACCTACTAATAAAAACAATGCAGGCAAGATTTCCCATGTAACGCTGTTGCTAAAACGATGATAATGTGACCTGTTTATATTTTTTAAGTAATATAAGATGCAATTCATAACTAAAAACAGTGTACCTTGCTCTTCTTCACCTCTGATGATCTGCGCTTTGATTTCTTCAAGGAGTAGAGGCTCAAACACACTCAAATACTCATTCATGTTTTTGAAACTGCTACCTACTTTCTTTAGAGCTACACCCTCTTCATTATTATTCTTACTCCGCTCTTTCTGTCTTGCCTGCCAAAGTTTTGATCGAACATGTGTTAATTTTAATGAGAAACAGCATTGCGCAAGTAATAAAGTGGGAAGTGAATACTTTGGATTGTTTCACGAGGTGGAAATAGTCCCAGGTCAGAACGATTTTCTGAAGCCTGGCATGATGAGCTTGAGCATTTGCATGCCTATGCGTCCTCTCTGCCCCTCCCATTGCCATCTGCACACAATCGCTCGATTTCAAATTCTATTACGACTGCGTAAATGTCATACCTCGACCGTTTTTACTAATAATAAAATCAACAAAAAGTGTTTTCCACAGATATAATATGAAGATCGAAGTCGCGGCTACCAGAAGTGAGAAACCAGAAATCAGAGTCACAGCGAGCAACGGGGGGTGTAGTGGAGGAATACCACTTCATAAAATAACTAGTTTGATTAAATAATGCAATCAATTAGACACAAGAGTGGGTATTAGAAATAATAAATGTTAAATTAAATGTGGAAAATAAATGAATTTAAATGTGATATTTACTTAATTTTGGAGATGGATATATGATATTTGAGATGTTAGGAATTGATTCATTAAAGTATTAGAATTTTAAAGTTTTAAAAAAATAACTTTTTAAAATATGCAAATTGACGATGTATTATTATGGTTGAGATCTACACTTGTAGGCCTAATCAATACATAAGTAGAAATAAATTGATTTGTGTGTGTATGGGAATGAACTAACAAAAAATTAACTATTGAAATTTTCTCTCATTGATCTTATGTAATGTCTTTGTTTTCTAGTTCATTAGCAATGTAGTTGTTAACTTTATGGGATTGTGTCAACATGTTCATAAGTGTAATTTGGCATTACCATTGAGCCCGGATGGTTTTAAGGAGTCATATGACACTTTCGGATGTTATTTTTAGCTTATGATTTAGGCTCCAAGATTCTTGGAGGGAGCGTCTATTTTTAGTAAGTTGCCAAGTCATGTTCGTTTATAATCTTGTATCACCGAGATCGCTCCTATGCAATCAGATTTCAATTCTAATGTTTTTCGGCCTTTTCTGCTAATTGCATATAATATTGAGCTATATTTAATTATTTTCACTAAGGTTGTCTTTTTAATTAAATACATTAATTAGGCATCTCAATCTTATAGCTCGTTAGAAAGAGGATGGAAATTTTTAACTGATAGGATGTTTAAAAGTGACTTTAAGTGCCGAAAAATGCTTTAAAAGTAAATTAAATCATTTTTTAAAGTTAAAAGGCCTAATAAATTAATAAAGTGGTTTTAAAAGGGAGTTTTTGGAAAGCTCTAAAATCTTATAAAAAGGGGAATTGAGAGCTCATTTCAAGATGTGGAAGTTTGTTATCTTTTTATCTAAAAACCCTTATGGTTCTAGAGATTGGACTTAGTTCATCTAAGCCTTTCTGAGGATGAAAGCCCTCTTGGAGAAGATTGGCTTCGGTGGGGAAAAATCTACCTTGGCTAATGTTTGTTGAAGATATAGAGTGCATTCAAAGATTTGGTTTTCTAATTTGTGAGTCTCTTTTGAAGACAAATTTGTAGGTGATTGGAAATATTATAGAATATTTTGTTTTGGAAACCTTGCTTGGAGGAGTTTGGTGGTTTTGGTGGTTTCATCATATTAATATTTTGGAGTTGTGAGTTTTGAAAGCAAAATATTATTGGAATTCATTTTTAGAATCGGTGAAGTCTTGTGCTAAGACCAATTTTTGGTTATGGTGAAATGAAAATATGTTATGATTTATTACTGAATCATACCATACGCAAACCCCTAAGCTATTCATACATGTTTGTGGGACCAAGTTTGAATAAAGTAAAGATTGGAGGCATTATAGAAGGCAAAGGAGGAAGCTTACACAACAAAAAGGGGAGAAGGAATCAAACAAAGGTTGTTGTACCACTTCTAAAGGTTTTCATACCACTTATAAGGCTATTGTACCCTTTGGGAATTGCTTGTGAAGTATTTTTATGCTAGTTGTACTTTTTGGGAAAGGCTATGAATGGATGTGAAGGGAATTTAATGTCCAAGTTAGTGAGTTGAAGATGATATTTATTTGTTATATCAGGCTTATGAATGTAATAAATTATTATCAGCACTTTGAAATTCAGTGTTCATTATACATATTGCTACTTTGGGTTCAATTGTATATTTTATTTATATAAATGAAAGTATTTCATGAATTCCATTGTGCCCAAAACAATAAACAAATCACTCTATATCAAAATCAATCATAAACTAGTTCAAAGAGGTTACAGTAAAACCATTTGACAAAATGTCTAAGCACATAGATTGGTGAAAGTGAAAAAAAATTGCATAGAAAATTAGTTTGGTATATTTTATCTTATGATATAAATCTCACTAAGGATTGATAATATTTTGAAATACCCTTGAGGAATTTTTTGAAATCATGAGGGTTATTTTCTCCTCAATTAGAATCTTACGAGGACCAATTCTATAATGACCCAACCCTTTGGTAAAATAAAAATTTCCAAATTTACATCAAACGAGTAAATAAGTGTGCTAACAAGTCATTGCAATATTATTTTTTTCTTTCTTGTATTAATAATATATGATCAATATATCATATTAAAATTACAATAAAGATTCCACATCATTACAATAACTTTACAAGTACATGAAACAAGAATACATACCTTAACTAACATAGCTCCAATGAGCTTTAGAACAAATAGTAGTAAGAAGGTTTGAGAATCTGTCCTTTCAAATCTTGGTTCTTTAGTTGCCTATTGTGGAGGAGAAGCATCACTTGGGCACTTTTCCGCCAACCACTAACTTATAATGCAGTCCCCCGCACATCTATCATTCGATAGATGGCCCTCCCTTCGACAAAGAGATTGGTAGAGTAACCCGTATTGTTAACCAATTGAGCATAGTGTTGTGTTCTACATAACTAAAACTTGTTATTTCACAATCCCGAACTAGCATGCATAAAGGATCACGATGAACTGATAGTATAGTCTCAAGCATCACACAGTCTAAGTGGATGTTGTACATTGGACTACTTTGGCCAAAGTGTTCTCATTCAGTACTTTGAATGAAGGTCATCTATCATATACACTACTCAGGGCCGATTTGACTTAGGGATATCTTACACTACGCATAGGTATCTCCTTCAATGGAAAGTCAGTCATCCTAGATAACCTACAACATACTAATCTACTAAGTAATTATATGAGCTAGGTATATCCTTCAATGGATAGTCTGTCATCCCAGATAACCTAACTTCAAACAATCTACTTGCATATAAGTAAATAAACCCCTCTCCCATACTAGATAATCTATCCTAGGAGTAAACACAAGCTTTCCTAGTTAACTTATTAACTCAGTTGGTGTACCTAAAAGACTCATTTCACTTAATCAATCCTATTAGATTAATATCTCAAGCAAACAACATTCTCCTATTATGGAGATTATTACAAATAGGTAAAATATAACTGAAATTGCTTCATTTTCTATTTTCTAAAACACAACATTTATTCTTCCTATGCACCAATAGTAAATAATATTCAAATAGTATATCAAAAATGCAAATGTATAGTAGAGGAATATCTCATGCCTATTTACGCTTTGCCCAATTTGATGATAGAGTTTCCTTCATGATCCAACTTCCAGCACCTCATAAATTATTTACTTTTCCCCTTTCCACACTCAGAATTTACTCACATGAAATATCAAATCCCTTGGGTAGAATTTGCCCTCACAAAATAATGGTAATTCAAAGCAAGTGAATTCTTCCAAATTCTAAGATCTCTCAGAATGTGGCATGACTATATATTCCTAAATATAGGTATATACTCAGAATGAATACAGATAACTGTAGAAAATAGTCGCATAATGTGTATAAAGAAAACACCCAGCTACTTGCAACTACTGTTATGCACAATGAAAATGACAGAGTAATTGGAGAATGTGAAAGAATGAAGAATGAATGAGTGATTTTTAATGAAGAATGGGGCGACTATTTAAAGAACCTCAACCCCAATGATTTCCTCTTATGAAGGCATGTGGTTTTCCACCACTAAAATATGAACTATTCAACCCAGTATGTGGTGCAAATTCTTTCCCTTACTCAGTTTCATCATGGTGAGTCGGCCTTCAGCATTTGACAGCAAAATGGAGACTTATTCATATGCACATGGTGAAATGGTGTCAATCAACACCTACAGGTATGAGGTGCCAGTCTATAGGAAATGATGGATTAAGATATATATAAATAAAAAGTCCATTGCAAAAATGGAAACACATTGCCAGTTTGCAGTTGTGTTGGATTTTACCAGAGACTTGGTCATGGCACAGATGATGTAGGGCGCACAATTTCCTCATGTCATTTATTTCATATTTTTCTTGCCAAGACAATAGATATATTTTATCGATTCAAATATTTATTTGTTTAAAAGTTCAAAAGATAGCAATAGAAATATTTTGACTTTCATAAGATTGATATGCGATTAATTCGCTTTTCCAAAGTTGCAATATAAATATTTAAAGAACTAGAAACAATTGAATTTCCATAGTTTGGTGATTAATATTCAATTGAATATGATATAACCCAATTCCCATAGTTAAAAGATTAATATTTAATTGAATATGGAAAATAATTTGATTTCCAACTATGAGATTTTAATATTAAATATATATATTATGTTATATATATATTTAAAATACCAAATAATATACATATATATATAATATTAATATATATTTACATATATATATGCATATATGTATCCCATTATAAGCATATCGTAAGCCAGTCAGCATATATCGTAAGCCAGTCAGCATATTCGATATGTATATATATACATATATGTATATGTAAAATTGTGAGGCAATAATAATATAATATTATAATATTCACATAATATAGGTTATGTGCATATATACATGTATATATTACTTTTTGTGCATGTCTGTGTAGGTATACCATATCGATGCATTTGTATGAGCATATATGTTTGCCAACATACACCTGTATCGATATGTATACATATGGATACATGCATATACTATATATATGTATATATGTCCACTCTCCATTTACTTACACCCATTTGCGTTACCATCATAATTATCGTAATACCACAAGATAAATACATAGATAAACACCACTCACAAAGCATGCAGAAGTAAGAAAAACTCCTATTGCAATTATGCAAGATATGGATGACTTACGTAAAACCCACACAAACTAACTCAGTTCACTCAATCTAAGGTGACGTGTGTGTATGCTCAAATAGTTTACTTTACCGATTACCCAACCAAGCTCCTCTCCCGAGTGATACTTCCCTTCCCCCTAGAGAATGAACATTTACCTACAACCACTAGCACATACCTTAGCAGTCCTTTATTCACAACAATAAGTAGCATATATATAAACATCTTAAAGTTAGAACAACAATACTTCAATAACCATCTATTCACATATGCGTAGTATTTCACCATGAATAACATCAATTGAGATAACATCAAATGAAACAACATCAAATGAGATAACATACATAGTGATAACAAGGTACGAGCATCATTAATTTATCTCAAGAATTCACATTACATTCACATTTACCCTATATAGTAATAGTAAATAGTAACCTCACAATTTGAGTTGTAACAAATTCAACAAATTTGGAACAATGATCAAGAATAACAAGCAAGCATGCAACTAATCTAAGATGATGTATATTGATGTGATACTCTAATTGTGTTGTTATTATGCTCTCGTGAATCTCTATGATAAAATATTCTTTAATGATTCATAAGTTGTCTTTGATGTTTTAAAATGGATGAAAGAATATCTTTAAATACAAGAATACAGCACATGGATGTGCACTTGGTTGGTTCATAACTAATAAAAATAAGTCAATAAGGTTTAATTTGAGTTTTAATTTTAAAAGTACAAATTTATGACTATGAAAATTACTTAGGTCAAGTCCACACTTGTATATCTAATTCAAAGTGATGAATGGTGGATTTAAGGATTGAGAACAATATTTGGGGACATGTGATGGTGGTATCGAGATGTCATAATTTTAAGAGAAAATTTCATGCAAGATGTTAGGACCCTTGCATCCTAACCTCGTATTACTTTGAGCATTACAATAGTCATAGTATATTTAGTTAATATTTGTATTGTGGATTTATCCCACATTAATTGTATTTTGTAACTCAATCTTTGTGAGCACTTTATGTCAATGTGATTATTAAGGAAAATAACATCTTAGAATGATATTAATAATAGAGATTTTCTCTTAAGGAGGTTGCCCCCTCAAAGATGCATGCAATTCTTCTTATCATATTTCTAGTATTTTGAGTATTGTGTTCTTTTCACATATTATTTTGTTGATAATATTGTGCAAGTGGTGATCCTAACAAATGGTATTAAACCCCTTATTAGGGTCACATTTTGTAATAACAATTGTGGTTTAGTGGCTTGCTATAACTACCCAGTGTATGCTCACCTTGCTCTTGTGAGAAATTGGTGATGAAAAATGATGAATGTGGCGGTAGAGAGTCATTGTTGTTAGTTGAGCTAGATTCCTTATAAAGGGTCTAGTGAAGTGAGGGATGTTTAGACTCTAATACCCAAGCCTCAATAAAAAATTGGATAGCTTTGAACTTTTATGTACCTTTTGGTATATAAAATATGCCATAGCCATCAATCATTTGCAATATGTAGTGCATTAGTTAGCAAATAGTGTTAGGAAGTTACTCTCTTCATACCTTAGAGATGAAATGGTGTGGCTACAAGATGATGGAAATCTCTAGAGTTAGGCCTATAAAATATTGGTTTCATTCACTACTTACAAATTTCCTTTTAAACCTAGGTAAAAATATATTTGGGCATATTAGACAAAGAATATTTATTTGAGTAGCTATCCACTAGTCTACCAAATTAGATTTGATTCAGCTAAGTTGAGTAATGTTAACCTAAAATATAATCGGTTTTTGCCTTTATAAAGTAAGATTTGATACAATTGTGTGTTAAGTTTCATCTCCTATATGGTTTACCAATCTAAAAATTTTAGGACCAACTTCTCCCAAGTTAAGAGGGTTTAATGGTTCTATATGAAAAATATACCCATAAGGTATTATTTATAAACAATATTATGGCCAATTTTGCATCCATCCAAGCAATTGTCGCATTGCAATCATGTCATCAAACTATAAATTTTGACATATAACCTTGGTGACCTTAGGTAATATTTTACCATCAAGGCACTTGTAATATTATGATCATCTCACTAAATTTATCATATTGATATATAATGTTGGTACACCTTATGAGCACCTTAGGAAACTCAAAATGGTAAATGATTATCATTCTTAAGATCTCATCTTAGGAAAAATGACTCTAAATGGCTGTAACATGCCCATTGTTCTACATAGTAAATTTTTCTATGTTTTACCCACAAGTGAATAGCTTATGCATCTAACCTTTAAGAGCAATAAAAAATATTTTCCTTTGAATAATAAATGCACGTTTGAAACATATTTCAAACTTTCCCATTGCATACAAAATAATTCCTTTCATTAATTTAAATAATGATGATACACAATTTCCATATGACATTTCATATTTATAAAGATGGATACAATTTACATACATAGCTTAAAAAATCTTATAGATTATATAAAGTATAAATGGCCTAGAAAATCCCCCTCAAATCTCGGCGGCCAACTGAAGAAGAGAAGCATCAATCAAGGGCTTTTTCACCAACCACAGACTTATTGTAGTCCCCCGCACATCTACCTATCTGGTAAGATGGCCCTACCCTTCAATAAAGAGATTGGTTTGGTAACCTCATAACAATAGACTTTTATGAGCTCGATGTTGTGTCCTATACATTTATAGAACTCACATAAAGTGGCTCCCCCTGCATGTATGAACATCTCATGCCTAGTACATAATCTCGGATCATAGTGAAATTGACAGTGTAAGCAGTAGCCTCTTTACACTACTTTGGCCAAAGTATTTGTCACCTAGAACTTAGAGTGGATGTCTCTTATTTACACACCTTCCTATTCAATTTGGATTAATGACCATTCATACTCTATACCTAGGTCACCCCCTTTCCCATGGATAAAAAAAATCCCAAGAATAACCCACATAAGATATCATAAACAAAGTGACTTTACTACAAAGTGATTCTGATAAATTCTTACTCTTTGCTACATACGTATAGAACTTAGACATCATACATATAGTGATGGTGACTATGTCTAGTATAAATACATTGCATTCATACAAACTTCCCGTATATAGGGTATATACAAATATAACCATTACGATAGGTTCTACAACATAATGCACAAACAAGAAACATGCAATCATAAACAAATATCACAACATATTCAAAAGAATTATTTTCCAACATTGTAAACAAACTAATTAAACTTTTCCAAAATAATGACAAAGGTATAGAAACTAGCATGCATGTATAATGCTCCAATTGATTAAACTCCTTCCTAGTTCAAATCCTCAAGCTTTCTTGATACCTCCTTCAAGATCCACTTGTTTGTTACCCTCTTCTAACTTCTCACTAACTCTCACAATAATCACCAATACAAAATAGAAAAACAACTCTCAACTCACAAGCTCTCAACTTACTAACTCGGAAATCACCACAAAATAACATCAAGATAATCAGAATGATAAGTGTAGCAATTGGTAGAATGAACACCTCTATCTATACTAAATTGTGAGCAACTAAAGGCTACAAACAAGTTAATATTTTTGCCACCTTTATATCCTCATGCAACGACTCATCAATCTAACTCACAAGTTTGCAACACATAACAATCATCTCCATTTTAATGGCTGAGTCAACTTATTAGAAGGGACACGAAGACTCATTTACTGAGTCAAATGAACAAAAAACTCATAAACAAGTTTCCTAATTGGAATTCCTTCACATATTGTTTGATGTCAAGTTTCCACTTGACTGAGTCTCACAAGCTAATATCAGACATGCAAATTCAGAAAACTTCTTAACCAATTCATACTCTACATATTGGTGTCACCTTCTCAAGTTGGCGCCACATATTCTAGCACTGGTCTAACTTCTTCAAATGGCTTACAAAATATTTTAACTTCTCCTTTAAATGCTTACACAACAACATACATGCTCCTAGACTTTAAATCACTTTATGCGTTGGTAGAGATATAACCAAAGGTTGTGCCAAACATGACATATGTGCTTCATCATATATGTGCTTCACTTTAGTAATGCTATTTACTGTGCTTAGCAATTATCACATATGTTTCCAATATATTATATATGTATGTATATATATATTTATATATATTATATATATATATATATATATATGTATATATATATTTATATATATTTATCTCATAAAGTTTATCAAATATATTTAGTTGCTAAACAATAATCATATGTATAGATAAATAAATAATATTATTACATATATATATGTGTGTGTGTGTGTGTGTGTGTATGATTATATATATAAATATATATATATATATATTAATATATACATCACTATATTACTTTACACACATATATATATATACATAATACCATTTCCAATATCCATATAAAAACACTCATACTCATAACCATCGATCGACATATACATGGAATATATATATATATATGCATGTCACCTTTAGTCCAATTGGTATTCCCATGCATATGGATAATCCATCCATGAGCATGCGTAGGTACATCTACCTACATATACTCATGTACGTATTCACTCACATGTATGAGTCTACCGTAGGCATGTACACATATACATGTATATACATTTTATGCATACATCTCATCGATACCACAATAAGCACTCAAGGAAAGACTTTCACATGACATCAAGACTTAATCACATTCCTCAATCACAACATTCACATCTAAATGAAATATTACTTACCTTTTCCCAAAATTGACTTGACTCACTAAGACCAACTAGGGTGTGACTGTGTGAATGCTCAGATAGTCTCGTTAAGGGTGACCAAACCAAGTTTTTCTCTTGAGTGATACTTCCCCTCTCTTTTGGAGGTTTGAATTTGTTACTACACTCAACTTAACACATCATAATAGTAGTTATTTGATCACAAAATAATCATATGCATCATGCATTTCATAGTTAGAATCATTATAAAATATCAAATTGCAACAATCATTCATTCATCATACTTCCATATCAAATTGCAACAATCATTCATTCATCATACTTCCATTCAATATTCATTAAACATATTCATATAAAGATTCATAAAACACATTCATGTAAGTATCCATAAAACACATTCATTTATTCAAGCAATTTAACCAAACAAGGTAATAGTGAGTAGGTAATATTACTCAGGGTGTAACATATTCCCCCCCTTGCAAATCATCGTCCTCGATGATTCATTAAGTATCGACATGGACATAACATAAAATAGAATACACAAATCATCCTTAAAGCATCACATAACAAAACATAATTGTTTTCAAGAGTTTTCAAAATCTTGCAAGACTTGTGGAAACTTCTGCTTCATCTCAACATAGTCTTCCCAAGAGGCAAAATCTTCTACATGCTAATCCTATTAGGCCTTGCATTGCAGAACCTCTCTATTACGTAAGTGGAGATTACATGTTCTAAGCACCTTGAGAGGATTGATTATTACCACTCCTAGGTCTTGTACCTATAAATCATTCCAATCAATAACATGGATATCACCTAGTATATACTTCTTAAGATACGAGACATGAAAAACAATGTGCATTCTAGCAAGAGCTAGTGGCAAAGCAATCCTATATGCTACATGGTTGATCTCTTCAAGAACCTCAAAAGGACCTACGTAGCATGGAGCTAGTTTGGATGAATTTCCAAACTTGATAGAACTCTTATGAGGCTTGACCATTAACAAAACCTTTTCTCCTACTAAGAAATTTATAGGTACCTGCTTGGCATTAATTATTTCTTTACACCTTAATAATCCATTAGATTCAAGGTGATATCCTTCATACATTTGATCTTGCAGATTATCGGAGAGTGTTATCTTGACTTGTTCATATAATTCATCACCCTTGGATTATTGCAAGACTTAACTCTTAAAGTAAATTTGGATCGATACCGTCGAGGAGATATGCCTCCTATGACTTAGAGCATCGGCCACCCGATTCGCCTTCCCCTTGATATAATTGATGTTCAAATCATAGTCATATATCAATTCCAACCACCTTCATTTCCTTGCATTAATATTAGGTTGGGTAAACAAATACTTGAGACCATAGTAATCGGTCTTAAGTTCAAAGGGTTTTCTCAACATATAGTGTCTCCACATCTATAGTGTATGAACAATCGTTGCTAACTCTAAATCATGCGAAGCAGAATTTTGTTCATAGGGCTTTAGCTTTCTTGACTCATAAGTTATGACTTTCCCCTCCTACATTAACACTCCACCCAATCCTTCTCTCGAAGCATAAGTGATAGCAATAAAGTTACCATCTAGATCTGGTACTTTTAGTATCAAAGTCGTGGTCAACTTCTCTTTGAGTAGATTAAATGTCACTTAACATTTCTTTGTCCACTCAAGCTTTTTACCTTTCCTTTGCAAAGAAATGATGGGAAAAGCTATCCTTGAAAATTTTGCAACAAAATTATGATAACATCCAACTAATCCCATAAAAATCCTAATTTTCGGCACATTCTTGGGCACCAACCACTCAAGCACTTATTTTACCTTCATAGGATCAACTGTAATCGCATCAACCAAAATTACATGACCCAAATACTGCACCTCTTTTTAAAAGAAGGTACACTTTGAGAGTTTTCCATACAACTTATGTTATATCAATCGTTGAAGCACAATATCCATATGCTTGTGATGTTCTTCTTCATTCTTGGAGAAGATTAATATGTCGTCCAAGACAACCAACACAAACCTATACAAGCAATCTCTAAATGCATTATTCATTAGGTTCATGAATGTTGTTGGTGCATTTTTGAGTCCAAAAGGTAGGATTGCGAACTCGTAATGTCCATATCTAGTTTTGAAAGCTATCTTGAAAATGTCTTCATCCTTGATTATTAGTTGATGATATACATAACGTAGATCAATCTTCGAAAACACAGTCGCTCCCTACATCTGATCAAAGAGATCATCGGTACATGGCAATGGATACTTCTTCTTTACCATTTTTTTTAAGAAATTTATAGTCAATACACAAGCATAGCATACCATCTTTCTTCTTTACAAAGATCACTAGTGCTCCCTAGGGTGAAATATCGAGTCTTATTAATCCTTTGGACAACAATTCTTCTAATTGTGCCTTTAACTCCATCAATTTTGTGGGGGCCATCCTATATAGTAATTGATATAGGTTTCGACCCAAGGACTATGTTAATGGAGAAACCAAACAATCTCTTAGGAGGAAATCTAGGTAGCTCATCTAGCAATACATCCACAAATTTTTGTAGGGTAGGATATTTCTCCATATCCATTTTCCATGTTTCCACCACTTCGCCTTCTTTGAATTTTTGAGAATCTTTAGGTTCGTAATACATGACATCATCCTGAAGGATGACTTCCTTGTATTCCTCAAGTTTATCCATATTTACTGCAAATATTTGACAACCTTTATTTTTTGCCCCATGTATTTGCACAACTAAAATTTGTCACAGTTTCACTTCTCTAGGTGTTCGTTGAAAAGACACTTGGTTACCTAGATCATCTAAGAATTCTATGGTTTTAGCATGGAAATCCACTTTACTATACTTCCATAGCCATTTCATTCCTAAGATGACATCATAAGAACCTAAGGGGGTTACGCACACAAATTCACCTCTGTAGAGAAACTTAGAAGTTCTAACCTTGCTTCAATTAGACATTGACTCACCACAGCTCTTGTCTGGTTTGTATACTCAACAACCTAGTATTTTTTCATAAAACCAACCTTTCTAGAAATTTGACTTGCTATTTTAGGATAAATGATTTTTTTTGTGGTACCAATATCTATTAAAATTGAGATAGCAATGCTAGGTAAAATACTTGAGACTTCTACCAGATTAATTTTGTACTCAGCTTGTTAGTTGTCTACTCTAGTGCGGATCCTTTGCTAGAATGTAGCTTTCTATGGAGGAAGAGGATTCCCATGTGGTTGAGATTTTTTTAGCCTGTTAGGACACCAATTAACAAAGTGATCTCCCCTACATGTATATCATCCTCTCAATGGTCCCCTCTTCCTCTTAGGTCTTCCAGATTTACTAGAATTTCCACCAACGTTGTTGTTGAAGTTGTTATAGTTGTTGTCGAGATTCCTCTTCGATGTCTTCTTGGTTTATTCCAATTTTGTTGGGGTCCCTTTTCCCCTTGCTTCTAAAATACTTTCCCTTCATTAGGCCTCCTTGGAGCTTGATTAGCTTGTGCCAAGTTAAACTTCTTTCTATTCCTTTCTCGATAGATTGGAATTGACTTAAGCTTTTGTTCCTTCTTAATAGCTTTTTCATACACCAAGTCCATGGTTGCAGGACTGTGTATGCCTACTTCACTACCTATTTGGGCATTAAGACCCATAATAAACTTCCTTATTTAGAATGCCCATCCTTTTGGTGGATGGATACGTACCTTAGGAGGGAGGTGGATTTTTCCCAATATTCACTCACTGAAGAATCTCCTTGTTTTAGATTCTGGAAATTAATGAGCTTTTGATCATAGAAGAGTTTTTGTAACTATAGACACGTAAAAAGTCTTCATTGGTACTATGCATTAGATTTTGATAAATTAACACGATTTCCTCCTAAATCACTTTGAACTAACCAATTAATTAGATAATCAACATTATTTAGTTAAAATTAGAAAATTTAGTTATTAATCAAATAATTAATTTCATTGGATTAATTTATCTTTCTTCTAACTAATGTTTAATTAAATCAAATCATTTAATTAAATCCCCCAAAGTCTTCACATTTGATTAAATAAATCAAATCAAATGTCACAATCCCCTAACCCATTCCAATTAATTAATTCTGAATTAATTAATCCTAAATCACTTTCTAATCAACATTAATAAATCCTTCAAATTTTAACTTCTCAAGAGTTAAATCAACCCATGGTCAACTAACCAGGTTGCATATAAAATTCATTTCTTTTAATTATGTAATTTCTCTATTTATCCTCACAAAGGCTTATTCCAAGGAATATTCCTCTCAACCACTCTCTATTCAATTTCCCTCCAAAGATTTCAAAAACCTCTCACATCCTCAATAACTCCTCTTACATTTTCAATAACTTCTCTTACATCCTCTCAAATCCTCAAACACATTCAATAAATTATTCTTACAACCTTTCAAATCCTCTTACATTCTCATTTATTCCTCTTGCATCCCTGATTCCTCAACACATTTACCAAAATGTGCTCCACCTTCCTCCAATAGAATTGTGATAAGTGTCACATTCTCATTGGCTCCCATTTTATCTCACATTAACCAATTCCTCTTATTCTTCAACCCTTGAGTTCTATAAATAGAAGAATTCTCTTCACAATATGGATCCATAACTTCAAGGATTATCACTATAGCCATTTTTATCTTTAGCAATCACCATTTCCATAAGTTTTGAGTATATTTTCACCATTTGACATCAATTCTACACTTGGAATCAAATTCAACATTGGATTTTATCATTGGGGTTGAGAAATGGGTTCTTTACACATCAAAGGAGCACCACTCCCCCTATGGGATGGAGGTTTGATTGATTTAGATAGGTTTACATGCTTTGCTTTGTTTATTTCATGTTTTTAATATGTTTTCTTGTCTTTCTTGATCAAGAATCTCATAGGGAGTGTTTTGTTTGATTTCTAAGACGTTTAACACTTATTTTCAATGTTTCTTGTTAGTTGGTTGTAGATTGGACACTCACAATAACCATCATTTCTGGAAGATCTCTACAAATTCGCTCCATGTCAACCTCAAGGAACTAAGTCCTAACTCCATTTTCTTATTCATCCACCGATTGGATGCTTCACCTACCAACTAGAAAGCTCCCCATACAAATTTAGTGACTTCAGAGTAATCTCAAAGTACTTTTCCATATCTGTAAGCCATGCTTCAACTGCATCCCCATTAGCGCTATGAACAAACTTTGGGGGTGTGATCTTCTTCATGTCATGGGATATCTCATTGGCTAGTCACTTTCTTTTAGTTCCATCTGAATTTAATAGTAACTCCTCATCCTCTTGTTTACTAGAATGAGTGTGATTATGAAAATTCTCCCCTTTCTCTTCATTGTTAGGAGCTTCCTCATCATTATTCCTGAAACTTCTTATTCCACTCTTTCTTTACCCCTTACTTCTTGTTCGAGGTTTCCTATCCTTGTTCTTGTTCCATCCATTATAGATAAGATGTGGTCCAACTTAGCTTTAGCATTCTTAGTTTTTTCCTACTTCTTGACTTTCCCCAATGTTAGTATGTGTCCTAACCATTTTCCCAAGAACAATTATACCTGGAGGTTTCATTTAATTAGATTCGAGAAAGTTTTCTTAACGTTCTACAAGCATTTAAAAGAAAAATCATTCATATAAATATTCTCATAAAGAACTTATACATAATTTTTGTCAAATACATGTTTTAATTGAATATTTAATAAGGATTTTGATATCCTTGAGTTTACATAGAATGACTATTCAGATAGTCTAAGGCGGAATATCCCTTGGATTCACTTTTCGATACATAGCTACATGGGGTATACCCCTAAATAAATTTCTCATTTCCTTCATCAAAAGGATAATATCCCTCATACCTATCCTTTGATACATAATTTTGGGGAACATATTCCTCTGATTCGCCACTTGAGGCTATTACAATAATTTCAACCACAGGTAACATGAGGGACCCTAAATATCATTGTTGGACTAACACTACATTTTGAGGGCATATCCCTAGAAAGTGATAAAGAGTCCAACTTAGCTAGGGAAACAAAAGGTAGATGGTTGAAGTTGGCAACCTCTCTCATCATTCTTTTCTCTTGATTGATTCGCGAAAGGGTGTGATTGAAAGTCTCAGTATCGCTCAGCCAAATGGTGTTGTCATGATTGGTTCCCTCAAAGGTTTGAACAAGGGCTTATTTTTCCTTCTTGGACCATAGGTAGCGCTCATTTTAGATCACTAAATTTCTTGCAGTCGGCTTGAGATGCACCATCATTGCACAAGAATTTCAAAACATTAGAATCACATAATGTTGGAATTGGAAACATAACGAGCACATAGGTTTGAGAGTTGAACCTGGTAGCTCTAAAACCATGTGTAACATGCCCATTGTTCTAAATAGTAATTTTTTCTATGTTTTATACACAAGTGAATAGTTTGTTCATCTAACCTTTAAAAGAAATACAAAATTTATTTTCCTTTGAACAATAAATTCACATTTGAAACATATTTCAAACTTTCTCATTGCATACAAAATAATTCCTTTCATTAATTTAAATAATGATGATACATAATTTCCATATGACATTTCATATTTACAATTCACATAAAGCTGGATACAGTTTACATACATAGCTTAAAAAAGCTTACAAATTATATAAATTACAAATGGTCTAGGAAGTTGCCCTCAAATCTTGGCTACCAACTGAAGAAGAGAAACATCACTCAAGAAATTTTCCACCAACCATGGACTTACTGCGGTTCCCCACACATCTACCTTACTAGTAAGATGGCCCTACCCTTCGACAAAGAGATTAGTTTGGTAACCTCATAACAATATCCTTTTATGAGCTCGATGTTGTGTCTTATATGTTTCTAGAACTGAAATACAATGGCTCCCCCTATATGTATAAACATCCCATGCCTAATATGTAATCCCATATCATAATGAAATTGACAATGTAAATAGTGGCCTCTTTACACTACTTTGGCCAAAGTATTCATCACCCATAACTTAGAGAGATGTCTCTTATTTACACACCTTCCTATCTCGATTTGGATTAATGACCATTCATACTCTATACTTAGGTTACCCCCTTTCCCATGGATCAAAAAATCCCAAGAATAACCCATATAAGATCTCATAAAAAAAGTGACTTTACTACCAAAGTGATTCTAGCAACTTCTTACTCTTTGCTACACATGTTTAGTTTAGACATCCTACATATAGCGATGGCAACTATGTATAGTATGAATACATTGCATTTATACAAACTTCCCATATATAAGGTACATACAAATATAACCATTACGATAGGTTCTAAAATATAATGCACAACCAAGAAACATGCAATCATAAAAAAAATATCACAACATATTCAAAAGAATTCTTTTCCAACATAGTAACAAAAATAATTAACCTTTCCAAAATAACGAAAAAGGTATAGAAACTAGCATGGTTGTATAATGCTCCAATTGATTAAACTCCTTCCTAGTTTTAATCCTCAAGCTTGCTTGATACCTCCTTCAAGATACACTTGTTTACCCTCTTCTACCTTCTCACTAACTCTCACAATAATCACCAATACAAAATAGCAAAACAACCACTAGTAGAATCTGGCAGATAAATGACTACATGACAAACTTTTAGTCACGACAACTAAAAATGACTAAATTCTACTAATTTTTTGCAACATAGCTATAAATGACTAATTTGATCGTCAGGTGAAAAACACAACTAAATAATTAGTCACACAAACAAAAATGACTAAATAATTAGTCATGCACAAATAAAAATAAAAGTGGGGAAAAGAGAAGGCGTGTAGTTTTTGTTCAATTTTTTGAGCATATTTTTATTCGCGCTCTTTGGTTTTGGGTGAAGGAAATCAATAAAGAAGGAAAATTGACACTTAAGTATATCAACATTACAGAGTTGAGACGAGGATTTCTGAATCAGGCGGGGAGCTACAAATTGCGAGAGAAAGAACTTTTAACAGAATGCAAAGGCTTTGATTTTGTCTACGTTGTTTAGAACTCCTTTTTCGCTAGAGAATAATGTGTCCCTTGCTTATTTTGGACATGGCTTAAGGTTTTTGTGGCATTAGAGGGTTTTGAGGTAAAGGGTTTGAGCCTGGGGAAAAATGTTGTTTCTCCTTTTTGCTTAAATGAAAAAATTGTAGATGCTAGATTTTTTAAAATTTCTTCTGGTACAAATTTTGTTTTTATGGTTTTTGGCAAAGTAACGAAACACCAAAGTGATATCTTCATCGATATTGTAGGTTTATTTCTATACCATGTTACCACGAAGGCTCCTAAGGAGAGGTGTTGGCTAGCGGTGTCGACATTGCCACCCTACGGTAATCTGCAAAGGTCTAAGCGTGGGTGCAGGATTACTTCAGATAGAGGTGGTTTCTCGCCTTCCTTACCCACCATTTTGTATGCAACTTATGACATTATTGATTGAATGTGTAAAATCACATTTCCATATATTTTGTTTTACAATCATAAATAGCCAATGGGTGAATATTTTCATAAGTTTCTTTTGAGGTTCTTGTTTTGAAAATAGTCAATCTTCCTATAATTTTGTTACATTTTACCACAAAAGTTATATGAAAATCAAACAGTGATGTGAATCAATATATATGAAATCACATAACTCTATTTGATAATCTCTCTTGGTTTTAAAACACCTGTATATTTGTGCTTCCTTTTTCTCTATTCATTGCCATATTCTTATACTTGCTCATTATGCATAATCTTTGTGTGATAGATTTCCTTTGATCAATGTGTACCATGACATAGTGATTGGTGATTGACCGTTGGATCAAATTTGGTGTGCATATGGTATTGGGCCTTTGACATTCTATTTTTTGTGTATGTATCGATTATAATGTTGAAGATGTATGGTTGCACAATCTTTTACTCTAAAAAAGTTTGGTTTTCATCAAAATTCCAATTCGTGATGTCTTTTTTTTGCTTCTTACTCATGCATGACATCTTATAGTGTAAATGTAATCTAAATTGTCTCTTTGGTTTCATTTGCAAGCAACATTCTTATTTTTCCTATACTTTTTGGTTGAAATTTTTAGAATCATCTAAAACTTATTGAATATAGCACGTCATAAGTGAACATTCCATTTAAGGTTCAAGGTTATCAGTGCTAATGCATATTTTCAATTATATTGGTCATGTTTTATGAATTTTGAAACATTAGTCAAAGCCTTCTAGTGATTATTTTAATGAGAGGTTTGGATTTTAAGGCTATAATCTTGGATATGATTTTTCTAATGGTAATAGACCCATATTTTTCTGGATTCAGAAATTTGGTTAGAACCTTGTTAACAATGCTAAATCTTGTTACTTCTGCTCAAGTTCACTAGATTTTAGTATTTTACATATGTGGGAGAAAATTTTCAAACAATCTTTCTTGTTGTCTGCTGCCATACTATCTTCAGGGTATTGCAACATTTAGAAGACTAAGAGACTATTATACAGTGGATGGAATTCTTAATACATCCCAAGCCTGATGTAACTTATGCAATAACTATAGGAAACAAAAATACTATGATCAATTACAATAGCATGAGAATATACAACTTCAACATTTGAACAAAACAATCTTTTGGCAGAAGGAATAATTACATTGTGTCTTAATTTTGAGCAGAATCTTGAGGTAAGTCATTTGTGTCTCCTCATTTTGGTTTTATGCATGACTACCAAGATAAAGTGTGTTATATGCCTTGTCTATGAAATCATCAATTTTCTGTAAATTTATAAATCCTTATCAATAAAACCATTTCTACATTCATTGCAGTTCATGAGACTACACCTCTTTTAGGCATTTTGTTATATAGTTTTGTGTTCCTTGTTTATGCTACCACTTTTTGCATCTAGAGAAATATTTGAGAATTATGATTTCATACCTTTTCCCTTTATAATGTCACATTTATCTGAGCTTTGTTTGTGCTTAATATAAATACAATTTTATTCTTATTGCAATCATAGCTTGAATGGTTCAAAATTCCTCTAAAACTACTCTTCTATATTTTTTGTTTTGGTGGATGTCTATAGGATTTTATGTTGCATAGGTAGGGAGGATTCGGTTACACATTTTGATAGCCCTACATGGAAGTCTCTAAAACCTCTTCACCCCATTCTATTTTGTGCATGTCTTGCAATTAATACAATATTTGATACAATAGATGCAGTGTGAAAATTAGAACATAGTCGAAGGTTCTCAATAACTCTAATAGTTGTACCAAGGGCCATGTTTAACAAACCAAATTCAATTGCTAATTTTTCACTATGGTGGTAGATAAATGATTATTTTTTCTTCTATTCCATAGTATTAAGTAAAATTCTTGAATCTGGAAATACCTTGTTGCCTTCATTTGCCAAGCCAATTTCTCTAATTTTGTGTAGCTCTCCCGTGTTTTTGGATGTGATCTATCTCCTACACAAAAAATCATGTACCATTTTATGCCCTTCAATCCAACTACATGTAGGTATCTTTTTAATTCCCCTATCTTTCATCAATCTCCTTACTATTTGAACCTCACCACACTTGCCCGCTTCTACACAAATGTTATAGAGAAAAAAATTAGCCTCTACTTTATTGAAATGTGCATAATTGTTGTACAAAAATATTTGTTAATTTACTTTGAAATACTCTTGTTCTAATCCAGTTTAAAATAATTTCCGCTTGGTGGATCTTTTTCAATTTAATTTATTTACGTCTTTTTAGTTTGCCTACATATGGTCACCATTTACAAAGGTTATTTTTCATCATCAAATTGCTAATGACAATTTTATTGGTGCAAAAAAAACTTTGGATTGTGGGTGTGGTACTATTGGATTAGCCCAACTGACTGGACTCTAAATGGTCTCATAACTACTCAGTATGGTGATTTGAGCAAACAAATCAATGTAGCTGGACAACCTTCCCAATTTATAAAACACTTTTTGAAAGATTACTTTGGATTTCGACATGACTTATTAGGTGTTACAGTTGTAGTCCTAGCAATCTTCCTTATTTTTTTATAGTATTGTTTGCCTATGCAATCAAAACTTTAAATTTCCAAAAGAGATGAAGGAAACAATGTTATATATAAAATTAATATAATTAGCATATAACAAGGCCTACTGTGCATAGTTTGCATTTGTTCGGAACTTGACATAGTTGACATGGTTAAATTTTCTCAAGTCATATACATAAGTATGGATGTAAGCCAACATAATCAAGATTATAATGGTGTTGATGTGTAGCTTCTGTTATAAAACTTGTTTAACTTTCCTCAAGTCATGTACATGAATATTGTTAGGTGTGGTTGTTTCTCAGCATGACCAAGATGAAGGCTTGAAGCTAAGAGGCAAGCTCTTGTTTTCTGTGTTTTATTCTTGTATTTGTGACTATACTATTGAGTTTTGACATAGAGATATTCTTCCTGCAATCTTTGTACTGTTATCTCCTAAAAAATGCATTAGTTTTTATGCTTTTGAGTGGCTCTTCATAGTATGTTACTAGGTTTGTCTTCTAGAATCATAAAATTTATGTTGTTTAACCTTTTGAATTTCTATACAAGATCCATCATCAAGGATAAGTTTGAAGCCAATGCCTGATTCCAAAATGCTCACATATTAGTATCTTTAATGCACAAAAACATTTGTTTGTGTTCATATTGTGATAAGTTTATTTGTTGAGTAAATTTTGCAGGGCGCTATAAAATTTGCACTAATGATGTCTCAAATGGAGGGTGGTTGTCCAGTTGATTACAATGTCATCACATATCTCTTTCTTCAAGTAGTTTCTTTCTAGTTGTTGTAAATTCATATATCTTCTTCCTATTGATAAATAGCTTATGGTTTTTGATATGGAGCTCTGAAGTTGAGGTGACTTAAACTATTTCTCTCAATGTAACTTGTTTTGTTATCTGATTATTTCTTGTAGTGTCTTTATTTGGTGATAAAGTATATTCTTTATAAAATACTTAGGAGCTAACTAGAAAATATTTCCCTTGAAATCAGATTTGATAACTTGTTTGGGTTATATATTGCTCTCAACACATTGTCAAAGGTTGTTTTGTTGGTCAATTGTATTTAAACCAATAAAGTTAATCCCTACTAGTAAAGTATTCAAACCACCTTGTTCTCTTATCTTTTAAATTGGTTAGACAGACTAGCTACCCAGTCTTTTATTTGTTCTTTACAAGCTTGAATTCATTTTCACACCACCTTTAACCATTTCTTAGGCTTACATTGATTTAGTATGGTAAATTGAAACAAAAGATTGATTTAAATTTTGGTTATGACTTTTTTAGGCAAATAAATGTAGTGGGTGTGCATTGACAAAAAATTTAGATGCATTACCAAGCAAAGAATATGTGAAGATGAGGTAGAATTTGATAATAGTGGTGAATAAATTGATGATGAAGATGAATTAGATGTAGCCCTGTTCAAACATTATACCTAAATGTTAATGAGGATAGACAAGCTATAGATTTGTGGTATAATAACTAAGGCTATAAAATCAACTTAGTTGCATTGGTTTAGTGAAAAAGTATGTTTCTTAGTTGAGCCTTGGTACTTGAGTGCCGCTTTTATTGGTTGATTGGAAGCACAAGATTATATCTCTACATGGTTGAAGAACTTAGTGGTTTCTATAATGTTTATTATAAACCATAGTAGCATTCCAATTGCACAGTATTGACATGGTTCTTTGAGGTATTTTTTCAAATAGTTCATTGCCTTGTCTATGGCTTGTCATGACATTCCATCACCATAAGACCACATTTCTTTGAGGCATTTTTTCAAATAATTCATTGCCTTATTTATGCTATTGCTTACTATATGCTTTGATGGATTTTTTCCAAGCATCCATATCTTGTTAGAAAGCATCCATTTTAGGATTTTAGCCATAGCAGCAATGTAGTGAACTATTTGAAAAAATTATTTGGTAAACATGTATAAAAAATGTCGTAGCATAGACAAGGCAATGAACTGTTTAAAAAATTGCCTCAAAGAAATGTGGTCTCATGGAATGCCATGACAAGATAATGCAATTGGAAGTTGCTCCTAGTTATTAGTTATGCAATGTGAAGTAATTGCATAACTACTTAGGTTGACTTTGTAAAAAAACTATATTGTAATTGGAATTTTTTCATCTATCAACATCTAGTTATTAGTTATGCAATGTGAAGTAATGCTTTGAGTTTGAAAGATGTGCAATGCAATGAATGTAATCAGTGATACAAATATAAACTACAAAAATCTATTTTCTACAATTCATTAGTTAAACTTTTTATTTTATTTTGTATACTATTATCTTTTTGAACACATGTTTATGTAGGGAACATGCTAAGATAGGCATGAATGCAACTTTTGAAGGTGCATTACATACTCTTCATTGGTATGAAACTAATGTAACATTTGAAGAAGTTGAAATTAAGGTAATGCTCTAATATGGATACAATATTTTCAAATATTTTTGTTCCATATGCATCTTTTTGCACTTTTTCTATCTATTTTCCAAACAGAGAATTCTCTTCAAGTTGTTCTCATTTAGTCTTTTTACCAACACATTTTGCTACTATGGTAAACTATATTTTCAATGTCATTGGTAGTGGGGATCCCGACATTCACTCAAAATATATTGAAGTAGCAGCCAAAATTGGACAAATCAAGGAGGTGGAACATGTAACCAGAGAGTCAAACTTCTATGATGCTGAAAAGAAAAAGAAATTTCTTATGGAAGCAAGATTTCGAGATTCTCATCCACTGATAAATGTTTATGATCATTTTGGATTTGTACCAGATCTTCCAGATTCTTCATTTTTCAAGTAGTTCTTTCATTTTTTGGAGTTGTATAAGCAAAAAATAGAGCATTGTAACTCAGTTTTCTTAGTCACAACACTGAGAAACACACTTTATAACAATTGTTTCAAAGAAAAGACATTTAAATCTTGTATCTGCTATAAGAACACCTTTTCTCAATAAATTTTTAGTATTTTACCTTCTTAATAGTTATTTCATTATGTGAAAATGAATGATTGATTATGTTTTTATGTGTTTTATGTTTAAACCTCAAAAGCATTGTCTCATTTCCAACACTTTCAGTGAACAAAAACAATTAAATAAACTACCAATTGACTAAATATACTACCAATTGATAGAGAAAATAAATATGACTGGATATAATAATTATGAAATTAATAAACAATGTATCAACATGCTACCAATTGACATAAATCAGTGAACAAAAACACTACCAAATTGATCAAATGACTAAATAAATGATTGACAATAAACTACTAATGGTCATGTAACTAAATATATGACTAAATTTGATTAAATCAACAACTAAATATATGACTAAAGATACTACCAAATCCAACTAAATCAATGACTAAATTAACGACTAAATATACTACCAAATTGATCAATCAAAACAAGTCAATAAATGACTAAACTGGTTTAGTCATTAATTTGGTTGTGTTATAAATGACTGGCAATAAACTACTAATGCTCACATGACCAAGTTTAGTCATTTAGGTAGTTTTTAGTATTTTTTTAGTCACATATTGTTGTTTATGTACTAGTGAACTCTCAACTTACTAACTTAGAAAGCACAACAAAATAACATCAAGATAACTAGAATGATAAGTGTAGTAATTGGTAGAATGAACACCTCTATTTATACTAAATTGTGAGAAACTAAAGGATACAAACAAGTTAATTTTCCTACCACCTTTATATCCTCATGCAATGACTCATCAGTCTAACTCACAAGTTTGCAAGGCATAATGGTCTTCTCCATTTTAATGGTTGATTCAACTTATTATAAGGGACAACAAGACTCATTTACTGAGTCAAATGAACAACAAGCTCATAAACAAGTTTCCTAATTAGAATTCCTTCACATATTGATATCAAGTTTCCACTTGACTAAGTCTCGCAAGATAATACTAGAATTATGCAAATTTAGCGAATTTCTTAAGTAATTCATACTCTACAAATTGGTGCCACCTTCTTAAGTTGGCACCATATATTTTAGGACTGGTTTGAATTCTTCAAATGGCTTAAAAACTATTTTAATTTCTTTAAATTCTTACACAACAACATACTCGTACGTGATTTTTCTTTGGTTGACTTAGTCTTTAAATCACTTTATGCACTGGCAGAGATATAACCAAAGGTTGTGCCAAACATGACATATGAGCTTCACTTTAGCAACACTATTTACTATTCTTAGCAATTATCACATATGTTTCTAATATATATATATTATATATTATATATTATATATATATGCATATATATATATATATATCCTTTAGAATATATATACATATACATATATTTATATCAATATATAAATATATATTTATCTCATAAAGTTTATCAAATATATTTAATTGCTAAACATTAATCATATGGATAGATATATAAATAATATTATTACGTATATAAATATAAATATATATATATATATATATATATATATATATATATATATTATAATATATATGTGACTATATGTCAATGGGGTTGTGCTTAAATGGCAAGGCCTATGGTTCTCAAGATGGAGACCCATGTTCAAATCCCAAAAAGTGACATCTTAAGTTGGAATTCCAAGTGGTGGCTCTTGGACTTCCATTGTGGCTTCTCAGTTGAATAAGTAGTTTTATGTTGAATATGTTGAAGGGGAGGAGGTCCTCCGTGTGATCTCCATTGGTGTGGGGCCAATATAAATAATCTGTCCTTATCGATAATATATATATGTGTGTTTGTGTGTGTGTGACTATATTACTTTACATACACATATATATTAATATATATTTATATATATATAATATATATATATACTATATTTGCGGCTACCAAGGGGGAGTTTTCAATCTCGGTGTCGTCACGAGGTGGAATGATGACATAAGTTGGCTGGCACGGTTGGAGGATGAGTTGGGTGATGACGTGTATTTAATGCTGAAGGGTGGTGAAGGCTATGTATTGGACGTCCATTCGGCCTATTTTAATGCGATATCTTGTGGGAGGATGGGGTGGCATTGGAAAATGTGGATGATGGTATTTTTTCACTTGGCCTAAAGGTTAAAGGATCTTCGACTGACGACATTCTTCATTTTTCCAAATGTTTTCGATGGAGACTCTTATTAGCCTATCGTCAAGCAATAAATTATGGGCAATTTATGGGAGAATTTAGCATGAGAGATAGGAATATGTGATCAAGGTTTGGGATGAGTTAGTGTTGGGAGCAATGGAAGTGCTATTGGGAGAAGAATTCATGAGTATAACCGAGAGGTGGAGGACGAATGCAGACATAGCGGCGATAATTTTAGCAGTGCTCTTAGATTTGGGGGTGTCGTGAGCTATGGTGATGTTCATTGCTAGAAAGCTGGTCTGGGACAACCTCTTGGAAGGAGAAACGGATGTCATAATTGTTGTTGAGCTATGTGTTGGGGTTCCTTATCCTCACAACCTGCAAAAATCTCTAGTTCTTGGTGAAAGAGTCGAGTTCTATTTGTTTATCTTGGACATTAGAGATGAGGAGCTTCAAAGTCATCATGAACGGGCTAGATGTGGTATGATATTCTTAAAACACTATCTCTTTTTGGAGTCATCTGGTGGGATAGATTGGCAGAGGTTGTTCAAAGATTTTATGATTGCAGATGCAGTGATATGGGTGGATTGTCTGGTTCTTTCTCTTTCAGGTTTTGTATATTTTGCTTGATTTGTTGTCGTAAGAATGGGATGTAAGGGTTTGCAAGCTGGGAGCTCGTATTGGGGTTCTATTTAGGGTTTGGTTGGTTGTTTGGTTGTTGTCCTGGTAGGGTTTTGATGGTTTTCAAGTCTCTCTAGGTGGTTGGCATTTTTTTGAAAACTAATCTTAATTGTAATATAATTCTTATTATCAATACAAACAATATTTATGAATAAAATATATATATATATACTATATATACATATACATAATACAATTTCCAATATCCTTATAAAAATACTCATACTCATAACTATCGATCGACATATACATAGAATATATATATACATATATACATGCTATATTTAGTCCAATCGATATTACCATACATATGGGTAATTTGTCCATGAGCATGTGTAGGTACATTTACCTACGTATACTCATGTACACATTCACTCACATGTATGAGTCTACCGTAGACATGTACACATATACACATATATATAAATTTTATGAATATATCTCATTGATACTACAATAAGCACTCAAGGAAAGACTTTCACACAACATCAAGAATTAATTACATTCCTCAATCACAATATTCACATCTAAAATAAATATTACTTACCTGATTCCAAAATTGACTTGACTCACTAGGACCAATTAGGGTGTGAGTGTGTGAATGCTTAGTTAGAATCGTTAAGGGTTACCAAACTAATTTATTCTCCTTAGTGATACTTCCCCTCTCTTCTAGAGGTTCAATTTTTTTCCTTCACTCAACTTAGTACATCATAACAATAGTTAGCCGATCACAACATAATCATAGTCATCATATATTTCATACTTAGAATCATCATAAAATATGAAATTGCATCAATCATTCATTTATCATATTTCCATTCAAGATTCATTAAACATATTCATATAAAGATTCATAAAACACATACATGTAAAGATCCATATAACGCATTCATTTATTTAATCAATTTAATCAAAAAAGGTAATAGTAAGTAGGTAATATTGCTCAGGGTGTAACAATGGCATTTTGTAGTTCATTAAAACTATATATCCTTTGTGAGTAAAATGAATAAAGGCGATACACTTTTGCTAAAGTCATGAATAAATCTTCTATAGTAGCCAACATGTCCTAGAAAAATCCTAACATCTCTTTGTTTTTGTAGCACGGGGAGTGTGGAGATTATCTCAATCTTATTTGGATCCACTTGAATCCCTTCACTTGATTCAAAATATCCTAGCACAATCCCTTATGTCATCATCATGAAATATTTCTCATGACTTACGAATAAATTGTGTTCTTTTCACCTCTTTAAGAACTTCTTTGGGTTATTAAGTGCTTCATAATATGTTTCTTCATAGGTTGTGAAATCATCCATGTAGGTTTCCATGGAGTCATGTGCATAATTTGAGAAAATACTTAGCATTTCCCTTTGGAAAGTAGTTGGAGTATTACATAGCCCAAAGGGGAGGAAAAAATAAGCATATGTGCCCTAAGGCTATGTAAAGGGGGTTTTATCCTAGTCCTTTAGAGCTATTCTAATTTGGTTATAGCCACTAAATCCATATAGAAAGGAGAAGTAATTTTTACCTACTAAGAAGTCAAGCACTTGATCAATGAAAGGTTGTAGAAAGTGGTATTTTCTAGTGGCTAATTTTAATTCTCTATAATCTACACACACTCTCTATTTCCCTCCTTTATTTGGAACAATAACTAGAGGTGGCACCCATTGACTGTCAAAATTAGGGTAAATAAAACCTGCATCAGGTAGTTTTTGTAATTCAATTTTGATTGTCTCTTAGTGCAGGGTTCATTCTCCTCTAGGGTTGTCTGATTGGTTTAAAACCATAATTAATGTATATCTTATGCATGCATAGCTCTAGATCAATCCCCTTCATGTCATGGTAATCCCATGAAAATTTTGTTGCATGTTCCTTCAGCACAATGGTTAGGGAAGTCTGTTGTTCAACAATTAATTCATTGTTGACATTTAACAATTTACTTGACATGATTTCTAAAGTCTTGGATGTCGATTATTCAAATGAAAGGTCAAGTCCTACTATGTCTAGAACACATTGTTGTGATAATAAAGAATGGAAAAGTTGGGATATTGACTCTAATGATTTGGTAGGTATAATATTCTGTAGAGGATCCTACAGACATAACAAACAATCTTGTTGTTGTGGGTTCCTACCACAATTATTCTATATAATGTGTGCTATTAAATCATCCTCATCTTGGTTTCTCAACAAGGGGACACATTTAATATTCATGAGAGTCTATAAGGAATACTAGTCTTTCTCATCTAGGGTAGGCCAAATGGTCTGCTCTAAATCTATAAGAGGTTGGGCCGATGGATAAAGGACCAACTTCTTGGTCATAGTTCCATTTGAGATAATCATGTTTTCAAACCTACAACCTATAAATGCATTAGCTATTGCTAACCATGGTCTTCCTATAATAAGGGGATAGCCTACAAGGTTAGCCTTTGGATGGAGTACTATGAAATGTGTAGGGAACTCCCATGAATCTAATGTTATGACCAAGTCCTCAATGATGCACTCAAGTTTCATTGTTGACCTATCTGCCAACTACAGAACAATGGTTGTAGGTCTAAGGTTTATTAACTGCAATATCTGCATTATTTCCTTATTCATCAAATTAATGGATGCCCCCAAGTCAATCAAGATGTTTTTTATGAGGGCACCATTTATCTTAACATCTACCACTAGACTTCCAGGATTTGTATACTTAGGGACAGTTATGTTTTCTAACATAATGTCAACAAGATTTCCTAAAACATGGACAGTTGGAGGGTCTTTTCACTTTCTTCCTATCTTTTTAAGACAAAGGTCTCTCGCTATTTTTGCGTAAATGGGAATGTCCTTAATGGCTTGGATGAGGGGTATCTTTATACACACATCCTGAAGTTGTCCTAATAGGTCAGTTTCAACTTGGTTCTAATGTTTTTGAATAATTAATCATTCAATGAATGGAGGTTTTAGACTTGAATTAGTTTTGTTGACTTGATTTGACTCAATCTCCAAAGGTGGGTTTTCCAAGGTCACTACAACAATTCCTTGTGATTACCTCCCTTGTTTGCTTCCACCCATTGTTTCAATGTATTTTTCTCCAATTTTATGAAAAAGTCGGTGCTATTTTTGGTGTTTATTGCACCGGTGAGAACAAGCAAGCGCTAAATTTGGCAAAAATTAGCGTTGACTTTTACACCGTGTTTAACACTGGGTTCAATGCCAAATTTAGCATTGAGCCTAGTGGAAATCGTAGCGTAGAGTTTTCGCCGAGTTTAGCTCTCGAGTCTAGTGCTGATAATAGCGACTAATTAGCCGCCTACTTTGGAGCATACTTTAGCGCCAAGTGTAGCGCTCTATTTTTTGGCTGAATTCATGATTGATTAGCCCTATGTGCAATCTTAGGGATTAAAACATATTAAATAAATAATATCGGCATCACTAGAACATATCGGCGGAAGGGAACACAACGTCCCACCGATGGAGCAATACATTATACAGTAATGAAGTTCAACATGTGGTGAAAGTATATCAAGGCAACATAAGGCTATCGGGCCAACATAAAGTCTGGTTTCCCTGATGCAACGATAAAAGGTTGAGGGCATCGGAGGAAGTAACACTTATTGGTGGAAGGATAAAAAGAGTCTCCACAATGACCCAATAAGACCATGAACCATCAAGTACATGTTAAGGAAGGATATCTAAGGAACTAGAGCACATCGGGGAGACATTATTTGGCATCCCGCCGATACTCGAAAGGAAGGAGTTCATCGATGAAGAAGGTGGTTATTGGTGAAAATAGAATTATGGTCTCGCCGATGCAATGATGATGATTATTTTTGAGTCATGCGACATCTCATTTATATTGTTGAGATATTTAAAATAAATGATCTGCCCGATGACAAGATTGATAGCAAGTGGAGCATTTATGAGCTAAAGCTGAGTGAATTATACCTTAATTTGATCACATATTTTCATAAAGACTTGAAAAGGATTCACTGGATGTGAGAGAAGAGTAAAGGAGGTTGGGAATTCACCATTACTACACAACTTAGAACCAATGAAAGAGAATCCAAGTAAGTATACAAAAACTGACAATGGAAGAAAGCTTAGAAATGCTGAAAATTAAGAAACAAAAAAAAAAGAGAAAATAATTATAAACAAGGACTTAATTGAAAGCTCAGAAATGTTGAAAATTAAGAAACAAAAAAAAAGAGAAAAGACTTCTAAACCAAGATTTAATTGACCAATGCTCGGGGTTAGGGTTGAGACCTAAAATGAATGCACTGACAAATCCTTCCATGGATAAGTTATGGGATAAGTACAAAGGTTTAGGAGATGATTGGACACCACGATAGGGATATGACCTATGTATATACCATTATAGGAAATAGTATAGGTTTCAACTAGTTTACAACCCATGGATATTGAACCTAGGAAGATTAGTGGTACCCAATGTGTTTGTTAATACATAGATGGTTAAAGCTCAAACCAACAAATATGACCCTAAAAGAAGAGCTATTCAATCACACGATGGGTCTGACATTCTCACTATCTCCAAAGATCTCATTTCTAATGTTTTTCAATTGGAATGCTCTCTGAATTTACCATTTACAATCAAAGACCTTCTAATAGAGTACCGTCACATAGAAATGAGCTATAAAAGATGGAAGCTACCACTACATAGGCCTAGGGATGAAGGTAGCCAACTCAAAAGGTTTTCTAGTAATGATAACCCTCCATTTCATGGGGATTTATTTGAAGAATATTTTCAATATACACATTATTCAGCTGGACAAGTATTAGGAGTAGAGGTCCCACCCCTCATGTCAATTACCCCAATGGTTTTGGCTGTAAACATACAAAGAAAAGATGCTTGACCATTTGACTATGTTGGTTATTTAGCCAATGCTCTGAACCAGGGGTTGGAAAGGATCAAAAGCAACAGTGATAACATTCATGATTTCAAACATTACTCTTTGTTTATGCATTTGCTTCTACATGAAGGACATGTTAGAAGGTTCTGGGGTGAAGAATTAAGGGTAAGAGATGTAGATGAAAGTGGGAATTATAAACCTGTACAAATGTGGACTTCCATATGGGATAGTAGATATGGTAGATCACACTATCTATACTTTGAGGAATATTTTGTCAAGCCATTTTTAAAATTGTTGGGACATACATGTAATTATACCCTGTCCCCTAAAATATAGAAATTGTTGAGACCAAAGGAAAAGGACCCTAGGAAAAAGGTAAATCATAACTGGGGGGATTGGTATGCATTTCCTGATTGCACTGTGATTAGAGTCTATGGGTTTGAAGGAGCCCCAAATCTATTGCCAAAAATAGTTCTAGACAAAATAACCTATTTGGAAATTGTGAGACAATTGGCTAAATCTGATGCAAAACATCTTAAGAGATACAATAAGCAGTCTATCATGCCTAGAAATTTGTGCTTTGAAGATTTTACAGTAGTCACCAATGAAGGGTATGAAGAAATTGATACAAAATTGGAAAAATACAATTTACTGTTGGGTAATGAAAGAAAGAATTTTGATACAAAGGGTTTTATTCACAAGGAATATTAGGGTATGAATACCAATTCTTTGTTGATGATAAAAATAAGAAATTATGATGAGGCCTCAACAAAAGACAAGATGCCTGCATATAACAAACTTGTGCTTGCTGAGACCTGGAAGAAAGGAAATGTCCCATCCTATTCAGGGGCATTTAATGAAGTACATGATCCTCTAAAAAGAATTGAGAAACTCATCACTCATGTGGATGAGATAATAAAAGATGTACCCCCAGATCTCTTTGAAGCACCTCAAACAACTTATTCAGGAATGCAGGCTGAGGACATAGAGCCTCTTGATTACATACCCTCACAACCCACTCCATAAATGAACTTCTTTGTAGATACAACCATGAGTGAAGAAGATGAAGAAGAGAGTGATGAGGATGATGATGAGGTTGAATAAATAAGTGCCCCTATAGTTAAAAAATATGAGCCACCTCTAGAACGAAACATTATCAAATTTGAAGCATCAGATGAACTCTTTGATGACGTGAGAGTCAAGGTCGCATAAGAATTTATTTTTGATAGTGATTTTGTCAAGACTTCTGAATTTAAATCATTTGTTTATGAGCGTAAAGGCATAATGTTAAGATAGAGGATGAAGGATATCACTCCTAAGAAGGAGGCAACTACCTTGGAAGAGTTGAGAAATTAAATAGACAAAGTTAGAATCTATCACCTGTGAAAGGGGAAAATAATTACTTCAAGAGGTTGGGGTACTACTCTTACCAGGATGAGATATCAACTCTGCAATAGTGTTCAATAGTTTTAGGAAAAGAGGAGACCAAACAATGCATCTAACGAAAGAGGCAAGTGATAAAATGTACTCAGGATCAAGGTACAACCCAGATGAAGGCACCCTGCTAATTTGGGCATTGTATCCTCAAGATAAAAGGCTTGCTCTCATCAGTAATCTAAACCAAGTGTTTGGAAATATTTTGGTCCAAAGGGTAGGGGATACTAACCCCATTGAAATAGTTGAGCTAAACATAAATGTTGCCAAATTCAGTAAGGCACAGATTGAAAAACTGGTAAAAGAAATGATAAATTAAGGAAGGAGGTGGCTAGTCACAGAGATAAAACATCTTCCTCTTCCAGATCAGAATTATATTCCCCATGGTTAGAGAGTGACAAAAGAATAATAGATGCATTAGAAAATGTAGCTTACTGGAAAAACTGTCATCAAAAGTCTCAAGAGAAACACAAGGAGCTGGAAACAAGAATAAAAACCACTAAATTTAATGTTGTGTGTGAGATAATCAAAGAAAGATTCAACAAGATGATGGATTGTGCTAATGAATATTGGAAATTTTTTAAGGACACACACTCAAAATTTGTGGAGAATGAAAGATTGCAAATATGGATGATTGACAAAAGGAAGGAGCTCCAAAATGAGAAAGCCATGAAAGGTGAGACATTGCAGACATACAATAAGTTGGTGGAATCACACAACAAGTACGCCATTAGGCTCAAAGAGGACATTGACTATTTTGATTTGCATCTTACAATCCATGTTAGCCTTGGAAATCCTAGGGAGAAAGATGATTGGAAGGATGAGCTCGCCATGTATCTACATATTGCATTGCAAGAAATAAATGACGAAGAGATGGTGTTAAAAAATACACATTAACAACTTGAAAATATGATGTATGTGGAATATGATATGAAGGGTGCAATTTAAAATGTGGAAACTTTGTTGAGGAGGAATACACTCATCATCTCTCCTTCATCAACTTGTTCATCAGCCAAACCAGAGATGCAACAAATACATAGGGGCAACCATTAGAGCTTAAAGAATAGCCAACATCATAAGGAAGATACACTTTGCAGATGGTGCATTATCATGGAGTAGGAACCTTGAAAAAATCTTAAGTGGTCATGGGCAGTTGCTAGAAGATTAACGAATCAATGCATTCATGTGCTGAAGTGTTATGTTTTCATTTATGTTAATTAACTATTTGTCATCAAACATCATAACTATTTGTTATAATGCATATTATTTAAAAGGCAATATAATGGAGATGACTGATTATAATTCATAATCCATTTTCACTGTTCAATTATTGTGTCAATTTTTCATGCTTATTTATTGATTTGTTGTCTCCAAAGTGATCTTTTCAAGTTTAAGTCTACAAGATTTATCAGGGCACATTTTTTGTTACTATGTGGATGCTTTGATTGGTTTCTGGTTGGGTGTAAATTAAAGTTCTTTCAAATAATTTACTTTAATTGGCTCCTATTAAGGATTAAAATTCCTTTTAGAGAAATTGTTTTGATTGGTTTCCATCAACTTAAGAATTAAAATTCCTTTCAAATTTCCACAATAGCTTGAGGGGATAACACTGGGATTACTAAAGAAGAGCACTACAATATCAATTGAAGCAATATAATGGAGAACATCTTATTATTAGAGATTCTCCATGACTGTGTCATCATTCTGTATTTTCCTTATGCTTTCCATACCTATTTCTTCTTATATTTGAATGCATACCAGTTATTGAGCCTCAATACTGTGCTTATGTGAATGAATGTGCTGATACAGTAAAGCATTTATTGTGGATGTTGGTAGAGCTACTATTTTTTTTAAAATTTGAGCTTATTTTGCCTTGTTACATGTTCAACGTAAATGGAAACTATTTAAAAAATAATAAAGTTAACAAAGTTTCTTATTTAAATAATTTGAGTTATGTGCATTAATATTTTATTAAATTTTGTGTCTTCATGAACATATGTTGATACAAAATGAATGGAAGAAGCATCCAAGTAATCCTAATTTTTTTTGCCAACAATTCATACCAAAGATTGAACAATTTAAGGATATTTCAATAGGTAATTTGTATCAACACAAATAATATTACTGAAGCATTTCAAAGTTTAGGCCATAAGAATCATCCTTTTTAAACATGGATTACAAATAATTCTGAAAATTTAGAAGTCTTGGTCATTAACATTATTATCTGCTACAATTTCATCTAGTGTATCATTGTCAATGTTCATATGTTCTTTCAAGTAATTAATATTTTCATCATCCTCATCTTGATTTGCATCATCTTCATCATCATTGAAATTTGACTGTAGACCATTTATATTGTTACTAGATGTATTTGGATCATCATTTTCTATACCATCCATATTGTTGTCTTCCATAACATCATCTAACTCTGGATTGTTGTCTTCTTGTGCTTGAACATAACCATCTTCAACATCATCATGGATGTCAAATTCTTCGATGTTCTCTAATCCTTCTCTCTCATTTTGTTGGCCATCATTTTTTTGCTCAGTATCCGCTAATGCATTGTCAAATACATGCCTGAATCTTGGATCATAATGTATGACACATCCATTTTGGGTCCAAAATATCTTCATAGAAAAATACCTTCACATGAACAGAAAATACATATTAAACGTATGTTATAACAATTTTACTGATTAATAAACACATGTATATATTCACAATAAACTATGAATTAATAGATAAATGATCACTACCGCTTCTTGTTTGAGTTAAAGAAATACCTGCTTATAATGAATTGGTAGAACATAAGGCTCCCTATCCTCCAGTAGGAAGCATGAGGAATCTATAGAAAACTATCCACTATGGGTATCATGTCATCGTGTCCTCTCAAATGCTTCATACCATCTACACTTTAAAATACATTTAAAAGAGTAGTAATCCAACTCAATAGTTTCTTGTATTTTCCCAACATATTGTAGATCCCCTTCAATTATATTCTTATCTTTTGAGCTTGATCGACTGGATTGCTTGAAGCCAACCATGATGCCACAATCGAAGGATCGTCTCTTTACGTCTACACTTTCTACATGATAATGTCGACCATATGCCCACATTGCTAGATATTCCCTCGCCTATGAAAGACCATTTATTTCAGTGAAAACAAAATAATGACGAATATTAAAATAGTTAATATTGTCAAAACTCTAAGGAAATAACATTTTGTAAAATTCCAATTGTACATTTCTTTCACATCCTCTAGACATGTTGATTTCATCTTCTATTATGTCTGAGTCTATACCTACATCTTTCATTTGATTTTGAATTTGTTCAATAACCCATTATAGTGTGCAATATTTGCCTCATTCCCCAAGTAGATCAGTGGGAAGTGGAGTATTCCTTGGGTTCGATCTCTTAAACTGTCTCCTTACTTCTAACACTTCTTCTCTCTTTTTATCATACAGATCAATCCATTTGTTCATAAAGTCCATGTGGTACAGAATGAACTTGTCGAGTATAGAAATTTCGTCTATACCTATTACATTTCAACATGTTTATTTCAAACTCCAAATGTCATGCTGTTAATTTGACAAATAAATTATAGAGTAAATTAATGATTGCAAGAAAAACAACCACATTGATCATGAATTTACTTACTAATTTATACTTCAACACCATTAGATTGTGGTTTTTCTCCATCAATAATATCTGATGCTCGTTCTTCATCCCAAATGCGTGGCCCATATTCAAAATCCTTACCAAGGAATTCACACAGGAAGAAAAATGTTTCATTCAATACATACCCTTCAGTCATGCAACCCTCTGGATGTGCCTTTTGTTGAACATATCTTTTAAGAGTTTTCATATACCTCTCAAAGAAAAACATCCACCTCGTTGATACGACACTCACCAATTCAATGTTATCAACTAGGTGTATAATTAAATGGACTTGTAGGTCCATGAAACTTGTAGGGAGCTCCTTCTCAAATACACATACAATTTCTGCAATTTCCTTCTTCCACTTTGGCACTTCAGATTCGTGGATCTCCTTGGAGGTCACCCACCTACTATAAGAATAGTAAATTAGCATGAACCTTCAGTCAACAATTAAAATGCAGTATAATATCTCTATGTCTCTCACACATGAACATTTCATATAACCACATACCTTGTAAATGCTGACAATTGACTTATGGCATTCCTTAAGTCAACTGTAAGACAAGAATCCCCCCTAATTGCCAATGGCATGATATGCTATCAAACAAATTTATGAAAAGGTCTTTAGTAATTTTTTCTCACACAACAAAATATCAAAATATATTTAGTACTTAATCAATGTTACCAGTTGTACACATCTAAAAATGGTCACCGTTGATCGAACCTGTTAATTAATTAAATATGAATTATTTAATTAATGTTCCTAAGTCATCTACATATAAATAAATTTAATTATTTATTTATATTGTTCATTTTCCAATTCTTCTAATTTAATTAAATAAATAAAGTTTATTTAATTAATGCTACCTTCCTCTTAATTAATTAAATAGATTTTACAATTTATTTACATTAATTATCACAAGTTTAAATTCCAAATTTAAATGATATTCTTCATTCCACATTTAATTAAATACTTCCAATATTTAATTAAATCATTTTCCAAATTTCCCACTCTTCTCACAAAATTAAATATTCTTAATATTTAATTAAAAGGATTTTTCTCTTCTCACATAATTAAATATTTTTAATATTTAATTAAAGCCTTTTCATTTCTCTCACACATAAAAAATATTAACTTATTTAATTATGAGAGACACCTTTCAATTGTCTCTTCATTTCCATCTGTCTCTCAGAATTCCATCTCCTTTTCGAATTCTCGATCTCTCACCGTTCATTTCAATAGGTTTGAACTCAATCGTTGATCTTGGCCAATCGAATTCCTACCTTCAAAAATCTATAAATACAGCCCTTTCATGAGTTGAAAAGGACCTCGAATCTCATATTTTCATGCGTAGTTACTATAGTCACATCTTAGCATTCATAGCATTTCAATTTTCATAGTTTGATTTTGTAGCAATGCATATGCATTTTTATTAATCTCATTCTCTCAAGTTGCCAATTCTACAAGCTGTTGTTTTAAACAACTGAGAGCAAGCATCTTGAAACGAATCCTTGGAGATAGAGGACAATGGGACGAATATGGAGTAACTGTGGTTTAGAGTTTGCATTTACTTTCTTTAATTCAATTTCTTCAATCTAATGTTTCATTGGTGTATTATATTAGATTCATTTTGATTTACATATTCTAACATACACACTAGTAAATGTTAAATGATGATATATAATAGCTTCATAAAATTATGAAAATCATTAAATCCTGTGATATGTCCATCAACTGTAAAATCTTTAGCCAATGATGACCCATAACCAGTAGGTTTCCTTATTGAATGGATGACATTTTTTATCTTGTCTAACTCTCTTTTTTTTCAAAATTCATGGAGCTTTTGCATATGTTTCATTTTCCCTATTTGTCCACAAATGTTTTCTATCAATTTTGGTACGTGAAAGAGCAATATCTCTCGTCGAAGACAAGGTGTCCTTCTCTTTGCCTGATATATGTTGAAATATAGAATCTGGGACATTTTTGAAGATGTGCATAAGATCTAATAGGTGAGATATTAATAGATACTTCCAGTAAAGGAGGTCATAAAATATTGATTTCGTTTTCATTCCTTCTGGCATATTGACTAGAACTTGTTATGGTTCTTGAATTGAATCACCCTGATCAAAAAAATCTTCCCAAGCTTTCAATTCAGCATCTTCATACTTCTTAAGCCAATCGCTTGGACCCATAATCATGGGAGGGCCTCTATTTTCAAAATTTCCATCAAATTGATTCTTCAGGAGATTTCTAAACCTATGATCTAGTGGTAGAAAAACCTTGTTGTTTGCATAAATAAATTTATGTAGATCTTTAGAATACCACCCTTGAAATTGTTTTGCACATCTTGGACATGAAGATATCCCCTTTGTTTGAAGACCTGCAATTCAACAAGTAATGTTAATAACATTAAAAAAATAGTATAAAACTAAGTATGAAAGTTGGGATGAAAATAAATTATGAGTGTAAATACGTAAATATTTTATCCTACCAGAACAAACACCAAGTCCTAGGAAATCATGAATAGTCCAACATAGCACACCATACAACATGAAGGACCTATTTGATGGAGGACGTGATATGTCATACATTCTTATGCCTTTCCATAACAATTGCATATCATCAATAAAAGGTGCAAGATAAACATCCATGTTTTTAACTTGATTTTTTCCTGGAACAATGAGAGTCAGCATAAGGTGCTCCTTTCTAACACTCATCCATGGGGGAATATTGTATACTATCAATCCGACTGCCCAAACACTATAATTTGAGCTTGGGAAAGAGAATGGGCACACTCCATCAATTGCAAGACCAAACCTGATACTACGAGGTTCATCTTTGAATATTCTTGGCTATTTTTCCTCTACGTGTTTTATTGCTTTGGAGTCGGCCGAAATTCACATGAATCCACCTTTACTCCTGTTATTTGCATGTCAATCCATCAATTGTGCATGCGATGTAAAACCTTCTTTGGAACTATAGGACCTTGTACATCTGTACAATATCTCTTCTCTTTACATACAGGGCATTCTACATTGTTCTAATATTCATCTTTGTATAAAATGCAATCATTTTTACATGAATCAATTTTCTTATATTCAATCCCCAACTCAACCAATAATAGACTTGCCTCTCTACAAGCCTCTCTACAAGTTGATGCAACACATTCTTTTCAAGGAGTATTTTAGTTTTTAGTGCCCTGTAAGATTGCCAGAGATTAAATCAATTGAACGTTTGACTTATGATGAACATGTTTGATATGTCAATCTATACTAGGAGTGTTTATATACAATATATGGTTTTAAAATCCCCTTAAAGAAATATAAATGAAGTCGATGAATGTTTACGAATTGTGTACACCAATTGACAATGGAAAGTAAGAAATAGATTTCAACTCACTTCAGTAGGGTACTGAATCCTTTGTCTGACCAACCAAATAGTGACTTGATTTCTAATAATATTAATGTGCATGTCAGTTGTGAGGTTCTACTTGCACTCAATTTGAACACAGGTGTCTTTGCTACTTGCTTGATGGATTCTTTCAGGTTGTTATCATCAACATTACATTGGTGGTAATTACTCCTGCTATCATTGTTACTGTCAACCATATGATCATTATTGTCATAATTGTTTCCATCCCCAAAGAAACTTGCAAGCATTTCATTCAATACTTCTTCATGCACTGCATTTTCACTATCATGATCAACATCATTAAGGCTAGGTGGGATCTCATCAGTGTATGCATATCTCATCAGCTCTTCAAATTTCTCAGGTGGTAGTAATATTTTCAAACTTGCTCTTTTCACCCTGGTATGGTTTAAAGGATGGTTTGGATCATCCCATCCAAATATTAATAACACAGTTGGATGATGAGTATTAGTATGTGTTTCATCAAAATCTTCTACGTATCAACAAATTCAAGCATTATTTAATGTTTGGAAATAATTGGATAAATCATAAATGTATCAATTTCAAAGAAATATAATCAAATATGGCTTAAAAATATAAATATAAATTGTATGAACATATATACATCAATCGAATAATGGAACATTATTCTATAGACTACCTTTTTTATACAAAAATTTAAATAAAACACAATTTTGACAATATAGTTTATAAAACATCAATCCACACTCATTTATTATTCTTTGGTTTTCTACCCTTAGGAACATCCTTAGGGAGACCTTGTTCTTCACTTTTCTTTCGTGCAGGAGTGAATTTTAAGAAAGGGTAATAAATCAATAGCTCATCCCCAATGGTAAGGTACTTAATAGCCTCAACCATTATAAATATATCAACCTCTCTTTCCATATGTCCATCTTTATCATTTATAACCTTAAAAAATTTACAATTCAATCTTATAGTAGGGTCCCTTCCCTTACTACTATTTATAAATCATGCAATATTTTTATGTGTATGCATGTCCATCTATATACATAATATGACCTCTATTAATTTATTTTCCACTTTCCAATTGGAGATGATGTGTATAATATTTGAATTTAGACCATATGTTGACATGCTAGGCTTATATTCTGCTAACCTTCTCCATTCACCACTGTAATATGATGGACCATAATATGGAATTAATCTCCTAGTGGTTTGTTCTAAATAGTTTCTATGTTTAGATCCCACATGTATATGTTTGACAATAAAGAGGCCTAGATTCACTCCATGAATATTGGAGGGTCGTATCATGTAGCTGTATCCCCAAAATTGAAACACCTCGTACACTCTAGGCAATTGTTGATCACTAGGCCAAGCGCAATATAGTTAACAATCAAATGTCTCTTTGTAAATTGATCTCAAACTTAGGGGCAAGTCATCATCTCAATCACATTCATTCTCATAGGGTATGTAGTCCACCTTCCCCATGTCTTTAAGCAAATTATGCATCTTTAAACCGGTTTTTGTTCTATGACTTGTTTTCATCAATTCCTCATCTTCCAAGCTGGCATATTGGCACATATTTTTGTTAGATGTATCATCTAATAAATGATAATTACCCTCTAGGATAGAATTCGATGATCCAGGAAACTTTAAACCAAGAACTTTATCTTGCAAGTATCCATTGAGAAAAAAATTAGTTATTTAAATAGTATATAACAATGTTTAAACAAATTAGTATACATGTTATTTATATCAAATTGGAAAATTACTTAGCACAATTCCTATTGGATTTGAATCAATTGTAGGAGGCATACTACCAACTGTAATCTCATCATATATGTAATGTCTTTGTACAATTGCTCATTTGAATTATTTCTTTCCACGACATACGAAACATCCACAAACAACAATTTTCTTAAAGTATTCATCCCATGTACTATAGTACTGACCAACCTCTTGTTCAATGAAATCATCTATTGTGTCTAGAAGATCCATTGTCATATCCTCTTCCACCCACTATTGTTTATGTGATTTAATAGTTTTAGGTCCATGTCCATGTACATATCTTCTTCTTTTGCTAGTTGAATGCTCAGGCTCTGCATTTGCTCCAATCTCCATCTAAAATAATCAACAATATACATTAATTTATTTCAAGATTGGATAATACATTATAAATTTCAATAATACTATGAAAAAATATGGATGTATCACAAAATGCCATCAGATCATTTTTTCCTAAGTTAAGTCAATTTTTGAGGTCTTGATGTCCCGCTTCGTCCGTTTTGTCCTCATTTGATATGACACAATCTATTGCCATGGCCTCGTCTCACCCCTCTAATACACAAAATATTAAATAATGTTTACTACACCAATTATATCATTTCAATGAATATGCTATCCAACACAAAACCTCACTTTAGTCATATAGTTTCTCAAAGTATTCATCTCGTGTAATATAGTCCTGACCAACCTCTTGTTTAGTGCAATCATTTGTTGTGTCTGCAAGATCCAATGTCATATCCTCAAACACCCACTATTGTCTACGTGATTTAACAGTTTTAGGTCCACGTCCACGTACATATCTTCCTCTTCTGCTAGTTGAATTAGTTTTACACAACATAGTTTATTAGTTTTGCACCCACAAAATTGACATTGGATAAGGAATAGATAAAATAGGGAACCATGATTGTTCCCTTGGAAAATATGGAGATGAATTCATTTAGGATCAATTTATTTATCAACTTCCAAGCAAAATACATCATTTTGCACTGCTAGGTGCACTTTGCACTGCCTTTTGCATCCCAAACAGATTACATTTTTTGGCTGAAATACGACACTAAATTAGGCGCATTACATTTTTTGGCTGAAAGGTAGCACTAAATTAGGTGAAATTTGCACCACTTTTTGCATCCCAAATAGATTACATTTTTTGGCTGAAAGGTGCCACTAAATTAGGCACAATTTTCTACATTGATTATGGCATCAACTATTGAACCAGGAACAAAAATTTAAATTTGCCACCATTAAGAAGGAAGAGATGACAAGAGAAAATAGTCATGCGAAGGAAGAGACGATGAGAAAAAATCCACGTGAAGGAAGAGAGGACAAAAAAGGGAAAAACAACGTGAAGGAGGGCTACAAGCAAATATATTAGAAATTCAATTTAGTTTGTGACACCATAGGTAAGGTTACAATTTTTTTTTCTCGTTCCCACAAATATTTAACAAAACAATGAGCTCATGGTTTTGAATTGATTGTGCACACACATTCATTTTCTTTCTAATCAGCGGATGTGACTTGAGCATGGGACCTATCTGTGTTAACTCTCAATAAAACCACACTCGGTGCCCTTTTTATCCCCCAAAGATTACCATTCTCTACAGGTGTGCAAGCGTTGATTTTTTTATAATAAATTTGTTTCATTTTGCATATAGTTATATCCTTTCAAATATATTTATATTCTATAAGGTGTGCAAGCAATTTATTCATAGGCGTTTGAATCTAGAAAGAGAGTCATTCAAGGTAAAACTTTCATTCCACAAACTGGATGAAAAATTTCATACCTGACAGTGTGTACTTCTTTTGCCTCCACAGACTCAATAAAAATAATTTGCCCTAGGTCACCTCAAAATGTCGAGCGATAGAGGGAAGAGAACAAAGGGAGCAGACTCTGGCCATAATGCTTTAATTCATTGTCAATTTATAGATTTTTAAATGTTTCCCTTCTTTCTTTCATTTTTACTTTTTACTTTTTCATTTTTAAATGTAAAACAAGAAAAATATTTTATATATATAGGAACATGTGACTTACAAAGATAAAGAGGCATTGGCTTCCATATTGGGGGAAAAGGCAGTGAACAAATTGGATGATGTGCATTGGATAATTCTTGCCAGATACATAGAAAACCGACCTAGTGAAGCCCCTGAAACATTGCAACCAAATCAACCATGTCAAAGGGAATCAATTGATTCCCCAAGCAGTCTCAGATCAAGCAAAAGAGCCAGGATGAAATAAGTAACAGTAAACTCTAGGTATGTAGAATAGGGAGCAGAGGCTTTCACTATCCCACCCATTCCTGGGACACATACTTCTTCCACCACGACAAGTTTTCAATATTGCATTGGTACCTTCAATAGCAAGATAGAATACGATGTGGTTTCATGGGAAATCCAAATGAAAACTACTGGAAAAAGGTTTGTTCACAGGTTGAAGGAATCATGCCTTCAACGGTTCAAAGATCATCTACATTTTCCATTCCCAAAGATACCCATACACGTGCAAAAAGCAGTTATCAATGACATGGAGAGTGAATATGGCACAGGTTGGTCTATGAAGAAGGTAAAGCTACAAATGTCTCAAAATTGCAAGAGATTTCATTGAAACCAAACAAAGAAGATAAAAAAAATCCCTCCTGAGCTAAGGCTCAAAAAAGGCCACTTAATGTAAGTGTCAAAGTATGGAAAGAGCTTGTTAAAGCATATGAGAAGTCTGAAGCGCGAAAGAAGTCTGGTGAGGAGATTACGCTAGTATTTGAATTTTCTCATAAGATTATATCAAATTTATTAAACGATTTTTAAATTTTATTTGTGCATAGTTAAATTGAATTAGTATATGTTTCAGGGCAAGGCCTCCAAGGCTAGGCTTCAAAAAATTCGTGTCGTGCATCACAGTGGCCAAAAAGGTTTATAGGCCTTGATCTGTAAATTTGTAAGTATATTTAATATGTTAAATGATATTATTTTCAATTCCCTAGGAAAAAGTAAATGATTTCATATCAATTAGTTTAACTAGTCCATGCGCCATGTTTTGACAGGAGGAGAAATATGGCTAACATCCAAAGCAATTTGAAAAGGAAAAGTTACAAAGCAAAAAGTGGGCCATCTAGATGGAGAACAAGGTATCAATAGTTGATTTTCAGTTTCAATAACTTAGTTGGATATTTTTGTGTTAATATGTCAATTTTAATTTCTTGTGTTGAGTTATTTATTGATGCATAGGGTGAGTTCTAAAGTGCTTCTCTGTTGGACCTAGATCCTACTCAATTGTCCCATTATTTCATGTTGAGGAAAAAAATATTGTTTTCCTTAAAGGGTAGTGGGTGACATTCATGCCTTATTTTCAGCGCATCTTTTAATTAATGAACATTGTATTTTAATATCTCTTAAGTTTCCTCATTTAAGTTATGGGTTGTATCATTTGAGAAACTTAGTCCCATGTTGATTTGATTTATCTTCTTTTCTCTCAAACATGGTATCTCAAGGAGTGCTTCCTTGAATTCATGTTGTCATTCTACTAAGTGATCCACATGCATCTTCACCATCCTTCCTCATGATGCTGCCATTCTTTTAGCATGTAAGAATGTTTTGATGCATCTTGGTAGGAATCTTATAAATCTAACACATCCTTGTAGTCTACATCACTTCGTGTAGCTAACCAACCACTTAATTTTTCCATCTAATTTAAAAAAGGTAGTAAATTCCTATCTTCCAGGTTAAAAAACTCCATAAATAAAGAAATCAACAGTAAAAAATGTGCAACCTGATTTGATCAACATAGAGAAGCATGTAATACTAGATTTCTTAACATTCAAAAGATGAATGGAATGTCCTTAACACCAAGTAGAGTTATCCAAAAAAGCTAACTAAAAACACAAACGTGCTCCCGCACAGAATGGCCTAATAGTTGGTTGTCATAGAAGTCAAACTACCGAACTAACAACACTGATCAAGTTAACACATATGCATCATTTTCATAAACAATTGAACCATTTATGTGCATGAATAAATAGTACAAGGATGTAGATGAACTCAATTAATTTGGCTTTATACCTCTTGGTAGACATTCCTCTTGAATCTCTAATATCAGGTGCCCAAGACATCCCTGTAGATTTTACCTTTTGTCACTGCTTTTCCTCTTCATTGTCAGACTTGTCTCCTTTTTCCTTATCTGCATTTTTGGCTTCTAATTTATCCCATGTTTTACCTTCCTCCCCTTCAGAATCTTCTTCTTATTCTTCATCCTCATCTAACTCCACAAGAGATTATCTTTTGAACCTTCCTCATCTAATTTTGATTCCTCTTCTACATCAAAGGGTTCATATCCTTGATCTGACTCTTTTGAATTATCATAATCAAAATCACTAGATTCCATATTCATATATTCCCAACCACCATCTTAAATAAATTTGTTTGGATCATCAGTAATAGTCTTCAAAATTGGCTGCCAGTTCAAGTTCATTCTACTTTCATAATAATTTATATCCATGGAGTTCAACCATTCCTTGATGCCATCAATCGAAGATTGAGGAATGGCTTCAATGGAGTTCAACCATTTATCTTACTCGCTTGAAAAATCCTTGAAAATTTGCATTGATTTAATTTTTCCTATCCCTCTCTTGTTGTTCTTCCTCAATTTCATCAGGATCATACATTGAACTTCTTGCCCCTCCTAAATTTTGGACCACATCCATTACCTCCACATAAAAATGGAAATCCTTGGTCTTCTTGGTTCCCATGCCATGATATGGTTATGCAAAGGAAAAATGAATAAAAGTAATCATCTTTCTTCCTCTTCCATTAAAACCAAGCTCTCTAAATGGTATATCAAACTCTAGCTCAAAATATTTTAGATGAGGCTGCTCCCATAGCTCTCTTACTCAGTTGACAAATCCTTGAAAATATGCATTGATTTTATTTTTCTTGTCCCTCTCTTTCCGTTCTTCCTCAATTTCATCAAGATCATACATTGACCTTCTTGCCCCTCCTAAATTTTGGACCACATCTATTACCTCCACATAAAACTGGACATCGTTAGTCTTCTTGGTTCCCACGCCATGACATGGTTATTCAAATGAAAATGAAGCAAAGTAATCATCTTTCTTCCTCTTGCATGAAAACCAAGCTCTCTAAATGGTATATCAAACTCTAGTTCAAAATATTTTAGATGAGGTTTCTCCCATAGCTCTCTTACTCGCTTGAAAAATCCTTGAAAATATGCTTTGATTTTATTTTACCTATCCCTCTCTTGTTGTTCTTCCTCAATTTCATTAGGATAATACATTGACCTTCTTGCCCCTCCTAAATTTTGGATCACATCCATTATCTCCACATAAAATTGGACATCCTTGGTCTTCTTGGTTCCCACGCCATGATATGGTTATGCAAATGAAAATGAAGCAAAGTAATCATCTTTCTTCCTATTCCATGAAAACCAAGTTCTTTGAATGGTATATCAAACTCTAGTTCAAAATATTTTAGATGAGGCTGCTCCCATAGCTCTCTTACTCACTTGACAAATCCTTGAAAATCTGCATTGATTTTATTATTCTTGTCCCTCTCTTGTTGTTCTTCCTTGATTTCATCAGGATCATACATTGACCTTCTTGCCCCTCCTAAAGTTTGGACCACATCCATTACCTCCACATAAAACTGGACATCCTTGGTCTTCTTGGTTCCCACGCCATGACATGGTTATGCAAATGAAAATGAGGCAAAGTAATCATATTTCTTCCTCTTGCATGAAAACCAAGCTCTCTAATTGGTGTATCAAACTCTAGTTCAAAATATTTTAGATGAGGTTGCTCCCATAGCTCTATTACTCGATTGACAAATCCTTGAAAATCTGCATTGATTTTATTTTTCCTGTCCCTCTCTTGTTGTTCTTCCTCATTTTCATCAAGATAATACATTAACCTTCTTTCCCCTCCTAAATTTTGGACCACATCCATTACCTCCACATAAAATTGGACATCCCTGGTCTTCTTGGTTTCCACACCATGATATGGTTATGCAAATTAAAATGAATCAAAGTAATCATCTTTCTTCCTCTTCCATGAAAACCAATCTCTCTAAATGGTATATCAAACTCTAGTTCAAAATATTTTAGATGAGGTTGCTCCCATAGATCTCTTACTTGCTTGACAAATCCTTGAAAATCTGCATTGATTTTATTTTTCTTGTCCCTCTCTTGTTGTTCTTCCTCAATTTCATAAGGATAATAAATTGACCTTCTTGCGCCTCCTAAATTTTAGACCACATACATTACCTCCACATAAAATTGGACATCCTTGGTCTTCTTGGTTCCCACGCCATGATATGGTTATGCAAATTAAAATGAATAAAAGTAATCATCTTTCTTCCTCTTCCATGAAAACCAATCTCTCTAAATGGTATATCAAACTCTAGTTCAAAATATTTTAGATGAGGCTGCTCCCATAGCTCTCTTACTCGCTTGACAAATCCTTGAAAATCTGCATTGATTTTATTTTTCCTGTCCCTCTCTTGTTGTTCTTCCTCAATTTCATGAGGATCATACATTGACCTTCTTGCCCCTCCTAAAGTTCAGACCACATCCATTACCTCCACATAAAGCTAGACATCCTTGGTCTTCTTGGTTCCCACGGCATGATATGGTTATGCAAATACAAATGAAGCAAAGTAATCATCTTTCTTCCTCTTCCATTAAAACCAAGCTCTCTAAATGGTATATCAAACTCTAGTTCAAAATATTTTAGATGAGGTTGCTCCCATAGCTCTCTTACTCGGTTGACAAATCCTTGAAAATCTGCATTGATTTTATTTTTCCTGTTCCTCTCTTGCTGTTCTTCCTCAATTTCATCAGGATCATACATTGACCTTCTTGCCCCTCCTAAATTTTGGACCACATCCATTACCTCCACATAAAACTGGACATCCTTAGTCTTTTTGGTTCCCACACCATGACATGGTTATGCAAATGAAAATGAAGCAAAGTAATCATCTTTCTTCCTCTTGCATGGTAACCAAGCTCTCTAAATGGTATATCAAACTCTAGTTCAAAATATTTTAGATGAGGTTGCTCCCATAGCTCTCTTACTCGATTGACAAATCCTTGAAAATATGCATTGATTTTATTTTTCCTGTCCCTCTCTTGTCGTTCTTCCTCAATTTCATCAAGATAATACATTGACCTTCGCCCCTCCTAAATTTTGGACCACATCCATTACCTCCACATAAAATTGAACATCCTTGGTCTTCTTGGTTCCCACACCATGATATGGTTATGCAAATGAAAATGAAGCAAAGTAATCATCTTTCTTCCTCTTCCATGAAAACGAAGCTCTCTAAATGGTATATCAAACTCTAGTTCAAAATCTTTTAGATGAGGCTGCTCCCATAACTCTCTTACTCACTTGACAAATCCTTGAAAATCTGCATTGATTTTATTTTTCCTGTCCCTCTCTTGTTGTTATTTCTCAATTTCATCAGGATCATACATTGACCTTCTTGCCCCTCCTAAAGTTTGGACCACATCCATTACCTCCACATAAAAATAGACATCCTTGGTCTTCTTGGTTCCCATGCCATGATATGGTTATGCAAATGCAAATGAAGAAAAGTAATCATATTTCTTCCTCTTCCATGAAAACCAAGCTCTCTAAATGGTATATAAAAGGGTGAGTGCACCAATCTGTGACACAATTTTGGCTCTTAAGATGCCACTCTTTTTTCCTTTTTTTTTTGAAATCAGGAAAATCTGATTTGCATGAGAAAATGAAGATAGTTACGCTCAAAATTTCAAGATGTGGTGGGGGGCAAAACAGGTCCTGTTTTTATAAAAAAAAATAGCATAGCGCCTGAGGGCTCCCCCCTTTTTGGTTAACTTTTTTTTAGAATTTCAAAAATCCCAATGGTGAGAAATTAGCTAACACCATGTAGTTTATCCTCCTTCTTTCGGATAATTTTTTTAATGAATATATAATATTTTATAAATTTTCAAAGTGGACAGATCCTGAAAAACTGAAATTTGAGTGTGCTCGCCCCCAATTTTTTTGCAAACTAATCAAAAATTGATTTTTTTTTCAATCATGTGTAGAATGGATCTAGTTTCAAAAAACGTAATTTGTTTCACATTCCTATGAATGTGTAAAAATCTATCCTAAACCTAGCACATGTTGGTTTTTGACCAAAAACGAAGGCATTTACAATAGAAGCCATGGATCAAAACCTTAACTAAATCAAAATGAAAAAATAATTATATATTTACATAGCTGAGATAGAGGTTAACACTATCACGGTTTTTTTATAAACTTGCATTGAAAGACATGCAAATGAGATGGGGAGCACAGATGAAAATATGAGAAAATTTAGCAAATCCTGTTAATTAACATGTCTAAAGTAGGCCTTTTGGCGAGCGCCAAATGGCCTGCTTTGCACAGAACTAGATTTTCGCTTTCTCTGTCAGGAAAACTATATACATGAAATAAAAATTTAAGTATAAGTTGACATTTACATATGGACATTTACTTTCTTATAATTTAAGTTATATTTCATGTATATATAGGCAGGATGTTTGAGAGTGGTTTCAGATCTCTAAGAGTTATAATGCAAATTCTAGTTTTTGGAAGATCTTAAAATTTTTAGACTTAGTCAAATTTCAGTAATCAGGAGGTCAAATTTCATCTTTCTCTCTCTATCTCACTCATTTTCATATCTTATTCTCTAGACCTCTCTCTCTCACTATCTCCATCCCTTTATCTAACAATATCTTCCTTGAGCTCAAGAACTATGTCTCTACATGTCCATCTCTCTCCTTCCCTATCCAATATGTGTCTCCCTCCCTCCTTCCCTCTCTTCATTTTTCTATCTCTCATCCCTCTCCTTTTATCTCTATATATATCTCTCTCTACTCTCTATACCTACCTATCTCTCTCTCCCTCCCTCT